>NC_051171.1:125539781-125722281 GCF_013339725.1 Rhipicephalus microplus | reverse complement strand
ACACGCACGCGCGCGCGCGAGTACTTACGTACATAAAGCGCTACTTGCTGGGGCCAAGCTCGCCCGACTCCGTGAGTCCCGTGCGAAAAGAATGAGGTCACGTACAGAACATTATTATCGATGAGCAGGGTACAAATAAACTTGACAATGTTTAGAAGCGTGAAGGTATAAGATTGGAGTGCTTTTAAAGCAGTAGATGCTGCTTGGTTTAAACTCGATTTTTCTTTCTCGTATGATCGATTGAATAGCAGCATTCTGATAATGCTCTACAAGAGATTCGAAATAGCCCGTGTACCTGATACCCAAGTTATAGCGGGAAAAGACAGTGAAAAGATTATTGCTGCACGCTGTCACGACCACGGGTGGTCGCCGTATATCGGGAGATATAATTAATTGCAGAGTGTAACGTTGCATAGCGGATTTTTTTTCTTTATTCTGCAGAATGAAGAATCGACTTGTCTATTTGGTGGCTCGGTCTCTGTCCTTACAAATTGCGCTCCCCGTGATTGCGAAATAAAACTATCAGTGCTGCTACATCGGTGGCTTTTGCATTCCTTGTGAATGGCCTCATTAAAACTCATTAAAAGAGTACCTGTTAAATAGTTGATCTATCTTCTTTGTGTTGTTCTATGCTGTATTATTTGTTTTTTGATTCCATGCCTTTTTGTTTTCATTCTGCTTTGTATATTTTGGTTTCTACGATTCTAACAGCTGCTTGCGCTTTTATTATTTGTAATCATCACCGAGAGTCCCGTTGCAGTCGTGTACTTTGGGATTCTCGTCTGTATATTTTACTCCCTGAAACATCCTTTTATGACATGATAATAAACCGATTGAATGAATTGAATGAATGAATGAATGGCCAATGAGATATCTTTAGAGAAAACGCTAGCATTTTAGCGTTGTTTTTATTTTAAAGCTCTGACAGTATATTGAAAGGAAGACATGTGCATGTTCCGGTAAGTAACGTGTGTTGTAAAGTGAGCATTTCACACTCCTCCCTTCCCCTCCGGATCTCGTTTTTTTTTTCTTTAGCACTCGAAAATAAAACGAAACAAGTTATATCTTATACCTTCAGGAAAGGGACACCACGCTCATTCACTAGAGAAGGGGACTGGAATAGGGGCTAAGTGGGAAGGAAATCGGATCACTTCAGACAGGTAAGTCACCAGCAAGTATACAAATACGCAAATGAACAAGCGCCACTTAAGTCGGCAGCTGATCAGTTACTGTTGCTGAAAAACATTTCAGTACAGCATTGTGAAATTGGTGCTGCGTTCCTCGCAGCCATCTCTTGTATCCAAAAAAGGAAGAATGGTGCAATAAACATGTTCAAGGATGATTTCATACAGTGGGTAATTGATACATAACACATTACTCAATAACGCATAAACCGCGCAAAGAACGTGTAAAGGTTTATTCTGTCTTCTTTGCATCTTTTATGTCTCGCACTGTTTTCAACATCCTGTAGGTGCGCGTATGATATCGACACGTACAAGTTACTAAGTATGCCTACTGGCGTGCAGTCATGCGATTTTGTCGGCCCACTTGACTTTCCGATCTCCTCGACAATATTTTAGGGAAAAACCACTTAGAGAGTCAGTGTTGCCGCTTCAATTCAGCCAACTTTTACTTTGGCTTATCAATCTTGAGTCAGCTATAGAATGTCCGGGAGCATCTTTCGAGGAAAACGTCGCTGTGAGCCTTTTTCATGAATTCTGCACCCTCTCCGTCATATACCACGTAAAGTACCAAATTAAGCCAATAAACTGAACCGTTTGATTTAGTGTCCTGCATAAAGCTGATAATGTGTGCATTATTTCATTAAAAGATGTGCAGTGAGTAGTTATAACCGATTACAACTGCCACATTCACTCGAGCATCATCAGCACTTGTTAATAAGATTGGCGAGCTCTATCTAATCGAGGTTCACTCTTGGCTTAATAGCAGCTAGAGTTGGTAAACCTTAGCTACGGCCGGCTAGCGTTGTTTAATGTACGCTATGTACAGTTGAACATTGTATTCATTGAATCACGGCTCAGTTCAGTGAGTTGGCAGTACCAGTTATTATTTACGAGATGAGCAAATGGTCGAGTGTTCATTGTCGGTAAAATGAAAATGACGCTGGTATTTGATATCCGTGTGGACGCACGGCTCAGCTTCATCGAAAATGGCGCGTAGCGGAATGAAATATTAGAATGTGAGATTAGAGACCTAAACTCATATGTCCAACAGCCGTCGTACAAACCTCGACTTCTCTCGGCTTAGGCCTCAGCTTAGCCTCAGCTCCTCTCGCCCTCGCAAACTATATCTCCCTCACTCCACCATCAGAGACGTAAAGGAAAAGTTCCAGTCGTTGTTCTTGTGGTCTCTCATATTCTTTATACCGCATTACGGATGGACGTTCGGATGGAGCCTACAAATGAAGCGAGCGGCGAGGACAAGCATTCGTCTATGTAGGTATACTGGCGTAGAGAATGCGCGCGCGATAATTCAAACTGCCCCGCATGGAACGCGGACACAGAGAAGAGCTACCGCCCACGGTAGGCGCGAGTGAGTCTCTAGAAACCACCGCACCTATATACGGGAAGAAGAACGGCGCCTTTCATGAAGCCGCCGAAATAGCCTTGTCTCGGCTCCTTCGTACGCAGCGCTACCGTGCAGTGATATACGCCATCCGAATTCTATGCAACGATGCGGACACCGAAAACGCGTTCCTGAACGTTCGTGATGAGTTTTATAAAATTATAATCATTCGAATGCATACGCAAACCATAATTGCAAGCCCCGATAACCTATAGGCTTGGTGATAAAAAAGGTAGATGTATCACTGCTGCGTTGTTCTGATCTATTCTCTCATGTCCTGCCTTATAACTTCTTTTATCATGAATCCGTACCACCTATCTCAACTTTCTGCCACCCCAACCCGCCTTTTCTAGGGGGGGGGGGGGGGGGTGACCCGACCTAGAAAAAGTGTCAGCAACACCGAACTAAATTTCACCTCCTCTGGGGAGTGAGTGGCTAACCATTCGTATAATATAGCGTGGCCTGAAAAGTTTCGCGAAGGCAGGTTAATACGGTAAAGCTGTTGTTATAGAGGGAGAGAGGTGATTGAAAAGCAGTTAATATATATGGGTGTTAACCTAAACAAATATTTAGTGGGCTAACCTTCGAAAGAAAGTGAGGGGGAGTGGGGTATAAGAGAGGAAGCCTATACCAGTAGTGAAAGCGAAACAATGCACATACAATCACTGCCATTCGCTGTACAGTTTAAGACTTTTAAGTGCTAGATGCGTTCGCATAGGAGTTCGCCGTTTGTGAGAAACAAAACAAATGCATTAGAAAGAGATATAGACAGGGATTAGTGATATACAGGAAGAAAATGCTATGTACGGATTGCATGATTACTATAGTATACTACGTTCTGGAAATAATGCTTTATTCATAGGAACTTAGCTATAAACACTGAAAATGTCATCCCTGTGCGGCATTCCCGGAGAGTTGCTGATAAACGCTACTCTACGCGTGATAAACAATCGGGAAAACGTCAGCGCATCGCCAAAACAACTAATTTAGAAGTTTAGATTCGTGCAGTTGCATGGTTCCAAGGTTGCTACGCACCCCTTAACCCTCGTTGAACACCACACCCCCTAGGAGAATCATGACACCAGTCAAAAATGGTTCAAAACCTACGATTTCCGCCCTGTCTTACAGACACTCCGACTGGTCAAGACTCATCCAACACCTCGCCCCCTAAGCCCACACCCCCACCCCCACCCCCACACCCCCCGAATATATCGAGATTCTAAATGAACCCGAGCTTAGCTAAGTGGATATGTTCTCCTTTTCAATTGAGCAAGACTACGAGGGGAAGCTGGGCACAGACCTTCTTTTAGTGCTGCACAGAATTGTGCCAGGTACACTTACGCTACGCCCAATTGGTATAGCTCTGTGTGTCCCGTAGAATACAGCTATAACACGAGGCGGTCGCTTGTAAAGAAAGCTCATTTCGCTTGCGGAGCACGTGGACAGCCGCGCGAGAGGAGAGTACAGCGACGCCAAGTCGATCTGTTCTTCTCCCGCTCGCGTCTCGCTGTGATGACACACTTTTCTTGTTTGCTTTCGCCGGGCCCACTTTCGAGTCCCATGGTGTGACGCGAAGATTTGATGCGGTATGTATGTGCAGGCGACTTTTGACGGCCCGCGGCAAAGGCATGCCCGAATGAGAGGGACCAGAGTGGCAGAACAAGCATCTGAGAGTCTTATCTGTGCATGCTTGACACAACGTGCCGCGGAATGGACGGGTCGGGCAGCGCCACATCTTCATTCATACGTCTCGTTTGTAGTGAAGTGAAGCGAAACAGCTTTTTATGTAGAGGCCCTCAGATATAAAAGAAATGTTAAAAGATATTAATAAACCAATGCAACAGCACTCGCAGTTCCCCAAGAGACAGCTATTATACATAAAAACAGGTCAGTATACGCGCCAAAAGAACAATATAACTTTTAAAAAAGGTCGCATTGACGAATTTTTCTGGACTCAAGTAGCATAAGGACTTGGTTACATCATAACATAAGGACGTCGGCTGTGTGATTTTAGTGCATGTCGAAGATCTCGAGGAGGTTTAAGTTATTCGTAGCCTCAATTTTTCTATTAGATCACCTTCATAGTGTGTAAGCTTTTACCTTCGTAGAATACGTGAGCAAGATGACTGGCGTAACGTCACCGAAGTATACATCACCGAGCAGCGAAGATGCATCTGTGAATAATGACGCAAGAAAATGTGGAGCTTGCATCTTGTGATTTAGGGACCCGTAGATGCATGAACGGAGCCCGTTTTAGTGTGTGGAAAGCAATCAAATTGTGCAGCCCTACTGAATTTGGCACAATGCTGAATGGTTTATTTTAACTGTTTACCGGGCCTGCGGCAAGCATTAGGTTGATGGGCGAAATGTGAAAGTGATCGTGATAATGTCGGCCCATGAGGTTGCACTGAACAACTCGTATCTGTGAAAATGTGTCGGTTGTATTCTGAAACAGAACCCCAGGGCAAACATCGAATGTCAGTGGTCAAACGAGGATGTCTCAGTGTTCTCGTTGGAAATTCAATCAGTTCAGGAATTCAATCCCGGAACGGCTTTATGCTCTCCCATAGTAGAGTACCTAGTACTCTAAGTCGTTGACCACTTTTTCGAAACACTCAGAGCGACCATCTCTGCCACCAGCTAGTTTATCAGTTTCGATTGTAGGTAGCAGTTACCTAATCGGGGTGGCTCATTTCTCTCCCGTAGTTGATTACAAAGTACTCGAAATCGTTGAACATTTTTTTTAAACACACAGCTTAGTGCTCTCCCATAGTCGAGTACCTCGTGCTCAAAATCATCGAACATTTGCTCTAAACACATACCGGGACAGCTCAGAGCTCTCCCATAGGTAGAGCACATCATAATCTAAGTCACCGATCGTTTGTTTTAAACACAGGTTTGCCGTGTGCGTGTGGCATTCATGTACAGGCTTTTGCTGCGCTAACAATTTTGCCATGTGTACATATTTTCCAGTGTGCAGACCCTTCGTTCTCCGATGCAACACCTCACGGACAACCAGAGAGCCAGGTCACATATCAACGGGTCGTCAGCTTCCATCGTGCCACAGCACCCGGACCGGCGTCTGGATCGCGCGGCCATTGCTCTGGAAGCGCCGTCCTACTCTTCTACGCCAAAAGGGGAAAGGGGCAGCAGCAGCGACAGTCGAGCGTCTCCGAATCGATGCGCAGAAAGCCTTTGCAGCGGCGGCGCGTCAGAGGGCCCCGGGGCCACGCCGCGCGCAAGGGGAGAAAACGACCGAGCACGCGGCCGCAAGAGGCACACACGCACGTTCGGCCAGACAGTTCCTCGATATATGGGTCACAAAGGCAGCCCTTCTCCGGTCGCAACCTCCTCGCCGCTCGGTTGCTGACCCTGACCGTGAGGTAGGGCCAGGTCCAGGAGCGAGAAGCTTCCCCCCTTTCTCCGTCCTCTCACACGCTCCACGGAGTCTGGTCCAAAATAACGGAACATCTCTTTCTCTCTCCTTCCCCTCTATCAGTACAAACGGACGAGGAGGAATTCGGCTGGCGGCGTCACCGGGGAGAAGAGCCGACGGTCAACTTCCGAACACCCTCTCTCCTTGCGCCGTCACATCTGTCCTATGGACGGGGAAGTCTTGCTAGCGTTAAGGTCCTACGCACGCTCAAGAAAGAGAAATAAGTTGCCGAGGAGAAGAGAACTATGAGAATCTGAGGGCTCGCATCTTCAGCCGGGGCATCCGAACCCATCGCTCCGGAGCTCTAGGCGTCTGCGGTGGTGACGGTGAAGGGGGGAGAAGAGGGGGGCAAAGCAGTCTCCGAATGTCGGCTGGCTGGCTCTGTCCCCATTTCGCTCTCGTTTTGGTGGTCATTGGACGCTACAGGGGAGGGGGGGAGGCATAGTCGATGGAAAGAATCTACGACTGAAAGAGAAAGGGCACCTGGTCTTCTCAGTCGGTCGGTTGGTCGACTGCGGGAGGAGAAATGCACTGGTCTTTCACCCCCCTTTCCCGGGCTGGTATAAAAACCTGGCGCTTCCTCAATGGAGGTCTTCTACGGCTAGCGCGGTGCGCGCATCTTTCCCGATTGTTTGTCCGTGGATTTTCATCGCTGTGTGGTTCATCGGTGCTTCTTTCGATTGACTACATTTGTGTGGTGCTTCGCGGGCGGGTCTTCTCCTCTCCGACAAAGATGGTGTGCGGACGGCGGTGCGGGACAGTGCCGGTGAGTAAGCAATCTGGTCCTGGGAACCGCGGTTCATGTCAACCCCGTTCCACCGGGTCCCCTATGGGACTTTATGTGGTACTGTTCCTGTCATCTGAACACACACACGCAAAAGGCTTTGTTCTCGTATTCAACGCTGGCGTACCAAGGCCGATGATTGGGCTAGTTGGTACAGTTCTTTAGATCGAAGGAGTGCAAAGAGCTGCTGGGGGGAGGGGGGGGGCTGCTCTTAAAATTAAAACAGTGGCCGAAGGTGCAAACGAGTCTCGTACCGACACGTACGCGGCGCTACCTGACAAGTATCATGAATTCACCCATTTTGTCAGCATTACCGTCTTCGACTGTGGCTTCGCATTCGGCTCAGCTATATCTGGGCACGCGTCATGCTCCTCCCGCCTGCGTGCATCGCTCGTTCGGAAGAGCGCGAGATTGCGTTGGCAGCATGACGAGACTAGGAGCCCGTTACGCTTACATAAGCGTGACACAGTGCAGGGACGCACCTGGTGTGTGCTGTTACGTGGGTGACCAATAGAATCGTCTTACATAAAAGAAAACTTGCTTTGAAGGACTGGAAGTCGATCAAAAAGATTTAAAAATGTACGCTACGCGCAGTACAAACACTTAGCTTAAATGACGCTGGTTCTGTGGCTTGTGGATGACAGCCCTAAGCCAATTATGTGAATAAAATCATAAAACTTCCAGACTTCAATATGAATATTTAGTGCGAGTAATTTCAGTGATTGTACAGACACGTCATATGACTTTGTGCGAAAGATGTTTACGCCTACATGCTCTGCCAAAAGAAAAAAAATGACCGCTTAATATATTCGAGCCCAGATGTCATTCAAGCAACGTATGATAACGTATCAGCTTATTCTGCAGAGGTTACGTTCACTAATGATTTAGCCTCGCTTGACATGTGGCTTCAGTACAGAAGCCCCAGACTTCAGAAGATCTGTACTCGAACGTACATGGGCACGTTCATCGTCCAACGCCTGAAACCTGCGATGTGCATTATAGGCATCCACTATACATTTACCGAAGACTCATTTGTAGCGTATTTCATGTTGCGATTTATTGCGAGAAGAATAAAGCTGTGATTATAAATCAAGTACATCCCCATTTTCACACGTTTGCATTACTGGGATGTGTTTGTTAAACAATCTTTCACAATAGTAACAATATCTGAGGCTTTATGTTCCAAAACCACGAGATGATAATGAGAGATGCCGTCTTGGATGGCTCTGGAAATTTTGACCATCTGGTGTTCTTTGACCTCAACTGGCATCGAACAGTACGTGCACCATTTAGCCTCCATCCAAATGCGATCGCCGCGGCTGGGATCGAACCCGCAACCATCGGGTCGGCAGCCGAGAATCCTAGCCTCCTAGCCACTGATCCACAGAGGCGGACGAACCAATCTACCATGAGTTTAGCAAGTCGTGTACAGTGCATGTGATGTAACATGCGTAAGTATTTTTTTAAAGCTTCTGAGTGGATTCAATCGAACGTTTTTGTGACAGCTAGGTAGGAAAACGATATACGATAAGCGATACAACATCAGCCTATATATTGTTCTCAAAGCTGTATGACTCCGGGAATGGCCACCTCAAAACGACAAACTTCAAATGTGCTGCTTAATTGAGCTACGCGCAAGTGGACAACAGATGGCTTGCACTGACATCTCTCAAGCTGCCATTTTGGAGTTTCAACGTGGCGGGGAGCGAAGATTGTGATGCCACGTTAGTTTCATCGGAAGACTGCATGCAAGTTATTTTGTTATTCATCCACAGAGTCGAAAAACATCCCAGACATTAAATCAGGTTAACCACCACGTTAATTATCCTGCCTTAATGGCATCATATCCACCATGTTGGATTACGAGTACGATAAGAACCCGCGTCCATGATGTCACGGGCACGCTATCAATGTAGTAGTATACAGATGTTCACATGGCTGAAAATGCGCACTCCTGAAATGAAAAAAAAAAAGGCAAGCTACATTGATAGCGTGAATGAGCATATTATATAGATGTTTTCAAACGCGGTAGCTACCTTCGTCCAACATCATTAAACTGTCTTTCATCCCACCAATGAACATGTTGGAATTATCAAAGCACTAAAATTGCTTCAAGTTTTTATTTACTCCAAAATGCAATAGGTCAAACCGAACTGAGGAAAAAAAGAACCTAAAGGGCCCCCAAACTACACCGAGCTCAGATGTGAGGGAAAGATTTCTTCATCGCCTTCACTGCCCTTCACACAGGTGCCATCTCCTCGAGCCATTCAGCATTTCGCGTTTTTTTTTACTTACACTGCTACCGCCACTTGCGCAGTCGCCAAAGCAGAACAACAAAGTGAAATAAGCGTATTTTGCACGATAGTCTTGCAAGACAAGGCAAAAAGTTTATGTCACAGCATGACGAAACAAGGTATAGGCCACAGTTCGCAAAAAATATATCTCGCATATTGACCATTAGGGAGCTTATTTCATCTTGACGTCACGTAAACGAACAAGTGGCGTCAGAAATTGTGCCGCGAATATGGGAACGCCTGGAAGGAGTAACACACTCGTGTAGTTCATACTTTGAAAGATTTTTTGGGGGGCCATAAGCATGCATCTCTCACTTTTCCTTCTGTTTGCCCGTGTACTTGCACGGTGCCCACTGGTGATTTTGACGTTTACTTGTCAATCAAACCGTTTTTATCACATCACACATCTTTCGGACACAACTTGAAACGAAATGATGGTACGTAACCTTCATGATACTAATCCTTGAAATACTGTGTTCGAAATTTAAGTACACGTGTGCAAGAAGATAAAGCAGATATACTACTAACTATTTCCGCCATTGACCGGCTTCGACCTTTTCAAATATCCGAAATTTGCTGGTTGGAGATCATGTCGCATTTCTCTTACTCCGCTCTCAATACACAAGTATGATGATACAATAATTGTGGTGGCTCGACGTCCAAAAGCCACGACATGATTGTCATGTACGCCGTAGCGAAGGGCTCCGGAAATTTCCTCCATCTGTGGATCTTTAAAACAGTATACCTTGCGCTAAGTACACGGGCTTCTAGCATAGTCTCCACCAAAATGCGGCCGCCATGGCCGCGATTCGATCCCGCGACCATCGGGTACTGAGCGTTTGAACACCGTAACGACTGCGCCAGTGTGGCGACAGAATACACAAGTGTCGGGCACGATATTGTTTCAATTAGCATCACTCCTGAAGCCGAATCACGAATCTTTCGTAGTTCTCGAATGCCATGTGTCAATGCAGTCTGTACTCTTCACCCACAAGTATCCGCTATCATGACTGGTTAGAGTTTGTACTTAAGATGATTCATATTAGGTGGGAATATTTGCGTGGACACTGGTCTAAATAACAGGGTAGCTTCTTGGGCTGATTGGTCTTCATACTTAAATGACCCCCTCTCCCCATTTTTTTTTTATTTTTGTGCGCACAAAACATTTCGGGTGTAAAATGAGACAGGACAGAGCGTGCTCTGTCTCGGAGGGGGGCTCTGTCCTCTCTAATTTTTTTCTAAAACGTTTGCACGCAGACACGCACACACACGCACGCACACACGCACACACACACACACACACACACACACACACACACACACACACACACACACACACACACACACACACACACACACACACACAAAGTTTCCCTTCAATGGTCCAGGTGTACCCATCAACAAGCAGGTGCACCCATCAGCACGGCGGCTATTCAGGTGTCTGTTGCTGCTCATAACGAACCTTTTTCCGCCTTTGTCGCACTGTGTACACCCATGTGTGCGCGAAAGAACAACGCTTTCATTTTCACTAATTGATCTGAACGTCAAGATTCATACGCACCTTCGGAACTGGAGAAGTACACGTGTATCATTAGATACAATAAGGAAGTTCCCTGTCAATCACAAATCCACGGCACGTGCCACCACCGCGGCTAAACGAGCTATATCGGTCAGCGATATACACGGCACGGAACAAGTCGGCAAACTAGCCGTGCCCACAAGATAGTGCCGCATCTGAGTGGGATACGGCCCCTGCCGAAACGAGATGTGCGTAGACAGCAATCAAGCAGAGAGAAGTGGCACTGCGTTGCTGTGAGGGCGTGTGCCGCAGCTGTCCATCGCGTCGTTCCGAGACACAAAACGCGCTCGCCTGCCATGCCTGTTGACCAAAATAATGGCCGCGCGCCCGGACGACCACGTCAGTTGCGTCACCGCCCACGATATCAGCGCCGCGGCGGGGGACTAATATGCACCTGAATAGCCTGCCCGTTAGGATTCGTCGACCCTTGTCGGTCACAAGGCGAGAGACACAAACGCAGGCAGCGTGAACAGCCAACGCCCGCCCGGCTAGCTGTAGCCGCTCGGCAAGTGCTCCGCAAAGCCCAGCCAAGCCAAGACAGTGACCACGAGGACGTCGGCCGAAATAGCCCATTGTATGGCTCACGGCACACGGGCTCATCCTACACAGACTCAAACACGCACAAAAAAAGCGGGGACCACCAGTCCATACAGGCAGACTCCTGTCCCTCTGTGCCCGGTCAAAACGGCGTATGCTATCCGACATAGACCATACTACACGGGCTCGGGTAGGACGTTTCGGCTTCGTAAGACAATGGTCGGCCGGCGTGTCCGCTTACGATGCGTCATGCAGCATATGGAAACGACGCGATGAATAGTCCCGGAACGCACGTGGACCACCCCATTCCTCTCAGGCCACCGCACTGTTGTTCTGCGCCGAGGTGAAAGCAGTCGCGCGTCATCACGTCAGGTCGTCGTGTATACCGTTTTTGCACACTGCGGCGGCTTCGAATGGCCGCGTGGTTTCTCTGTATCAGGTGGGGGCGGACAGGAAGCGGTAATTGCATGCGTCAGAGGCCAACTTGTCTTCTGCATTCTCTCTACTGCCATCTTTCCTTTGCCGTTTTCCAATACTCCTCTTCTCCTGTTGGTCTGTCGTTCTTCTGCCTCTCGCCTGCTCTTCTTCTGTTGTTCTTCCGCTTCTCGTCCGCTCTGAGAACGAGAAAACAAATGAGTCTAGAAAGATGCGCGCGCGTGCACGCACGCCAAATTAACGAGGAAGTAACTGTCCCTTATGGGCATTCGATGCTACGGGGGTGGGCGCACGACTGGTTTAAACGGAGGAGCGGAAATGAGCGTCGAAATGAAAAGTGAGTGCGCGCCACCATTGTCTCGGCTATATTAGGCTTGGTTTCTCGCAGCGTGCGTTTGATGAATGACGCTCAGCTTCCTGTTCAGCAAAAGATATATGCCATTTGAACGCTCCGTGTCCTGGAAATGAAAGCGCCGTACGTGTGCCAACAACGCAGACGAAGAACAGTCTGTAGGAGCCATTTTAAAAGTGGTGCACATGACCTGTCTTGGGGTATAACTGTGACAATTTTGAAGTAATGAGTGAACATCACCATTAAAGTTGATTGATTGAACTGAGGGGTTCAACGTCCTAAAACCTCCATATGATTTTGAGAGACGCCGTAGTGGAGAGCTCCGGAAATTTCGACCACCTGGGGTTCTTTAACGTGCACCCAAATCTGACCACACGGGCCTACAACATTTCTGCCTCTACACCATGAACATCCTTCTATTAAATGGCAGGACCAGTCGGAAACGTTATTTAAATTGAAAGTGGCAGGCATAATGTCATGAACTTTACTTTTCTTCATTTCATCTTCATCTTCACGCAAAAAAATAATAAAGGAAACCAAATGGTTCAATACATTATGTGTCACGACTATGCGAACACGACAGACGATAAGGGCAGGCAAAGCAGGGACGAAGTAAACTTATACGTTACAATTAACTCGCACAAACAAAATGCACACTGAAAACGAGAGTATAGTCTACACGACAACTTGCTGAAAGTTTGACTCGAATACACACCTTACCGATACGCTGGCCTAGTGGCTGAGAGCCTGAGACACTCGGCGGCTGACCCGCAGGTCGCGGGATCGAATCCCAATGTGGCTGCCACGTTTTCGATGGAGGCGAAAATACTCGAGGCCCGTGTGTCTATAGATCTAGGTGCACGTTGAAGAACCCCAGGTGGTCGAAATTTCCGGAGCCCTCCAGTTTCTCATAATCACATGTTGGGCTTGTAAACACTAACAATGATTATATATTATGGATTCACGCCTTCCACAGTATTCGTGCACGACGCTCATTACTACCTAGCTATAGTGGTATAGTACTAACGAGCATTTCTCATTTCCCAATCACGCTTTCTTGACAGGTTGCGTATGAGAAGCGCAACCGTGGGGGTAGAAGGCACCAACACCGTTCTAGTGCAGGAGGTGCGTTAGCCAGAGCCACTCACGGTCCATGGCGATTCCGTGCTCCCCCGCAAAAGATGCGAAAGACGAAGTTGACGGAAACGAAGAGACAGTGTTGCTTCTAGACAACTATACAGCTCAAAATCATTACGTTATTTATCCATAGCATCTAGGACTGTTACCGTACATAAAACAATGGTATAATCTACCTGCAACTCAGCCACTTCTTCGCATTGGGTATGAGGCACGGTCAGAGTACCACAACCACAACTTCGTCGTTCGGAGAAGCTTTCGCGAGCAGGCCCAATCACTGACCGAGTTCATTGGCGCGTGACGACAATACGTCACGCTTTCGCAATACCAAAAGCCATGGTGCACGCAGACTTTGTCCGGGATTCGAACAGAAGCAAAAGCAACCTACTCGGACAAGCCCGTCCGCACATGGACAAGTACAAGCGTTGTATTTTAGTGGGGGGGATTCGGTGATGAAGACACCTGCCGCTTCGTACAGCACGTGCCCCGAACTCCCTGGAGCGTGCCCCGTAAGAAAGCTTCCCGCTGTTGCATCTCAGATGCTTCGCCGGAGATTGCTGCGCACGCAACGAAGCGATAAGCTTTCGCGTGCATGTGTTCCGTCGTTGGCACCGACATGAAGGTTCTAGAACGCGGCTCTCGCAGACCTTCGCGCATTTAGGTCACGTGCTCCGATGGGTTGGCGAAGAATAATAACGCCTATACGTGACCATGCCCTGTGGTCGAGGAGCGTTATGGAGAGTTTTAGAACGGGTGCGAACGCAAAATATAACTGGGTGATCGGAGCGAGAAAGGGGGGGAGGGGCTTATTTCGGAACACAATATAGAGAGTGAGAGTGACGAGAGAGAGAACGTTGAAGCAAGTCTTAGCATGCCATAACTGCCCTTTGGCGTGTTCGAAGTAGTGGTATGAAAAAAGAAATAGGTTTAAACAGAGGTTCATTGACTCGAAACACGTACGCAATAAAAGCGATCAAGTGAAGGTCAAAATTTTCTCGCACGAGAGCCATCAGTCATACTTTTTTCTTTTCTCTGATGATCCTTCATTGCGTTATCCCCTAACTCTTCTCCAATGTAGACCATTACTTTCCGATGTGTCGTGACACACGACACAACGTATATAACCGCGATTTAATTGTGAAGCACGTCTTATCAGAGGGCTCCGGGAACTTCTGAATCAACATGCGGAGAGTGCATGCATCCGCACAACTGTGAAACCACCGTGCATTGTCATATCCGAATGGGAAGGGGTACGGATTGAACCCCTTCTTACAGAAGTTTATCAAATTTGCGTGTGAATTACATATATATATATAAAAGCATAGAAAGACAAGCAACGACCTACATAAAGGTTGCTTACCCCCCTCTCGGAAACGATTCCTGGCTGTTATAGTGCCACCGTGCACCATGGGTTAAGCTATCGCAGAAGGGCGCGTTCAGTCGTGACGGCTGCCACTCACCTGACTGGCGATAAAACGGTGTGGAATACAATGCTACAAACCACGCACTTTCCTAAAATGAGAGGACTCTGGTGTTGGTGTCGATGGGAGCTGCAACGCGCGGTGCTTCAGCGAGCAAGGGAATGATGGGCAGTATACGGATTTGTCTAATCTCCGTACTCCTGGCTCCGTGTGTGTTCGTGTGGCTTGTAGCTGTTCCGTCACGAAAAAAAAAATTAGCGAATGTTCAGCTGTTGCGCTTCGCCACCTTAATCTCTTAGGGTTACCATTTCAAATCGGGCCACCAAGTTTAAAAGGGTTCGTTCTTTCCTTGAAAGCAAAACCGAAACACAGTAATAAACGAAGTCACAAGTGCGATTCAGCGCCCGCAGATATACGAAGACTACAGGCAAATCCGTGTACTACCCATCATTATGCATGGTCGCTGAACGATCACAGGGCCAGAGTCAGCCTAATTTTAGGAAACTTTATGCTACACAGTAGAAATATCTACGAAATAATCAGGTTAAAAAGCAAAAAAAGAAACACACACACCTTAGCTTCTCCTTTCGTAAGTCCTCACCGTCTTGTCGAGTTATGTACCACGTATCTCTATAAGAAGACACTGCGAAGGTCACAAACCGCAAAATTACAGGTCGCTGCCTCTTTACATCGGGCGAAGGTGGACAAAACAACAACATCAACACAATATCAAAAAAAGATATATCAGGACATAAACAAAAGCAGACGGGACACGACTCGCGGATAAAACTGAGCCTAGCCGCGTCGACCTTAACCTTTGTGTTCGCATGCATCGCTCGCAGCGGCGGCTTTTTGCTGCCGCTGCCCTGGTTTTCAGCTTTCTGCCCAAGATTTTGATCGTGAGCATCGGGGGGATTGCCTGGTGCTCCAGTTTGAAGCGCGAAGCCCCTCGCCAGTCCATCGTTTATATCTTGTTCTGCTTCTGATCTTCCTCGCGCCACAGGGTGAGCGAGCTGTATACCGTAATGATACGTTATACTATCCACACTCTCGCCTTCGATGGACTTGCGTGCGTGCGTGCAAGGCCCGATGCGGGTTAAAGCGATAAGCGGGCGTACGACAGTTTGGACGCATGAACCGAAGAAAAACAAAACAAAGGGAATACGATAGAAAGAAAAGTGTATAGAGAGAAAGCGTCGGTATCTTCTGTATATATGTACACGGTTAAGATTTTTAAGGAAGGTAAAAACCTACCCAACTATAGGTTGACAGTGGCGTGCGTGAGGGAGCATGACCGTATATTGCAACGAGTCGCCTTTTCTGAACTTGCTCAAAGCTTGGCCTATAGCACGCGCGTTCTGGCTGCCTTTCCCTTTATTTTTAGTAGCTGCCCTTGCTTGCGCTTTTTTTTTTTGTTCTTCGAATACTTCCTTTTTCTAACCGAGAGAAAAAAAAATAAAGCGGGGCTCTCCAGATAAAAAGTCTACAAGCCGTTGCTCGAGTATTCGTAGACGGTCGGTCCCGTTTGCTTTGATCCTAGTTATTTTAATGGGAACTGGACGTAAAAACTTGGTTCCGAGCGTTTCTTGCGTTATTTAATAAAGGTGGAGAAAAATGGGAATTGCATATTCCATAGCGTCCATGCTGTACTCAAGAACAACAACAAAAAAAAAAGACGTGAGAAAACAAGATGGCTATAACGAAAACAAGATGGCCTTCTCTTGGAATCCTGTCTGCGATCATTAATGAGCAGCGGTTATCTTGCCTTCGTGCTACGTGCCTTGCCCATCACCATTTCTTCGTTTTGATTTCGACTATAATGTCTTTAACACCCGTTTGTTTCTGATACACTCTGCTCTCTTCTTGTCTCTTAGGGTTACACCTATCATTTTGCTTTCAATTGCTCGCTACGTTGTTCTCAGCTCAAGTTGAACCCTCTTTGTAATCCCCCAGGTGTCTGCTCCGTACGTAAGTACCGGTAAAATAGATCAGTTATATACCTTCCTCTTGAGGGTTATAGTGACAACGTACCATTCCTAATTTGAGAATGCTAGTGGATTGTGCTCCACCCCATTCTTGTCCTTCTCGTTACTTCAGTCTCGTGGTTCGGCTCCGTGGTTACTACCTGTCCCGAGTATGAATCACTCTTGTACAACATCAAGTGCACTGCTACCTCATCTCGAAGAGCTGTTCTATTCCAAGATTGTTGTACATTACTTCCGTTTTGTGCAGATTAACTTTAAGACCAACCTTTCTGCTCTCCTTGTCGAATTCAGTAATTGTGAATTACGATTCGTACCCTGAGTTACAAAGCAATGCGATGTCATCGGCGAAACGCGGGTTACTGAGGCACTCTCCGTTAACTCGTATCCCTAACTCATCTCATTCTAGGCCTCTGAAAACTTCCTGTAAGCACGTGGTAAATAGCATCGGGGAGATTGTATTCCTTTGTCTTGCACCGTTGTTTAATGCTATTCTTTCGCTTTTTTTTTTTTTTACGGAGCCCTAGTGTGGCAGTTAATCCGCTGTATATTTCTTCCAGGATGTTTATACATGCTTCGTCAACACCCTGATTCCACAGTGTGTGAATAATAATAATAATAATAATAATAATAATAATAATAATAATAATAATAATAATAATAATAATAATAATAATAATAATAATAATAATATCTAGGGTTTAACGTCACAAGACCATGATATGATTATGAGCTATAGAGATGCCGTAGTGAAGGGCTCTGGAAATTTCGACCATTTGTTGTTCTTTAACGTGCACTCACATCACACAGTACACGGGTCTCTACTATTGCACCTCCATGTAAATGTGCTGGGATCGAACTCGCGACCTCCGGGTCAGCAGCCGAGCAACCTAACCACTGCTTCACCGCAGCGGACCGGAGCAACGTTTAGCGCCTTGTATAGGAGCATCGGAGAAGGGGCAGGAGTTAGTCTTTGAAGGAGTAGCCATGTTTGGGGCGTTAGCCTTTCCTTCCCTGGTTTGGTTACTCCTTCGAAGTACGAACATTTGTGGCATGCCTCAGTGTGTTAACCTCCAAAACCCATTTGTTACCGCTTTGAATGTAACAAGCCCGAAGTGACCACACATCTCGATGATCATGTGCACGGCCACGGTCAGAGCACTTTGCTTCCACGAGAGGACCATTCGAAAACATTTGACACGTGTCCAGTAACTGCGAGAAAATTGCTATGAACGGGGTCATGTCCAGACAAGCACAGTGGCACATAAACCGTCCGTCCTCAAGAGGATCGTTTAGCTGGGACTAGGTTCACGGCCTGGCTATACGATTGACGTTTTATCTGATGTGTATATGCTCGTCACTGTTGTTCTACTTCCTTGACGTCTTCTCCTTTTCTTTTTTTTTTACTACTGTCGCGTTCCTCTCAAGGTCAAGTTGGCGTGCAAGTTCGGGTGCTGCGAGTGTGTAAACACATACACGAAATGGTTTGTGCACACTCCCTCGTACAGCCTCCCCATCCTCATTTTGAAGCATTCGCCTAAGAAATCGCTTTATAGCGCACACTTGCGCACACTAAACTTCTTAGGCTGAAATAGCAGGTTTATTGCCTTCAATGTAACCTCTTAGTTGTCTTAACAGCAAGACTAGTTAAAAGAACAAACACAGCGTCAATGCTGTGTATGTAGTCGTTATATTTGCGCGTCGAGCGCTGCGTGCTTGCCTTGCTTGTATACCCAATGCCAGCGGAGAATGGGTCCAAGAAGTTGTTATGTCTGTCTCAGCTCTGACCTTCTCAAAGTGCGTGACCTAATTCAAAAAGGCTGCCGAGACTCTGGCATAATTCGAGTGGTACTGTGGACAGTCGTGGAAGGGTGGGCAAACACATTGACAAGGCTCTCTTAGTTTCAACGCATCCACAAAGATAAATAATCGCTGGCATATGCGAATTACTTTAAAAACTTTGTCACACAGTGGAAGAATCCTGCTGGTAGGGGAATCCCCAGGTCGAGACAGAGTGAAGGTGTTTTTTGTTTTTTTAAAGATAGCCACCGCTTAACTTTTGACTAGTGCACATACATGCATGACAATACAAGCGATGTACAGCGTGGCTGTCACATGTATACCTTAAGAGTGAGCAAAGTGCTTGTCCCCGTAGAGTTTTTTTCTAATAATATTGTAGAAAGTTAAAGTTAGAAGGTTATCCCTTCATGTCTTTCTACGTCGGGGCTTGTGTTCAATGTTCAGCGCTGGATATCATTCAGAAAGGGGAAAAAATATGCATGGCCATCCAGCCTCGCAAGGTGCTTTGTTAAGAGAGTACTTTGCAAAAAGTATGAAAATATCTCCCGAATGTCACTCTGTCGAACGGTGGCTGAATACGCTACATTTGTGACAGTGACAGAGTTATGCCCCCCTCCCTTCCCCCATCCAAGCGCATATTCACGTCTGCGCTGCAATTCCCGGAAATTCCCGGAGTTGTTGTGCAGCCCGGCCAGACCATGTTCAATCTGAAAGAAAAAAATTAGCAGGCGTGGATTATTTCATGGAATGCAGAAAGCTCTTATATATATTCATAAACTAAGTATATATATTTACGTCCCAGAAAAACGGTGCGGTTATTAGGCATGCCGTAGTGGAGGGCTCCGGTAATTTCGACTGTGTACACATACAGTACACACAGATTTAAGTGCTACATCAGTTATTTTAGCATAACGACTGGTATGCGTCATTTCTCAGTATAACCACGTCATGTCACGATGAATCTGGTCTCTAAGGAAAACGTTGATTTCGATCTGCGCGTACGAGTCTAAATCACGCCGATATGACCCGAAGTGAAGACGGTGGAAACGAAAGTATGCGCCCTGTTTGAATCCATGACCCCTGTTCGCGGGTCTCTACAATGTTGCCACTTCATGGAGATGTGGTAATGCAGGCGATATGGAACCCGTGACCTTCGATAACGCAGAAAGTGAAAAAAAAAAACTTTAAATATAGGCTTACTTCCGGCTGGCAGTAGTTCCAATCGGGCCTCCTAATTTCACTGTTCTTCGTTCATGGCTATATGAGAAGATTACCGCATATACCCTGACCTCTCCTTTTTTTTCGCACACCCTTACTTCCTAGAGCATGAAGGAAAATACAAAACAAAAAACTGCTGGACACTTACGACCGAAGCACGCAGACACCACTAGTGTAGAAGTGAAGCGTGCATAACATTTGCGAGTCCGGCTAAGAAAAAAAAAAACCCTGCGTGTGCATATACAGGCACTACCCGAATACACAGGTCAACCAACACGGAAAATCAATTGCGCGCAGCACCACTGTTTTTGCGTGAGCATGCGCACCACCTTTTGACCCCCTCGCGGCAGCTTCGCCATCGACTATGCGGCATCCGTGGAAAACCGCGATTACCCTGCAACGCGGAATCAGCTCGCTTTAACGATCCTTCGTAGGCTCAGTCAGGAGGCACCGGCTCAACACACACGTACGTGCATACATGCAAGCGCAGCCATGCGATCGCATCTACCGCAGACCACGCACGCGCAGACGCACACTCTCTCTAAACCGCAACGAAAGCGATGGTGTTCATCCTCGCTGGGTACGGATAAGACCGGCTTCAAGCGCACTAGGTCACGCCGTGACCCTTGACATTGACTCGGTGCGCGCACGCGGGGGTCAATATTGGCACGTGGGGTACGCGCGCGACGAATGAGAAGACAAAAGCTGCGCAAGAAGCCAGCCGAAAGTCGAAGCCCAAATATTTGCCCGGCCGGCTCGGATCCGCGTAGAGACGCGTTCTTCCGTGATGACCGACCGCAGATGGCGCTGAGTGGCTCAGCGAGGAATTCCGTGATGCGGTCGGTGGAATGACACTGCTCCGGGCGATCGCATCGGAGGTCGTGCCGTAGGCAGCGCCCTCTAGTATAGCGTTGACGCGCGCCATTTCGCTACGCTATTCGTAGCCTCCAGTGGAGATAAGCGTGTCAAAATAGCGTGCCGCTTTTCACATTTTTTTTTGTGAACTGAACTACCTGGATGACCAACGCACACACTACGCTGTAGGTTGAGTAGTCGGTCGGCGCCTTTCGTGCCAGATGGTTGTCTCGTCCGCAACGTCCTCTCTTCCACGACAGCTCGACGATCGCGGCTCCGTCCACAGGCTTCTCGAACCGTCTCCTGATCTTCAACTTTTCTCTGAACCTTTCCTTCGCTCTCTATCTATTCTTATCACTCCTTATATCATTCCCTTGTGAGTTACTTCTGAGGTGCCGCACACTGATGCAGACAGTTGCGGGGCTCACTTTTCATTTTTTTTCTTCTATTTAAGAATAAATACCCCCCGGCCCGCACTATTAGTTTCTAGGGTTTCGAGTACCGAAAGCACGACATTGCTATGAGGCGCACCATGGTGGACGGCTCTGGAAATTTCGAACATCTGGTGTTCTAGGACGTAGACACCAACTACGTTCCGATACGATTGAACACGGAGGTAAATACGTTCATCAAAGGAAGGCTGGAAGGCTGCTTGCTTCGAACCCACGCTTTCGCTTTCGACTTTGTGTTCATCCCTCTTGCCAGTACTATACTTATGCGTACCTTAAAGTCATTATAGCTCGTTGTTCGCACATTGAAAGAGGTTGAATTGTTGATAGAATAAAAACAAATGAATACCACGAAGGGTGATCGCACGAGTGCTGTTGTTCTCACGGAGTCCTCAAAGTAATCACCAGGCGCCGTGGTCACCCCCCCCCCCCCCCAACCACGAACTTTCAAATCACCACTTTCGCAGTGCATGCACCATTGATTTCCCTCTCGGGTGTGATCCGATATCCGGCGAAACGACCGCTCCGTACGAAATTCATGCCTCGGCTAAACGCCGAACGCGCTCATCTTTGAAAGCAGACCGATTAGTGCAGTACGAACCTCGTGTATTCGCCTTCGTGGTCCGCGCCGGTGCCTGCCGCATATACGCGCCATAAATCTCCAGTTTCAGACGGTGTGTGTGGTTCAAGGAGGATACAGAGGAAGAAGAGGCAGCCACTTGAGCTCTAACACCGCCCTGCCTCCTCAGCGTATAAACCAAGTCGCCGCGGTGATACTCGCACCTTATCTCGAACCTTCCCAAAGTGGTCGTATTTCATTCTCTTAGCCCCAGCTTCTTCAATAGCATCGGCAACGTGTCTCTAGGCCTTTTATAGACTTCCTCTTTCCCTCCTTTTCTGCCTCTCTTTCTCCTTGCGTGCGCGGTGGTTTCGGTTCATAATGTTCGTTCGTTCGTTCGTTCGTCCGTTCGTTCGTTCGTTCGTTCGTTCGTTCGTTCGTTCGTTCTATACCCCGAGATATGCTCCGGGTTACATACAAAAGCAACAGCAGCACGCGTTCGCGGTGGGTGTATATGGAATCGTGCCAAATTCATATACCCTCAGAACAGCACTAATGATGACAGTCGGCCGCATGGGCTGCATGCTGAGCGGGTGGGGTGTTTGCGGAAAGCATGCACTGACGGGGCAGCTACACTACGCGAAATACGTTAAAGAGATTGTGGGGGGTGACATGGAGGGAAGGGGGGGGGGGGGCCTAAAGAAGGTGCTGACCCAGAATCCGGCGGTCGTCAGAGCTCTCTTTGAAAGTGAACAGAAAGCCATTAAGAGCCGGGAAGAGTGCGTACCGGGGGAATGTTTATGCCGACTGGTACCGTCCCGGGCGTGTTTGTGTGTGGCGCTATATAGCCGCGCAGAGGTGACCACTTTCTAATCTAGGTCAAAGGTTTCCCCCCCTTCGTCCGTCCACGTGGTCTCTCACGGCCTCGTTCCGTGAACCAAAGGTGAATGTCGACCGACATAGCGGCTCGTTTGTCGCTGTGTTGTTTCGAGGTATGCGACACACGCACGCATGCCACACACACACACACACACACACACACACACACACACACACACACACACACACACACGCGCGCGCGCGCGCGCGCGCGCGTACATGACCGATGTATACAAACACAAGGAAATAAGAATATAGCAATGCAGAAGGCTCTTGTTTTCGCTGTTGATTTGCTGAACACACATGCCAAACTACAGCGACGACACGTGAACAGAGAAAAAGATCGAGAAAAACAAGATATGATCGTCGTAGACACGAAAACATGGGCGAGTTTTCTATTAGCTGGTCTGCCTGATAGCCTGTTCGGTGCTTCTAACTGAACTCGGGTAAGATATCCACGGATTCCTAGGGCACGGTGCCGCACTAGTTGGCTAGCTAATACTTTCAAAAGGCTGCGAAACATTGTTCGTTTTCTGTCGTACAGAAATCAACTTAACTCCAGCTGGTCCACTAAAGCAGCTACCAGTTTACTGTCACAACCATTAACGAAGTAATGAAGTTGATCCCAAAGTGTCCGGAAAAAACATTTTTATCATTAAGAAATTGAATTAATTAGCCAAAGCAGAGAGGCCGCTGTGCCTAAAGGGTTTGAGTTGGTCAGTAAGTATACTCGTAATTTACTCGGAGTAACCAAGCATAACAGGAACTGAGAATAAGAAGACGCTTACACAGCGCTAACTTACAACTGTGCGATCGCAAATAAAACGCTCAATTTTTACATGCGCTATCGAGAGTCTCGCGGTACCAAGAGTTTTGAGATGGTTCTCTGGATACGCGTTATTACGTATCGATAGGTTTTAAATGCAAAGCATTTCTTTGCGTACTGCAAGCACTTTTTGGCGTATGCCTGCGTATCTATCTATCTATCTATCTATCTATCTATCTATCTATCTATCTATCTATCTATCTATCTATCTATCTATCTATCTATCTAGCCGCTAACGTCTGGGCTCTCTCATGGTTAGCCCCTCAAGTTGGCATGAACCAAAATCAGTATGGGGGGTAAGATGGTTTGACAAATAATAAGCGCTGATAATTTATCGATATGTGGGGTTTAACGTCCCAAAACCACCATATAATTATGAGAGACGCCGTAGTAGAGGGCTCCGGAAATTTCGACCACCTGGGGCACCCAAATCTGAGCACACGGGCCTACATTTTCGCCTCCATCGGAAATGCAGCCGCCGCCACCGGGATTCGATCCCTCGACTTGCGGGTCTGCAGCCGAGTACCTTAACCACTAGACCACCGCGGCGGGGACTGATAAGTACATCAATAATGTTACAACCTCGTCGCATACGTCGTCAAACATTTCCCGCCAGAAAGTGACACATACCTGCGAGCATGTGCCACTGGTATGCAGGTATGTGTCACGGGTGGTTGACAATATCTACCCAGAATTGACGAGAACACATAAGGGCAATTTAGACGCGTGAGCGTTAAGAAAAACCTGACATTGGCAGCGTTGACCCGACGAGTGCAAAGAATAAATGTCAAGGTCCCATCAGAAATCGAACCCATGCATTCTGCGTGGCAATCAAACATTCTACGACAGAGCCACGCCAGGCCACGGAACTACTTTCCATATAGACCCTAATGTCCCCGAAACGTTAATTAATTGTGGCAGCAGTGCTGGTTATCCACTTTTATAAACATTACATACGTACTCCTATGATAACGTCGTGTTAACGTCAATTGTAGTTAGGTGCCATTCGCTGAAGTTGATTTATGCAGCAGTGTCCAGGGCTGACATGCTTGCGAACACCAGCGCTTCACATCAGCTTATCGCTTCTGGTATTGCTAGTACCCATGTTTCTGTTGACATCGTTGGGCAAGTGCAAACAACTGGTTATATAAACATCTGCAACTCTTCAACGTATGTCTGTGCATGGAAACTTTTTACATATATTTAGCGTGCCAGCCCGGTACTCAATTTTTTTAAATAAAAATATGTTTAGCGTCGTGTCATGAAGTGTCGCTCAATAAAAAGTTACAGCATGGTCAACTTCCCCCCGCATGCTTCGCATGACGCCGACTTTCAAGGTATACGTGCGATCTGCCAATTTTTTTTATACAAGTACCCTAAGAGCCTAAATGAATAAATAAATAAATAAGTTGCAGTGAAGAGAAATGCCCACTACCGCAGCGACAAATGCCCACTACCGCAGCACGTGTCAATCAGAGTTCGGTATGCGCCATCTTCGACGTGTACATTGGTCATGATGTGGAGGACACGCACACTCCCGTATATCATCTATTGCTCGACTATCACAGGCAAACTATAACACACAGGAAGTAAATCGAACAGCAACTCTGTTTACATAGATTCAGTAAGAATAATAATAACATTAATAATAACTTGATAATAACGATGACGACGATGATGACAATGACGACGATGATGATGACAACGACGATGATGACGATGACGACTGTGATGATTGTGGTGGTGGTGATGACGATGATGACGATGATTGTGGTGGTGGTGATGACGATGATTGTGGTGGTGGTAATGACGATGATGATGATGATTATGATGATGCTGGTGATGATACCTAAAGTTTTACGTTCCAAAACTACGACATGAAAATTTCAAGCATCTGGTGTTCTTTAGCGTGCACTGACATCACACAATGCACGTGTCTCGAGAATTTCGCCTCCATCGAAGCCGCGACCTTCGAGTCAGCAGCCGAGCGTCGTACTCACGTTACCACCGAGGCGGACGAGAAATGTTAGCACGCCATCGGTGCTAACCGCGGTGGGTGGCACAAGGGCTCTATTACATGATGGCAGGTGCGTGACGCACGCCAGAACGTTATGACCTAGCGGCTTTGTACTCTTTCTCTCTTTCTCTCTCTCATTCATCCGTCGCTTAGCTTGAAGAAAGCCCGTTTCGCCAGGAACAAAGCGTACACCTCTCACGTAACCTATCTCCGCGAAGTGTCTTTTATCGCCAGTCCTCAAAACGCCACCGCTATTTTTTTTTTCCTTGCTCCTTTATTCTGGTAATAGGCCACAGAAGCACCTTGTCATGGCTCCCGCCACGGCGATGCCGTTAAAAGCACGACGATGCGAGTGGGTTGAGTGTTCCTCACAAAGCAGCAAGACACGCATGGGAAACCGGGTCCCCTAGTATACGGGTCCATCATACTAAAAGCATCTGGCTGGCTTCTTTTTTCTTTCTTCGCCAGAGATTTGCTGCATTCATTTCTTTTATGTGCTTGTAAATGTTTCTCACACTGGCCAAAAGAAGAAAGTAATTGTAAAAAAAATGAGAATTCAGAATACCGGGGAACGTACTAGGGCGCACATGACGTCGCCGCTATGACTCGACCTTCTTGCAAAGCTCTTTTGCCGAAAAAAGAAGAATGTGAAAAAGGAGACAAAGCCCGTAGATTATGACGAGAATAAATGATGAACAAGAAGTTAAGGACAACAGGCTTAAGTAGAGTTGTTAGTGGTGGTAGTGGTGGTGGTGGTGGTGATTATGCTGCCAGGGGCGGGGTTAGTATGGCAGTCCTGGACCGCAATGGCTCTTCGGAACGACTTCTTCAGCACAGTATGTATCACCATACATCACTTAAAACTGCCTAACTCCGAAAAAGTAAATTAGTGGCCACCGCCTCCTTGCAAATAATCCACCAACCTTCCGGAAGCAAAATTTCTTCACAGCATCCAAGGGGAGAGCTAGGGGAGGGGGGAATCATCCTTTCTGCATATTTCCCATTAGTTTCTCCTTTTCAAAGCAAAAGCTCTTTCGAGACCAGATGTTGCTGCTTAACTGTAACGCGTATCAATGCGATCAACGCTACACCACAATAGTACTAATGGGGAAAGTTCAGTGAAACCGTATACTTTACCAGTATGGTTCTGCAGTGTGGACGCGGCCACCCTTATACCCTAACATATAAGGTTTATTTACTGACTCACTGACATCAACAGATGGGATCGTGCATTCCATTCTTGATTCCCGTGTCCACCGTTTGAAAGAGGTTTATTTATTTATTTAATTATTTAATTTTTTATTTATTTATTATTTATTTATTTATTTTTAATTTATTTATTTATTTATTTATTTATTTATTTATTTATTTATTTATTTATTTATTATAAGCATTTCCTGTCTGCTTGAAGCGCCATTGACCACAGGCCTCACACGTGTCGCGATGTTATCGCATGCACCCTACGTGCGACGGAGATGGCCGGGGCTCGTTTCAAGATTTGCATCAGTTGCGCTTGCATGATTTTACTCACGCGTAGAACGTATACGATGCGGTAACTGATGTAACACACACACACACACGCGCGCGCGCGCGCGCGCACTGTGTGTGTTGTTAGGAATAGAGGAATGTATGAGGAATGTGTGAGGAGTGTGTGCTATGTTATGAAGAAGTCTTCGGGATGCCATACGCTTAGCTTTCATCACTCAGAGTACCTTAAAAAAAACGCGCCAAAGAAATGGTGCGCAGGCGCGCGCGCGCGTACCGTTTACGCACTTTTACCGGTGTGTACCGTGTACACACCATTTGCCTGTGTGCAAACGGTACACACCGTTTGCTGTGCAAATGGTACACACCATTTATTGTGTAAACGGTACACGCCGTTTACTGGTGTGTATTGTTTATCGTCTACCGTACACACACACACACACACACACACAGTGTGTGTGTGTGTGTGTGTGTGTGTGTGTGTGTGTGTGTGTGTGTGTGTGTGTGTGTGTGTGTGTGTGTGTGTGTGTGTACGGTATGGTGTGTAAACGGTACACACTATTTACACACCGGTAAATGGTGTGTAAACGGTACGCTTTTCTCTGGCACGTTTTTAAATGTACCCTCAGTCATGAAAGCTAAGTCGATGGCACCCCTACGACTTCCTCATGACATACTAGTGCGCACATTTTTGAGCTTCAACTCCGGAACCGAGTCTAGGGCCAGGCAACTGACTTGTCCGTAAACCCTCACTCGCTCTACAGGTTGTCGTTTGTTATGGGTCACGCTAAAGAGAAACATTTTACTCCATATGCAATGTAATCAATAAAAACACCTCAGAGTATAGATGCGGAGCAGCTCAGCTGTTTAGCAGGCCTCAGTCCTCACCTGCAGCGTCGCGCGTTAAAGAACCCCAGGTGGTCGAAATTTCCGGAGCCCTCCACTACGGCGTCTCCCATAATCATATAGTGGTTTCGGGACATTAAACCCCACATATCAATCAAATCAATCAATCACCTGCAGCGTCTGGCTTCGGCTTTAGGACACGCCATCGGCACGCACTCTTCGTACTTTTTCACCGTCTACCACAATATGCCATGTCGAGGCTCACACAGAGACCACGGAGGCGACGGCAGTTCCCACAGCACACGAGCATTCTTTGTTGCTTTGTCAGGAGCCTGACAAAGCACGAGCGTGTTTCAACAAAAAGTAAATAAATAATAACAGCCGAGTTCTATGTTGCTCTACATGACCTCAGAAGAGCTTGTTGCGTTTTAAGGTATCTTTAAATTAACAAGAAAAAAAAAACGAATGGGAGGAGGCGTGTAAGGATTCACTTTTTTGAAGACCTTTCTTCTTACAGCCTTAATTTCCACAAATCTTTTGAACGACAATGTTCTTATTTATTGTTTTATCTCTTGAAGCTTTTCAAAAAGCTAGAGTTCATCGACACGCCCTCGAGTCTTGCAGACACTGTCGTTCGGTCAAGGTCTCTGATAAGCCATCTGCCGAGATCAAAACAACGAAACACGACCCACAGCCATGCCGTCGTTGTCGTCGTTATTGTCAACGCCAGGTCATCCCTTTCACCGCTCCGTCCAAGCAGTGTTCACTGGACCGGCGTACACACTCCACAATGGCCTTCCTTTTCAAAATACCGATGAAAGAAATAGAAACGACTGCCAACCATGGACCGGCTTCAACGCGTGCGGTGTCGGACGGGCCTTTCGTTTTTTTGGCAGCCCGGCCGCTGGCAGCCGCCGTTAACCCCGTTCGCACGCGGTCCTGAAATGACGGGCGCCATACATATAGCTTGCCGCTGCTGCCTTGCGCCGCATACAAAACGTCCTGGGCGTGCGTATGAGAGTGAGAGCTGCGGATGACCGACATTCTCTTCTCCTCATACTCCTGGACCGCGGATGCCATCACGGAGGCAAAGAAATGAAAGACAGTGACATCTCACCCTCTCCCATTCCAGTCATCCACTTTGAGAAAGAAAAAAAAAGAAAGAAGGAAAGAAAGTAAAAGAAAGGAAGAGATAAAGAAAGAAAGAGGATAGAAAGAAAGGAAGAGAGAAAGAAAGGAAGAAAGAAAGCAATCGCCAGCCGTACGTTTGGGGTACACTACCCTCTACCTATGCAGGGCGCTGCCCCGTGCTCCCAACTGGGCTGCAGAAAAAATTAGGCGCCTTCTTCTTCTAACCTCTACCATCACCACCACTCAGCGCCGCCTCTCTGTTTGGATGTGTACTTATCGGCTTATGCCGTCTACTGCTTTGGAAGCGGCGTGGGAAATGGCGTCTGCTAGTGAAGAAGGTGCTCTCGAAAGGTATTTGAAAGTGGACAATGTAACCCCTGTAAGCAAGGCCCAAAATAACTTCGCACGCTTTGACGATTGAGACTGGGCAGGAACCTCTATAGTGGCATTTTGGTTTAACACGTTGTTTCGGCTTCTTACGTGTTATTGTGCTACTCTGATTGACACGGATTTGAGCTCGCCACTTACCCCGATTGTGTCGTTATAGTGGAAGACGCTTGTAGTACTTGCTTGCCCATGATTCTGATGTGTCGCCACGTCGGGCTTGTCTTACTTGAAGAACAATGAAGTGCTACTCGGGTGAGACGTCAATTGGTAAATTACAGTTAAAGATTCCCTTCAACATATCAAAAAGCACTCCTGTAGGATATATGTGTTGTTTCCCACGCTCAAACAAAAGAACCTGCATATACTTGAGATGATACGTGGTACGACAACGCGCTTCGCTGTCTAGAACTACGAAAATAGCAAGATGACCCTTACGATGCGCTTACGATGCATATTGGCACGTGCAATTCCTGGCCTACTATCGGAATAACATAATGGACGCCAAGGGGAAAAGGACGCACTTGAGGACTCCAGATGATTAAATTGATTGGCGAGATGAGAAAATTGGTGGCTATAAAACAAGGTGGCTTCGCTAATGATAGACAAGGATAATCGGAGACATGCCTGGCAGATGTCTCTACTCTGTCGTCATCCTAAATGGAACGACTGCACTTGTTTATGGGGATAATCAAAGGGCTCCTACCATCTTTAATGGATTTGCTCTTGGGAATCGGCACTGCTAGGCCGATGATTCAGAATATTATTGCAGCTTTGAGAGATATGAGACAAAGTTCAAGAACGCCACAGAAAACGTACACCATTCCAGCGTGCTAACAGTAGTATAGTCCATCGATTTCGGATGTGAAGTCAGTAAAAATATATCGACGCAGTGTAGCTCCTTTGCGAAAAATAAAATGGTGTTATTAAAAAATGGTTGAACGATAGTCATGTGCCTGTTCATGTGATCCCCGAAACAGTTAAACAAGGTATTTAGCGAATCAAGCGTTACCAAAATCCTCCACTCTCATCGCTCAACCTACGTTACACAAGGTGTCACCGGCAGTACTGTATGCGTGGTGAAATGTTGAATTTTGCTAATACTACGCCCCGCCAAAATAACACTTCCCGCCATCTTAAAGCTTTCTATGTTGTTGTTTTGCTTACCATCGCATTACTGTATCATCATCGACGCCTTATCTTTCCTCGCATTACAGCACCCTCCATCTTCGTAACGATGAGCAGCAGATCGCAGAAAATTGATTCAGGCTAAGCTCTCAGCTTTTATGTATGAATACACATTTAGCTCTCTCTCCCAATGTGTGTGGGGGGGGGGAGCAGCTATGCGAGTGTTCGACTCTCTGAGGCGCGTTACGTGGCGTGGACGTCTGAGCTGCGGTCAACTTACGGTACGTCCATGCGTACAGCTTTTACCGACCAGTCTCTTTCACGCAAGTGCGAGCTCGATGTGCAGGCAAGTAGAAAAAAAATAAAAATAATGGGAGGATAGGAAAGACACAGCGCACGCGCGTATACGAGCCGGTGAACTTAACGCCCGGTCAGCCAGACTCGAAAAACAGGGAAAAACGCTCAGCGAGGACGCGCTATACGATTCTCAGTGCCGTGTCCACACGGCGTGCCACTTCGGTACTCGCCAGCTCTCGCGGTCATTACCGTCTTTGTTGTCTCTTTAACGCTTTATTACTGCGTCTTTCCTGCATGGCGATACGGAAATGTGACGCGCCGTTTCATGTGAGAAGCGTAACCTAACTTAGGCGTGGCTTTACACAGGGAAATTTGTGTTGCTGTAAACGAGAGCTTCACGCGTTAATGCAGAGATCGGGCTGATCACGGCTGCAACGAGCGAGCGCTTTGTGTGTACGACGTCTCAAAGATATGCGGACCACAGACACAGACCTGAATAAGGCAGCTCTCAAGTGTAAAGGGTGCACACAATGAGAGTCTTGCTTGTTGGGCAGGTCTGGTGAAGTATTCGATTATGGAAAGCCATTTCTGGTCGCTGAGAGAGAAAAGGAAAGAGTGAAGGATTCCATGGGAAATAAACGAACTCTAAACGTGCACAAATTGCTACAAAAAAAAAACATGCAGTGCCAGTATTTGCAAAGAAAAGGAAAACAGACGAAGGATCACTAACTAACAATAATTTAGATATTGAAATCGATAATTTGATGAAGCGTTGTCTAATCTAGAAGAAGCATGAAGAACAAACGAAATGAGAGAGCGCAGAAAAAAATGGAAATGTTTAAAAAATGTTTAAAAATGTTTAAAAATGTTTTAAAATATTTCGGCGGTGATACGGTAGCCTTGTACACAGGCTATACCGAGCGGTAGCCGAATAGTTCGTTTTTAAAGTGACAGCGCTTAAGAGCTCGTTTCGCAGAAATTCCGGTGTCAGCGGTTGTGAGGGAAAAATCATCTCATGCGTGAAGGAAAAGTCGAGAACAATACATATAAAAATTCAATGATAAAAAAATCTCGGGTGAGAGTAGAAACCGATACAGGGTTGTTTGGGTGCGATGGGTGATTGAACCTGCGTAGTTTGCGTGGCAAGCGGACGTGATTACAACAGAAACCGTAGTGGAAGGCTGTCGAAATTTCGACCACGTGGGCTTCTTAAATGCCTCCCTAAGCACACGGTCCACTAGCATTCTCGCCTTCATGAAAACTACGGCCACCGAGGCCAGGATTCGAACCGGGCCGCGAACTTCGAATCAGAAGCTCAGCTCCACAACTACTAGACAACCGTAATGAGTCGAAGTCTATTGAAGCCATACAGTAAACATGTAGGCGAACGTGCTAGTACCATACCTTAGGCTACAAGGATCTTTTTTTACCCCATCGACACCTTGCGATTCATAAACTTCTCACGCCGTCCTCAAATGTGTGGCTGTACCCTGCAAATATACTTCCGTGCGTAATTTGTCGCGCAACTATTAACTATAAATCACGTTTGGAAGTTTTACTAAGTGCCCATAAAGAGAACCGCTGATCCCCACATGTTATGGCACATACATGGATGGATGGATGGATGGATATGGCTGTACCCTTTAGATCGGGCGGTGGCCAGCGCCACCAAGCCGTAATATATAATGAACCAAAAACTATATTTATTTTTTTTCTTAAAAAAGAGTTTGAGGATTCGTACTTTGCAGTGAAGAGTTTAATTTTCACTCGCGCCTTGAGTTTAGCCACCAATCAGACAACCTCCTTCTAGGGAAGTCTACCCGCTTAAAGTTTATTTTGCCCTCCCGGTCCCTAAACCCCAGTGCTTTGAAAAACTCTGCGCCATCATCCTGAACTATAGGGTGAAGCCCTTTACAGAACATTATCAAGTGTTCGGCAGTTTCTTCTTCCTCTCCACACGCACTGCATACTGTGTCTACCCCTTCGTATTTGGCCCGATATGTCTTGGTTCGCAGTACTCCCGTTCTGGCCTCAAACAGTAGAGAACTACCCCGAGTATTATCATAGATCCTTTCCTTGGCAATTTCCTGCTTAAACATTCGATAGACCACTAGTGCGGACTTCTTAATCATGCCCATTCTCCACATGTCAGTCTCCGTTTCCTTCACTAACACATAGCAGTAAACGAGCACGCCATCCCTGAGAACATGTGGTACAACGCAACGCAAGCTGCTTCCTGGATCTACTTCGGGCTCCTTGATTGCATTTGCATACGGTGCGCAGTTCCGGGGCTGCATTGTTTTGTTTGATGTATATGCCCTTTCGTAATTGTCATGATCAGGCGTGCTGAGTACAAAAAGTGTCGTAGGTCAGCCTGCGCATCGCGAACATCCTATGCCGATACCAAAATTAGAAAATAGCGCGCACGTGCGCCTCTCTTGCTGACGCATTAAGAAAAAAAAAAGCCATCATGCTTGTTGATGGGATTTGTGCACATGTCTGAGAATTTCAACGCCAAATTTCGCTTTGCTGCGCTGCAAAGAAGTTGTCGGCACCATCAACATATGTGTTCGTTTTCGTCTTGTTTGTCCACCATTATGTGCACGCTCTGCATCGCAATCAGAATATTTGGTTGATATGTGGGGTTTAACGTCCCAAAACCACCATATGATTATGAGAGACGCCGTAGTGGAGGGCTCCGGAAATTTCGATCACCTGGGGGTTCTTTAACGTGCACCCAAATCTGAGCACAGGGGCCTACAAAATTTCCGCCTCCAGCGGAAATGCAGCGGCCGCAGCCGGGATTTGATCCCGCAGCTGCGAGTCAAAAGCCGAGTACCTTAGGCGCTATAGACCACCGTGGTGGGGCGCAATCAGAAGGTCAAACAGACCCAGTAAGCCTGCGTTTAGCGCACTGTTGCTACACACCGTCCTTCGCATTGGCAATGGGCGGCTTAGTCGCACATCTCGGTCTTTACTGCGACAACTTCGGTCTTGACACTTGCTTATCATTTTGAATTATCTGAAGCCTCAAGATTTCAGTCAGTTTATATACTCGCATATGCCTCTTTTCGCCCCGCCATGGTGGTCTAGTGGCTAAGGTACTCGGCTGCTGACCCGCAGCTCGCGGGATCAAATCCCGGCTGGGGTGGCTGCATTTCCGATGGAGGCGGAAATGTTGTAGGCCCGTGTACTATGATTCGGCTGCACGTTAAAGAACCCCAGGTGGTCAAAATTTCCGGAGTCCTTCACTACGGCGTCTCTCATAATCAAATGGTGGTTTTAGGACGTTAAACCCCACAAATCAATCAATGAATCAGCATATGCCTCCTTTTCAGCTTCTTAGGTTTTAAATTGTTTTTTTGGCGTTAAATGAAAAGCTAGGCAAATGGAAAAATATGAACAAAACTAAGGATGGCAATGCCGACGTCGTAGATATGAAAAAAAAACACAATAAAAATATGTTACTGCAACCTTGTACTCATGTATGGTTGTACCTAAAAGGTCGAGGTGCAAATGTACATATTAGAAACATTATAATAGCGATTAAATATTGCATTAATATAACGATGCCTGTCAGCCTGTCACTCAATTTTTCGATCACTGGTCACGAAAAGAATGAATAAATAAATAAATAAATAAATAAATAAATAAATAAATAAATAAATAAATAAATAAATAAATAAATAAATGAGAGTTGTCTGTCAGCCATTGAGTCAAATAAGTCAGTTGGCCTATTACGCTGTGCAAAATTCGCTGTCTTTCACTATCTCCAGTTCGTATGCACAAACTGGCTTGAATGAGTGTCGATTGATTTATTCATTTATTTCATCAATTTATGAATCGGTCAGCAAATGAATGAGAGTCTCAAAAATCAAGTAAACAGTCGAATAATAGCTCGCCCGTCCACCTTTTCTGTTTCCACTCGCTTCAGTATGTTTGTCTTTCTTTCATTACTTGACGCAGTCATGGAGTCCACTGTTCCTGGTCCTAGTCACACTGGCGACGCTTGCCGCAGGAGTCGAGCAGTCGCAACAGCAGCAGCAGCAGTCAGCCCAAGTCGCTGCCCCGTCCTCCGACAAGGACATCGAAACCAGGGGCTCCACCAAGTCTATCGTCACTGTGGCTCCATCTGCATCGTCACCACCGGCGGTAATATAATCTCCTGCGGTGCTACACAGCGCATGGAGTCTCCGGTCACTCGAGCCACCAACAGCTCGAATAACGAGTCTGATTGATTGATTAACACTTTATTTTGGTCCTGAGAAGACGCAGGGGAGACCCCGCGCCACCCGGCTAATCCCACGTAGGGACCGTCAAGCCGAGCTTGGCGGCCCGTTCACAGGCACTCTTGACGGCCAAGGTTTGATCGTTAAGTTCGGGGCTGCGTAAGAGCGCAGCCCACCTGTCCTCGCTGAGGGCGGAGCCGATGGTTTCACATTCTCACAACACATGGTTTAATGTTGCTAACAGTCCACAGGCGGGGCAATCCGCACTTGGATACCGTTCAGGGTACATGGCATGAAGAACCGCGGGGTTAGTATACGCACTGGCTTGCCATAGACTAAGGGTAACTACCTGCGCCCTACACAAGGAAGGGTGCGGGAGGGGGAATACCCTTTTTGACAGATAGAAGTGCTTTGTTATTTCGTTGAACGCGAGTAAAGGTTCCCAGCGAGGCAGAGGGAACGAGTCTGTTCTGAACTCCAACTTTACGACGTCTATATACATAGCCGCATTTACATGAACACGACGCTTTCGCTTGCAATCAGATGTAGGGCTGACAGAAACAGACTCGACCGCGATAACGTGTACTTTGTTCTGGCGGGGTGAGGTCCTTGCAGTGCCCCGCATCGGGATGGAGCAACTGAGAAGGCGAGTAAAGCTTCTGAGCTAAGAGTTTCTACGCAATGCTAGCCCCACGAGACAACCTGCGTATCTGGTCGGGCTGATTCAGTCTGTCCCGACGCTATACGTAGGCTAAACCTGATACCGTCCACGCGATCCCGTTAGGCTAATTTCAGGCCGACAAGCTGAATTTGCGCGCCATTGTCGGGTTTATGAAAATACTCTCAGTAATACTGGTCTTTCATCAGTCAGTCAAAGAACTTTGCTGAATCAGTAAGATTTAGCTGGTTTGTGCGAGTATTTTTCGCAGCAACGGCTCATCGGATGTGTGGTTCTCTTCTGAAGACCAAACATCAGCTGGACATTCTTTCTGGGTCATAACGTGGTACGGTAAGGTGGAACGCAAGTACAAATGTGCTTCATTCATGTGTTCTTACACTGCGCGAAATGATGATGACTTGAGAAAACAAGCACACAAACAAACTATAGTGAAGAAAACACGACAATGAAACACAGGACCGAGCAAGCACCGGCGTCCGTAGCAGCACCAGACTCGAGCTCACGCTTGTCTGGATTTTGGCTGCTTTACGCCCGCCGCTCTTCGGCGCTCCACCTTGTTTCCCTGACGTCCAGCGTCAATAAACCACGGCACAAAACACACACACACACACACACACACACACACACACACACACACACACACACACACACACACACACACACACACACACACACACACACACAACACGAGTGCAGTGGTGCACTGTGCGCGCTCGTGGTGGTCTGTTTGTTTTCTGCTGTCGAGTTATCGTCCTTTCGCGTATTTTAAGAACGTCTAACAGCAATGAAGCAACCAGCCCAACAGAATGTCTTTTTGATTTCGGTAAAAATCAGGTACCTTCGAGCTTTCATTGTAACTGCGGCATTACATCTCCAATCAGGCAAAACCTGGGCGTCTTAACGTTGAGTTTTGTCTTAAATCACTTCCGACGTATCGATTGCGATGTTGAGGCTTGGGCGTATTTACCTCTTTAGGTAGGCTTCATGACTGAAATTATAGGTGTTGCGAATTACCACGAAACCCCGAATTTCGCTCTCTATAGCCTTTTGTAGCCTTCACACAAGGTGTCGTTGTCCTTGCGTCAACATTAAATGACATTTATTGACCAAATATAACTCAACTCTTTATTGCGGTATAGTCGAATTCTACGTGGCAAATGTAAGTAAAGAAGTCAGTGGTTCAGTTACTCCTTTAGCACATGAATAAAACTCGATCAGGAGTCATTCAGTTGTTGTGCACATTAATATCCCATTAGTGACCACTAAGAACAGATGGCATAAGATTACACGCCTGCAGCGGTGTTAGGTCCTATAGTTGTGTGGAGCCAAACCTATCTGACAAGAGTAGCCTCTTGAGTTATCTCAGCCTATAGCTCACGTTTTGAGCAGTAACGAAAAGAACCGAAGACTAAAGCTGTACTTAAAACGATCGCACAAACGCCTTCCCAAATGCGAATCAGTTGAAAAGCTAAAGGGGCTTCAAGCCCTCGTTCTGCGGCACATGCAGTAACGAGAGTTGCGAGTGCCACTGTAATTGTGTCATTCCTTTCGTTCGTAGGCCTACCAGTATGGTTACGAAGTGGGTTCCGCGCCTACATCGATGCTGGATGCGGGCGCCAAGGAGTCCAGCGCCATTGCACTAGGACGGTACCCCGTAAAGGACAGTGCCGTGGGAACCCAGCAGGTATAAAACCGTTAGGTTCCTTGAGCACTTTATCGAGCAAGGAACCTCGTTCACGAGCCCGTTACGCGAATCGTGGGAGCGCGCAATACCGCATTTGCGTAGCCGGTCGAAGTTCCGACTCACGATTGCGTGACTGAGTGTTTGGCGTGAAAGTTAATTTCCTGCTTAACGAAATAGGGGGAGTTGATCGAGGGCTCGCTTCTTCCGTCAGACACGATCGAATGAATCCAACCGAACAGACGATGAAGCTGAGAAAGTTATAAATGTACAGAACTTGTATGTGTTAACTATAATATATAATATTTATGACATGAATCGACTGAAATTACATGAAATGATAAATCAGTTTACCGGAGGTAGGGATCAAACCTACAACTTTCCAATAACGCAATCGATGCTCTAACAGTTGAGCTACTGCGGCGGTCGCTTTTCTATCCGCTTTGTTCGGTGTTTGTGCTACGCTCAGAATGCTACTGGGTATTTATGCTAGTGTAATCCTGTGAGAGTTACTAATGGTTTGTGTCAAGCTGGTAGGAAAACGCTTACTGGAATGCAAAAAGACGCGTATTCACCATAAAAAACACCCAGAACTGAAAATGGCGCATTTTTCTATCTCGTGTTTTTTTTTTGTAGTTACGCGTTTTTTTTTCTATCACAGTTATTTGCTGCCTTTTTTTTCTTTCCTTTTTTTGCCTAGAGGTATGCGGTTTATTTGTGCCACTGTGGGCTTCACACAACTGGCATGCTAGGCGTTTTTTTAATGTGCTCTACAAAAGCTGTGAAAGTACTGTGATATTGACGTCATCGTGTCTCGAGTACGAGTGACGTCAAAAATACCTATATCTCCGTTCTTTCGGCTACTGATTAACTCGCAGGTCGAGGACGCTTCGGGACGGACCTTCAGGTCGGGCCTCGTCTCCGATTCCGCGCTTCGAGTCGAGCAGGGGCGCAGCAGTCCGGTTTTCTTCGAACCTAAGACGCCGGAGAAAGAAGAAGAGTCTGCTCTGGTCACCAGTTACGAGATACCGCGTGCGTCTGCCATACCAGCGCCTAAGAAGAGTGCAGAAGACTCCAGCACCGGCGGAGAGCAAACCGAAACGGTGTTGAGCCAACCCAACAAGAACGAACGAAGAATCGTGGTCACGTCAAAGGGATCCCTTCCCATTACTCAGAGGCAGCAGAAACGCGTGAACCAGGCGCAGAAGAGCGAGACGTCTCAGGAAAGGCCAAGGACCTACCATTCGAGAACGTTCCCCAAGCCTCAGAGGACGCCCCAGTACCGGCCCACGTCGCGACCACAGTACAAGCTGAGGGCGACGTCTCATCCAACTCCCACGTCTGTTGTCGACTACGAATCAAAACAGGCGAGCACGGAACAGTCGACACGGGGTCAGGCGAGTCAGATTAACCATCAAAGCCCACCAACGGCGAGTCTGACCAGTCAAGAAAGCTCGAAGCAAGAGCACAGGGCCGCAGGAGGCTACGATAAGGGGCCGCAGCTGACGCAGAAGCCCCGTACAGGCAACGCGTATGAAATAAGGACACCACATTCCACTCAGTACGTGAGTATCGGAGGAGACGCTGCGATAAAGGGGGCGGCTGCTGCTGCGGCCAGGTACAAACACTATTCAGACCAGCAAGAACAGCAACGGCAACAGCAGACGCCTGCGTCAACGGATAGCGGGTACAGCTCTTACGACTCCCCATCGTATCAGAGCACCACGCCTGTGCAATCGGATCAAACGAACCATGGTTCTGGTTACTCTACCGATACCCAGCAAGACGCGTACAACCAGGGGTACGGACCACATGACACCAGAAGTGTCACGGTAGGAGCATCTACCCAGGTGTCTGGCTACAACCAAGGGACGACCAGCCAAAAGAACACGCAGGGGCAGAAAGATCAGTACGAGTACCACCGCGGCACTGCGTACACAGCGCCAGTGAGTGACACGTCCTCACGGAGACCGACTCAGCCGAGCTCTTCATTGTCGTTCAAACATGGCTACACGTCTTCCAAAAAGGGCGGCACAAAACAGGCGCCGCAATCCTCTCGTGAAACATACCACCACCACTACCAGCAGCAGTACCACCATCAGCAGCACCAGCAGCAAAATCAGCACCATCAGAATCAGCAGCAGCAGCAGCAGCAGCAGCAAAATCAGCAGCCACAACAGCAAACATCACAACAAAACCAGCATAACTCTGGTTATTACGGCAGTCAAGAGGTATCTCAGCAAACGAGAACGCCCGCGTATGACTCGCGGTACCAGACAACTCCCAAGGCACCTAAAACGCAAACTACCCTGTACAAGTATCACCACGGAACCTACCAGCAGGACAGAACGCAGAAAGGCGATGACGGACAGGGACCATTTTCTCCGATAGATTACAGCCGCCAAGGAAATCATGGCCAGAACACGCAGAGCATTACGACACCTTCGCATCGCCCTTACTCTCCGCAGCCCGAACAGCACTACGGCCAAGCGCAGTCATTAGGAAAAACTATCACAAGATCTAATACTGCATCCAGACAGCCGACGCCACAGTACTCGAAACCTGCTCCGCCACATCTTCAAAGTGATTTCCGTGCTACTCCGAAGCCAGACCATCAGCAAGGTGGCGGACAGCTCCCGATACCTCCACCACCACCGACGCCACCTCCACAAGACGCGCAGGTACTGCTGGTCGAAATCAACAACCCGCATGTGCAGGCACAAATCCGCGGTCAACAACTCAACGCCATACAGCAGCAGCAGCAGCAGCAGCAGCAGCAGCAGCAGCAGCAGCAGCAGCAGCAGCAGCAGCAGCAGCAGCAGCAGCAGCAGCAACAACAACAACAGCAGCTGCAGCAGCAGCAGCAGGAGAACTTCTTTCAGCAGCGTCCTCTAGCTGACCTGCTGGCCAACCACCAGAAGCTTCCGCTCATGCAGCAACTTCACTTCCTGGGAGCCGCGGGCCCAAACCAGCCGTTACGTGTTCCCATCATCGAGACGACGTCGCCACTGCTTGGCGGAGGTCCTCAAGGAGGACCTCAGCTTCAAAACCTCAGGCAGGAGATCCAGCGACAACTGCAGCAGCTCAACCAACCCCACCAACAGCCGTTCCTGTTCGGGCAGCCTCACGATGCAATCCAGCAGATGCTTAAGTCGCAACACCTCTACGTGCAGCAAAACCAGGGTGTACAGAAGGTCATCACGCAAGGGCCAGTGCCCATAGAACTGAGGGTCGAGCCCCTCTTCGACGTGAACAACAGGGGAGGGGGCGACGGAGGCGGCATCAAGGACGTACGCATACAAGCGTTTAAGCCAATTCCCCTGCAGTCATCACAGCACGGCCATCAGGGTGGGCCGAACGACATCCCCTTCGAAGTTAACATGCTTGTGGACGCTGCCAAGAAGGCTATCATGTCGGCGGGAGGATTCCCAAAGCCCGAAGTGATCGTCGTGGATGGAAGCCAGGTAATATTTGCACGACACATGTAGGAATCTATGCATCAACAATGCATAGATTCCTACGATAATTGGTGTAGTGATCCTTCTGTGGGTCTTTCCTCGGGAACACTATCATGATTTTGTAAGCTCACTAAGTGGGTAGATAGTGGTGTAATAAGGATCCACCTTGGAAGCTCTCGTGATAGGCTGTGATGGAAATCATACCAAAGGTGGAGATTGCCCGATGTATCACTTAGCACCAAGACTAAGCTAAGGACTTCCGTGGCTACAGAAACGACGAAAGAATCATTAACCTTCATTTGAAGCTCTACCTAGTTTATTCAGAAGCCAATAACATACATGTCCTGATCTTACAAAGTTTCATTCCATGACAGGTCTTGTAGTATAAAGTTAATTGCTTGTATTTGACAGTAGCTGAATTGGAGGATGGAAATACTTTTTGAATAATCCGCACTTACATAAGCGATTTACTGCGGCTAACATTAAGAAGCTTTTTCCATTAGTAAATATACGGTTCCTTTCTGCAAACATCTTTTACGTTCACTTACGTGGTTCTCATACACGTGTTTTATTAATCTATAAACAACAAATAATGAATAATTGCTATCATTGCTATGTCCTAAATAGGTATGAAAAAGTCTTCGTCAAGCCTTCAGTTGCTTGCTTTCACCTCCCAGCATCATAACTGTTCTATTCACCCAGGTCCCTCTCTCTCATCTTTCTATGACCGTTTCCCATTCACCCAGCGTAGTGTATAGTCAACTGGGCGTGTGTCCGATTAACCGCCCTTTCTTCTCTCTTTTGTTTTCTTCATTCCTTCCGTCCCAATGTCTTAATTTCACGCCGAAATTGACTGAGTTGAAAAGTTTGGGCAGCCGTTCCTTCCGCGTCTTGTCCAGGGTGGCCAGATGCCCGAAAACGTGCTGCGAGCCGTGCAGCAGATCCTGAACAGCGAGCACGCCGCTCGTAACGAGCACAGCCGCCAGCCGAAGGGCTCGGCCTCGCACCACTCGCAGCAAAAGAGCCACGCCGAGCAGCCGTTTCCTCCGCCGGCGAACGTCAAGCTGAACGACAAGCTCAACATCCAGGTCGCCGGTCTCCTGGTGGACAGCCACAGCCTGCAGAGCGTCTTCCCCAAGAACCTCATCCACGGCACGGGCAGCTCCAAGCTGCGCTACAACGAACCCGTCAACGTGCACATACCGGTGGGCGACCTCCCGCCGCGTCCGGCGGTAGACGTGCGCATCAGAGGACCCGACGGAAGGGTCTCGCAAGTGCTTGTTCCGCTTCACGATGCGGTGAGTTGTACTTCGCTCGGAGGACATTTCCTTCTTAGCAACGGTACAGCACGCACAGACGGGGAAGATGAAAACACAAGACACGGTGATCCTATACGCTTCTAAAACGTAATGCCAACTAGTGCGCCAAGCCATCAGCGTGGCATTTCCTCCTGTGTGGTCAGTGGAGAGGAGGGGGTGGGCGCTTTCCTTGATCAAAAGCTATAAAGAGAAGAGGAACTCTAATGCTTATCTTTCGTGCGATCTTGTCCGCCACAATGCATCGAGTTCTTATCCGACGCAACAATTACACACCCTGCACGCCTTTTGGAAGTATGAGGAAAGCATTCGACTGTTCCTCGTGTGACGGTTTTTGTCCGATGTTTTGTTGCGATATTTTTTTTCTTTTTTTGTGTGTGTTAATTCAAAAGGACGCGGAGTGGGGTGATTTCCTCTGTAAATCTCTGTTAGTAGGCAAGGAACTGGGTCGATGAGTTATAGCTCTTGTGATATTGTTTACCATAATGTATCAACCACTGAACCTACGCAACAATATATTCTCGCTCCTTAACAAAGGTACACGGAATGACTTGTGTAGACTCACGTTTGGTGGTGCCACAGAGCGCTTCCGAACTGTAACGGCAATGCTTCCCGCATTCGATACCCATCGGCTACATAAAGCGCTTTTGCGCAGTTCTTCCAGTGACGTATAATTCACGATGCAAGTCAAGTAATGAAAGAGACGCGATGCATCTTGAGAGTACCGGTGTTGCCGAGAATGTCGCGTGTGTGAGGGGCCATCTGCTTCTGGTGGCTTAAATTTGGGTGGACAGATCTGTTGCTCATTGTGACCGTGACCGTGTTGGAACTGAAAATGTTGCATGCCACGGACATGCCCAGTCGGAGGCAACACGATGTGAAATATCAGCTAATAATACAAACGATAATAACTCTTAACAAAGTTAAACTAGTTTTGCGGCATTGTCGAATCTCACTGCCACTTGCCAGAAGCAAACAAGAAAAATTTCACCACCATAAACAACGACTGTGTCATTCGTGACACTGCAGCGCTGCCTTTGTCGGCACGCTGCTGCAAGCACGGCAGCCAGTGCTAGTTTTCATGCAAAATATATGCTGTAGAGCTAACGAAAACCCAATATATGAGCGTACAAATATAATAGCTTAAGAGAAGAAAGTAACTAATTACTTCGCAGTACTGGTTGTATGGCAACCAACGGTATTTGTTCAGTGCAACGGGATTCACTTCGGAATTTGCCATGGCCTTGGCAGTCAGAATGACTACGCGCCTTTAAGGTAGCCAATGCGGGTATCGAGAAGCTGCTGTTCTTTTTACGCAGGCCCAGCACTTAGGCGAATTTTTTCTTTTATTGCATTTGATAACGATGCTCATAAGGCGGACGGTTGTGCTGTCGACGCTAATGTGCTCACTAGCCTGCGATCCTTATCATTCTTGCTGTTCTCTTTCTTTCCCTTGCAGAACAAGCTGGCTGCTTTGGCCAAAGGGTCTAATGGAGGCAATAACTTCGCCGGCTCTTCATTCCCGGCAAGCCTATTCCAAGGCGTACAACATTTCGGTGGTGGCGGAGGAGGCACACACCAGGGACCCAAGGAGGGTCTACTCGTGGGCGGTTCGACCCAACAGCCAGCGCTCGGCATCGGACCCGTCCGGTTAGGCGAGAAAGTGAGCCTCATAGACGGTTCCGGCGGGACGCTGCAAATCGCAGACCTGCCGCAGTTTGACCCAACGGCTTTGACGGCGGAGGCAACGGACTTGATCCAAATCAGCCATCTCTGAACATTTTCGTGCCATTGAAATCTGTGAAACAGTTTTACTTAGAGGAGTGGGCGAAAGAAGCCAGGGCAATTCCACGGTCCGTCGACATTTCTCCTAATCAAATGATTGGTGCCTAACTCTGCGGCAAAACTGTTCCGATGGGTGCGATGTTCTCAAAGATCGTGGAACTTGAGCCACCGCGCTACGTGCGAGAGCAAGAAAGTGAAGACACGTACGGCTCTGTCTTGGTCCCGTCTTTCGCGTTTTTCAGGTACCATGCATTTCAGCTAACTGGCCCACTCTGCCATCCCACATCAGTTCGCAATACCTTTATTGATGCTCACGCAACGTACAACAGAGTTTATTAGAAATAAGACAGGTAGAACCTCTCTAAACTACAAAGCGATCGTAAACAGACCCAATGCGTAACTCACCCTCAGCTTTTCACTTTGCGATTTTTCGCGGTCCTCCATCCGGCATATGACAGCTTACTTTTCCGTTGGCTGCAACCTAAAACTTGAATAATTTAGAAAACTTTGTAACGAATGATCGCGTCGTGATAGGTGGTTAGATGGATTGGCAGTAATTCAGGTGCGTATCCACGCCGCGAAACCTCCAAGTGGACGACATTATGTCAAGTTCTTGACTGATCGGGTTCTTTAAAGAACGATTAATCGCAATCGATACATGAATGTTACTTGACACATCTGTAAGGTCAGGCCAAGTTAATATATCGTAAAGGACCGGGAAAAAAAATAAACAACACACAGGCACATTTATTTCGTAAGCCGCGGGCTTTCCAAAGTGGGAAAAGCTATAAGGCGCAAAAGATTTGAAAAAAAAAAACACTTATGAAGCAATTATCAAGTAACGTCGACGACTCTAACAAAGCGAAGAAAAAAAGGAAAAGACTGTGTGTCCTGGCTTTTTCGCCGGTTTCTCTGGGAGCATTTTTCTACTTATAGCTCGCATTTAACACGGGTTAAACCAAACATTAGCTCATGGTGAGACTTGGCGAAAAATGACAATTTCTTCACTCCTTGCACGTCTTTCTCTAATTTTGAGCTCTAAGTAACAATGGGCAGCTTTGTAGGCACGGTTGGTTGAGATCATCCTACAGAATAAGATTGGTGTGCATATTTGACCAGGCATATCAAAGCGGGGCTTTGGAGTGAGTGAGAACGTAGGTTACGCGACCAGGGAGTGCTGGTGTCATAGGGCTTGAGTTGTTACACTGTTACTTTAGCCTTCTTATCACCCTGTACCTTCGTCATGTACTGGTCTTCGCGCAAATAGTTGGCGGGTTGTGCGTGTCTATTGTGAAAGAGTGGCGACTGTTGAGTCGTGTACGTTTCTCCGATAAGTGGCCCGAGCGCGAGCCACGAAAGTTAGACAGGTCCCGCCCGCATTTGTGGTATGTCTGGTCTAATTTGCACACCGAGTGGTCGAAACGTATATTTCATCAATGGGCAGCTGGGCTGCTTGTGACTTTCCTGTCTTCTTTTCACGGGTTCTTGTTACTCGGCGAAGTGAGAGAAAGCGTTTGAATAGATTCCGCTCGAATTTCCTTTTCCTTACTGACAGAATGTCCGGTGTCTTTTAAAAGATGAAAAAAAAAACGATGAGAATAGAAGCAAGACGAATGCATCAAAACAAAACATACTTCGTGGTGACGAAGTAGTCATTGTAGTGCCTTATGAATTACGGAGACCAACACTGTCCGCTAGCAAAAGACATTCTGATAAAGCGATCACACAATTAAGGTCGAGTTGCGTGCAATAAACAATCGATCTGTCTATAAAAAAAAGAAAAAAATGTCTACACGACCAAACAGATAAGGTTTCTGCTCTGGGAGAAAAAAAAACGTTGGCCTTCCAATCTGTCACATGAATCAACAGACAATTTTTCGAGCGATCAGCATAACACTTGAGAAAAAAGTGTATCTAGGCAGCACCTCCGCGGAGACGAGTGGATACGGAAGTTGAACCATTATCACGCCGAAAAGACACCATTGTAAATAGCTTTTGTACATATACTTCCTTATACCCCAGTGTAACTATATGTGATCATTTCAGCAGTGCACAATAAAAAAAAACTGCTCATTCATGCGATCAGTGATCCACAGCCGCATCATATTAAGGGGAAAAAAACAAAGCTCGAAGACACTCTGGGATCCGCGATAACAGCATAGACCACTCACGCCCAGCACAGAAGCGCTGTCAAGGGGTAGATGTAAGGAAATGTGAGTGCACGTGCTTGATAGCCACATGAGGTGTAGTTAAAGCGTGCCTTCAGCGCTACTATTATACTCGACGGCATTTATGTAACTCTATGTTGCTATCATGCAGGGATGAATGACGTATAATGCAATCAAAGAAACAATAAGCATGAATAATTTGCCCTTTTTTTCGTTAGATTTAGCCACACGAAGTCGACAGATAAAGCCGAGGAAAACATATATGCAGTGTAACTTGTACTAATTACTTGAAGTGTATTAATCCTGAGCAGTAGGGATACGAATGTAAATGGAAAGAACACGTGCAATGTGAATGCCATGGAGTTGCTGCCCTTATACGCGAAATTGTCTTTGTGTTTCACCTTCAGTTATCTTTTCACAATTAATGGTATTAGATTCCAAACTACGCTTCCCCTAATGTTTTATTTCACTTCATTATGAGTTAACGTCACATGGTTGTGTCACACGATATAATTGCCAATTAAGAAGAGGATGCCTGAGATGCAATCAAGAAGTGACGTCATCAGAGAGCGGGACATACATATCCTCTGACACAGCTCCATTGAATTCCTGAACACGTTAGAAACGTGCATCTCACGAGATTTTACATAAAAGCTGGGCATCACGCGGATCTAGTAGCTCCACATCAAAGTATAACCTTCTGATGCTGCAGGCGCACACTTGCACAATTTGGATGTAAGCATGATTGTGACTGCATTTTTTCTCCTATGTTGAATGTTTGATTGATTTTTACAAGCCTGTATTTATTCGGGTCAAGTTTACCGCATAGATTATGCATGACTTTACAGTGCCAGGCTGGGCGGTATAATTCCTTTTTTTACAAACGAGTGCCCGGTGCGAAGTCCGTTCGCCGGAACACGGCCTGTAGATTCGACCGATCCGAGTTAACTTCGCGAAAAGACATTCGTCAAAGTAGTCAAAAGTACCAGTTTTGTCGGACCGCAGACTGAGTGCGACTATATATAAGTTCCACCCACCTGACACACTTGAGTACGGCGGCTCCATTCCCTGTAGATGCGCACCCTTCCCGTCGACAGCCACACACTCATACGATCCATGTGACATCATTGTGTACGCCATCATAACATCATTGTGTACTAAGCGAATACATATAATAGGAAGCCAACCAGCGAAGCGCGAGAGCAGATTACGACTAAAGAAATAGTCCTTTCTCATGCAATTCAGCGATTGTCCCCGTCGGCGTAGTCAGTGACTGTGCGTCTCATGACGTCTTTCCAACACACGCGCTGATTGGTGCAGGCTTGTGGGCATGCGTCTTTGATGTGGCAGTGTCGCTGCCTTCGAAAATCCTCATGTTTTTGTCTTCTCTTTTTTTCTTTCCCTTTCTTACAAATCTATTCATCATGCTTGCAACTCTGTAGTGTAGCGATTGCAAAAATGTAGTGATTGATAACTGAGGCAATAAGAATTTGCCGATCGGAATCTGAAATGCACTGCTCTATAACAATGCACGTTACATTTATCAATTCAAAAATAGAGAGAAAACGATGAGCACGCACTAATGGAATTTAGTTATATCTCAGCAAGATCGAACGCTCTAAGAACATTTTATCCTGATGAAGAAACCACGTGTCAATACCGCGGCTGTTATATTTCCTTTCTTGAGATATATTATGATAAAAAACGCTAGAATTAAAATAAATTTTGCCTGATTCCCGGCCCAGCCAGCGGCAAATGTTCCGAGTCTACTACACTGCGACTCATACTGGAAGGCATTATCGTAAAGGAATATGGATCGCACGTCGAAATGTGTTTAACTCGGAAACATTCAGTCACCATGCGAGCTGCAGGTGAAAGAGTGTTCATTAGAGACTATAGTGTTGAACATGGGGGGGGGGGTATTTACATGTGCTTCAGAATCCGGGCGCGAGAGGAGGCCAAACTTTGATGTGTGTGTGTGTTTTCGGTTCATGTTTGCCTTCCGTCCAAGCAAGCCAGCTTCCTTGCGGCATGCGGGTTTCATAGTCTGCGGGCGTGCAGCTGTGCTGTACGCCCAGGGCTGTTGTAACTTATGTGTAACTATCTGTTGGTACAAAATAAAGCTGTGTGAGATGGTGAAAAACCTGGGATGAGTCAATTTTGTGTCATGTCACTGTGCTTGCCGAGTGGCGCGCGAATCGCAGACCTGCGTAATGGACGCCGCCACCGACAAATCGGTAAGTACAGGTAACAAGCAAAGAATTCGACTGGTTGGTTGTGCCTCGTTGTAGAGCTGTGCTACAGTTGCAATGTGCTCATAGTTAAGGAGTCGGCTTCCGTGATACTGTACACGGGCCTCAAGCACTTTCGCCTCCATCGATCCCACGACCTGCGAGTCATCAACCGAGTGCCTTAGCCACTAGGCCACCGTGGCGAGTAGACGTGACAACTGACAACGCTGAAACATCTGCATAAGGCAGGCTAGATATGAAACATGCGGCTGTGAACTTCGCGAACTATTCTCCGCCTTATTGTTAGGATGGAAGGAAACTTCATGCCACTTAGGAATACGTTCAGAGCCGGATCCAGCCACTCGTTTTTCCAAAGGAAGTGGTGTGAGGGTCCGGATTTTTTTTTTCTACTTACTATCATCACGAGGACACCACCACATCATAAGAACTGCTAATTTGTGCTCACAGTGATCCCTTTCATTTGACCTAATCCGTGACAGGAGGTGGACGACATTTACTGGAAGGGGTAGTGCAAAGCACCAATTGGGCTAGTGCGCAATAGGCTGTTGGCTACACGTTCTGAAATACGCACTGGGGTGGCAGGTCGCTGCGACCGATTCCGGGTCCAACCACATCAGGCACAGCTAAGGGCGGCCGCGTAATCAGCGAGCTAACAATCATGCAGTCATATTCGAAATTCAGTCTATCACGCGATATGATACGGGTTATTCTTTTCACCGACTGCCGAGTAAACTGTATACGCCCTCATAGACGTGATCGGCCAATCGTGACAAGGAGTCGCTAATGAAGGACACTTAAATCGCGCCGAGTCCATTTATATTGAGATTTAAAGGAGATCAAATACTTTTCGTCAAATACTGGAGACCTACAAAGAGGCACACCCGAAGTGGGATGATAGAGCATATGCTACATACTGCCATAGGGCATAGTACAGTGTTGACGACAAAGCCCACACATATGGCCCCCGTCTCTGTTTAAGGGTGGTGAGGTCCACAACAATTCAACTGAAGTGTCATTCAGTTGCAGTAACCGTGTCTTCATTACGAAGTAGTACTTGGTTTAGTAAGACTCCGAAGGAACAGCATCATCATCAGCCTGACTACGCCTACTGGAGGCCTCTCCCATGCTCCGCTAATCAACCCGGCCTTGTGCTTTCTGCTGCCGCCTTATACCTGTGAACTTTTTTAACCTCATCGGCCCCAAATTTCTGTCTCCCCTTCATGCGTTTGCCTTCTCTGGGAATCCAGTCAGCAACCCTTAATGACCAGCGGTTATCCTGCCTACGCCCTACGGGCCCGGCCCATGTCCATTTCTTCTTCTTGATTTCAGCTATGATATACTTAACCCCGGTCTGTTCTCCAACACACTCTGCTCTCTTCTTGTCTCTTAACGTTACACATATCGCTTTCCTTTCCATTGCTCGCTGCGCCATCCTCAATTTAGGTGGAATTATTATTGTAAGCCTTCAGGTTTTTGCATCCTCCGTAGGTAAATGCTGGTAAGATGCAGCTGTTATTTTTTATACCTTCCTCTTAAGCTTTAGTGGTAGACTACAATTCATGATTTCAGAATGCTTGCCGAACGGGATCCACCCCGTTTTTATTCTTCTCGTTATTTCACGGTTCGGCTCCGCGGTTACTATACCTGTCCAACGGCCGCTCGATCTCTCCCAAAGGCAGAGATCGAGAAGCCGTGCCTGTCTTAAGTCAACATATCCCTTACAACTTCCAGCATCTCTCCGCCTATTGCAAGGTGCTGTTGTCTGGCGAGACTGTTGCACAATACTTTAGTTTTATGCATATTGATTTTCAGACCTACTCTTCTGCTTTCCATATCCAGTTCAGTAATCATGAGCTATAACTCGTCCCCTGAGTTACACATACTATGGTCTCCTTTAACTGCCTTTATAGAAAAAGGAATGTTAAACGCATGTAAGTATATTGCACAGTCACCCAATTGGTAAGGAATGTGCAATCACAGCGTGTCGAAGCTGTCGTAACGTGAAATCTCGCACAACCATTCATCATTTAATACGCAATTCTCAAGCCAAGCCCCGCTTAGAAGTAAAAATCCATCAGTGCTACTCCCTTCGTTGCGTACGAACGCACGCTTACGTCACTGCTGTCAACGTGAATGGAGAAGTAGTAAAAGATGCTCTTGAGTGGGAGCAGCTTGAGGTGGCGCGTCTGGATGACGCGACAGAAGGCTTCCATGGCGCACACCGTCTGCAGCACATCGCAGTTCTGCGCCAGATAGAGCAGGTTGCTGGAGGCGTGGCCCGGATGTTGCTTGAGCAGAATCACAATCACGTCGACGAACCTGGGTTCCAGACAGCGACGGCAATTTGTCGTGTCTCAAAAGCACCATTACCGTGCCGTGCCTCGCAGAACCAAGTCAACGAAATGCCTCATCATTGGCATCTCAACCAGAGCAATGTTTCCAAGAGCAGAGATGACAGGATGTTAAGCCTCTTGCTGATGTAATCGACTCTCTGTTCTCCTTCTTTCAATAAACGTAATTAATGGTTTCATTCACGAGAAGTAATGAAGCAATGTAAAAGTGTACAAGGCTGAAAGATGACAAGCGGGCTCGCCCGCTTCCGCACAAGTCACACGTAGACCTCCTATTTTTCTTTCATTATATGCGCTGGCGCCTGACACTGAGTGCTAGCAGTCATCTACGTCCATGAGGTTGAAAACATGGAGTCTCGTGGCTTTTTATATGCAACGGAATAGCGCTCCTCCACTGCGATTTTCGAATGGCTAACGATGAATCGCATTTACATGCACGTTACTAGTATTAGCACTGGCTAGCACCAGCTGTATCATTGCTAAGTGATTACAGGTGCTGGCTTAAGCTGGCAAGTTTAGGTTATCCGCTGTTATAATAGCAGCAACGCTTCGTTAAATCTCCGTCCAACGGCGCTCTCGCATCTCTGTACACCAAACACAAGAATCGCTTCTGCCTGACCTATTTTTTTTTTTTCAGCAGGAACGTCCGCTCGCTTTGCTCACTTTCATTGAAGAGTATACGATGAATGGGACCGTTATAATAAGGGCCATAACGTCAGATTTCGGGGCGCATATCAATGTCGCCTTTCAAACGTGCTAACCGACAACAGGAGCTGTCCAGCAGCGTGTCACACAGAGAGCTATAGGACCGACCTGTTTCGAACCTTGATGCGCGCCGATAGGAGCTGGTCAAACGACGTCTTCAACACGCTCTTCACCATATCCGTGGTCATCTTGGAGCCATGCTTCTGGAGGACCGAGGCCAGGGCGTCGGCCGAGGCGACCACCACTTCAGGACTGCTGGCGTCCAGCGCCTTGCTCAGGTTCTCCAGGCAGACCCTCAGGTTGCGATCATCTCCAACTACGCACGGGTAGCGCTCGATGTACTTGATGGTCTTGAGTCGGTCCAACGTGCTGTTGCCCGCGGCTCCGGACGCGATGGGCTTGGCCAGGGCATCGTTGAGAAGCGAACCGCTCTCGCGTTGCCTTCTGCAAGCGCAGAAGCGCTGGTACCACGGCAGGTCGGACTGCAGGATCTCAACGGGGGGTGGTACGTGGTTCAGCATGGCGAGCATGGTGGCGGCGGCTGCCCGGCGGCGGCTGCGAGGCACCCGAACGCACTCAAACAGGAAAGGCATGCATCTTTGACCTTTGATGCCCCTTTTTGAGAGTGCTGTTTCCTCAGCGCTGCCGCTATGCGCGTCAGCCCCTGGTCCTATGTCGCGCACGTTTGGTCGTCGTCGTTGCTTCAACCAGGCTAGGAAAGGCTGTGGCTTGTACCCTCTATATGCTGCGCTTGATCAGTAATTTCGGTATTTGATCTTCATTAGATGAAATCAGACATTGCATTATGAAAGCTTATATTAGGATCAGGTCTCATGACTGAGGAGCAAAAGACGAGAGCCCCTCATCGTCGGGTAAAAATATTGCCACGCGCCTTTCTTATTCCACTTTTGCTGTAGACGGTTCACGCCTAGAAAGACTGTAGATAATCATATCGCATACGTCATGCGTTATGACGTATGGGAGTGTGAATATCTAACAACGACGGGTACGTCTCACAAACACAGGGAATCAAAACTCAAAGTTGTTTCAACATACAACCATAACTGGAGTTGCCCCGCCGCAGCGGTCTAGTGGCTAAGGGTACTCGGCTGCTGACCCGCAGGTCGCGCTATCGATTCCCGGCTGTGGCGGCTGCATTTCCGATGGAGGCGGAGATGTTGTAGGCCCATGTGCTCAGATTTGGGTGCTCGTTAAAGAACCCCAGGTGGTCAAAATTTCCGGAGCCCTCCACTACGGCGTCTCTCATAATCATATGGTGGTTTTGGGACGTTAAACCCCACATATCAATCAATCATCAACCCATAACTGGAGTTTCACAATACGAAAAGACAGTGAGCAGTCATTACTGCAGTCATTGCATAGACGCGCCGCGTTATGTACTGATTCAGGTAGTCCAAACAAACGATTTCAAGTGAAGAATTGAGGCAAATAAAATGGAAGGCGCGGCAGAGCTAGAACTTACCCTAATATTTTAACTGCGGTCATCCATGCTTGTTTTCTTGCTGTATCGTACGACTTGTCCGGCAACAGATAGCTTTGCAGGTGGATCGCGGGCATTGGTACCATCTGCCCTGTAGTGGACCTCGCCGATGCTTCCGTGGGTCGCCTCTGCCATTGCGGAAAGGCAACTTCGAACAGCGAGCATCTCGTTTGAACGCGCCAAGCTTACGGCAAGGCACCGAAGTTCCCCGCACCAACGCGTGCTGCGCGTGCCGCATGCACTTGCTCCGGCTGTGGTGACACACACCCAATCGCCTGCTCCCTTAGCCATGCCTATCCCCAATTCACCCAGAGCTTGCCGCCAGGGCCGCAGCACGGCGTCGGCGTCTTTCCGCCAACTTGAACCATATTCTTATCCTCAGTCGATTTATTGATCCTCTTGCCTCCAGCGATAGCTTTGTGCACGTTATACGGTTTTACACTGCCTCCGTAATCGGCAGACTTTTGACAGAACGATGGTTTTACCTGATGACGCCATCATGTGACGTCATAGTGACGTCAGGTGACATCACATTTCGGTTATCTGTGAGGTCACGATTTTTTGCATATCTCGCGCTCAAGCCGCGCTGCCGACGCAGACGATCAATTTTTGAATTTGGTGAGCCATCTGAGGCTTTGTTGAATAACATGAATAGTTGAGTAACAGGCTTGGTACGTAACGACGGCACAATGTGTTCAGTAGTCGAAGTGAAACTTGGAGGTGTTCACCGCTCGAAAATAGCTACCGTCAAGTGAACTTTGGCAACTCTCTGAAAACGACTCGCGAAGATGAAATACGACCATCTAATTTCTGTTTAGCAGCCAATCCGATAAAAGTCGTTTATAGGCAGCAACAGCGGTGAAGCATCAGAGACTGCGAGTGTACGCGCCATGAACAGTCCGGCGCAAGTATGGTATACCGGATATTCCAGTACACCACGGTATGACTGGCCTCTGTTAGGCTGCTCTGTTTCCTGCAAGCAGACGAGAAGAGATTGGAAAAGGCAACATGGCACCTCCTTCCTCTCGGTGGCCGAGTTAAGTGTTGCGATAACTTGCTTGCAACGTTCATATGAAAAGAAAGCATGGAACAATAATGTGCTGAATGAAAGCCTCTATAGTGCAGTTACGAATATTGTGATAGGTGTACCTCGTATCTCAACGCACTTGAATCATTGCACGACGTACCGAAAATGCAGGTAACGATGATGTAAATGTAGCCTAAAACTTAATGTATCTGGTTCCATGTACGACGTACTAGTAATCATAGGTGTGCGCGCGGGGAGGGGGGGGGGGATGTCACTCCTAGTCACCTGTAACAGGGAGTCGCAAAGCCAACCCCATACATTGACATAATAGGGAGGGGGTGCTGCGACAAAACTCCTTCCCCCCCTTCTTCCCCTGAAGGGGGCCCTGCGTATGTCTATGCTAGTGACAGTGAAGGTACAACTGTCCCCTACCAAAGTGATCAGCCGTAGATAATAACAAAGTAGATCGGATTATTTCACAGACCCAGATTGTTTGTGTGCTCAACTAAGAAAAAACGTATTTCTCACTCTCAAATACATATTCCGTCAATGCAAGCCGGCGTTAAAGTCCCTGGAATGGCCGTCGAACGACTGCACGAAAATCTCGGTGTGATCCTCGTTGATGACGGCTCTCACGACCGAGTCCTCGCGCATCCTCTGAAACCAGCTCGAAAAGCGCGGGAAACTTTCGGAGCTGGGCATTTTCAGCGTGGCTTGAGCCACGGACAGTGCACGGGCGAGTTCGAACGTTGGCCACGCAACGTAGTCCACAAAGCCCGGCGTCGGCCCTGCAGAGAACAGAAACAAAGAAAAGACGCAGAACAGGAAGAAAATAAATTATGAAGAAATGACGATGATGATGCTGAAAGATGGAGGAATAAGAATACGATTAACATAAATTATTTAAAAATTTATGCGCCTCACCGAACAAGAATAGTGACCGTCGGCGTAGCTGCCATCCTCAACAAGAATGGCGCCAAACAGAATCATCATCATCACATGGTAGATTATTAATATTGTAGTCAATATTAGTCAGCATTAATGTCATGGTCATGATCATCGCCGATTATTCACCATCATTATCGGAGGTTATCGGAGATAAGATGGCCTTGTCTCATGCCTTGACTTGTGTGTTGCGTGGACGAATATCGGTTATTACAGCTCGCTTCTCCGCGAGATGGCGTGAAGCAACACTCAAAGGCAGGCCTGTAACCGTTCAGGTGCAGTACACGTTGCAGATGTAGCGCACGGTAAACTAATGCTGTATAGCACGCAGCCTGAAACGTAGCGTACGCAACGCGCAGCATGTTGCGGACGTACAGTCTTGCGTACGCTAATCTAAAATTCTCTATAATGACTGCCGAGACAGCGTGCGCGGCAGTGATTGTGGTATTGGTTTGCATATGTCCTTAAATACAAGTGACCTAGAAAACACAGTAAAGATAATTATACAAGGCGTGCATGACGCGTGCATGTGGCTCGCAGTACACGCTTTCAGGTCGTTCTCTTGGGTGTCAGACTTACATTATTTATGGCTAACAGTCCACAAGCGGGAAGTCGTGCGTATCCGCTCGTTATCCGGTGCTGTGTCAAGTTGCACGCTTTATCAGTGGATATATGAATACTCGTGCGCATGCCGTAAAATGTGGCTGCGTGACTATGAAAAGTATGATAGCATAAAAACGTTTCACCGCAAGGGCGAAACAATGAATGAGACAGCAAGAAATTGTAACACGAAGAGACGCAGCTAACTCTTCGATTTGATTTGGCTGAACTCCACTCTACAAAACGCTGGTGCAAGAGACTACGGCCCCTCCAGGGAGAGGAGCAGTGTTTTTGCAGTCTCTTCGCATTGAGAGAACGACACGTACAAAGGTATACGAGTTGATGCTTGCCGAGATGGCGCGCGCGCCTGCGGTCTTGAGCGCACCCTTATAAACAAAGTCCACAGTGGCTGCTATAACGACCCGAACAGATATGTGGAATCCTGGCAGGCCTTGCTGCTCAATTGCGAAGCAGACACAAGGTCATTGTTTTCGCCTAAACAGGCGCCATAGGTCCCAAGATATTCCCCCCGTAATTTTTGACAGCGCAAGATTAAAGTTACGTCTTCCTGTGAGTGATGATGAGAACAATGCAGCGCGACAAAACATGATCATGAGATCTGCCTGCGATCGTGCGTCCAGAGAAAAAACGGTAAGCTGTCCTAAGTACCAAGGGCATTCTCAAATCAAAATTGAAGCGTTGGCGAAGACAGACAAGTTATTCGTCGAACCAAAGTCAATTCTGTCAATCAACGTGCAAGGCAGTTGACTCGCCGAGCGCACTGGACAAGATGCGGCAAAGCCGACTCGACACACCCGATTGTGTCGTGTTCATGCAAAAAATAACGAGGTAGACGTACCACCGAAGAAAGGCGTGCTCCTACAAACGAGCTCCTTCTCGAACAGTGGTATCTTTCTGAGAAAGTTGTCCCAATTATCTTCCACGGACCCTCTCCTCATCATGATAGAGACAACCACATTGGCCGTCTGCAAAGGTGAAACACATTCTTCACTTCACTTTCACTTTTATTTCCTTAAAGACATTGTTACCATGTCAGCGAAACACAAACAATAGAAAGTATTCCGAGATTTTTTCCGTATACTTTTTCACGTATATTAGGGTTAACGCAAATACCTAAAGTCAAGCCAAGTTTTGTTTACATCATGCAAGAAGTACAATGTTGCCGGCCACCCTGGCAAGAGAGCTGTAAACATGCAACTTGACGACGCCCGGGGGCCACTTACAGGTAACAACAGGAGTGCACATATGCGCAATAAAAAGCTTCTTGGTGCGACATGTTCATTAACACAACGCGTAGTCCCTGGGCATAATCCTAAATACATATTTGCGCCCTACGAACTCAGTAATATACGTGTAACATAACTGCTAAGGAAGTATATACTGTTACACTGTCGTAATGAACTTCATGAAAAGTAGTAATCCAGAACAAAGGCTGGTAAAAAATACGCACGTGCAACTCACTAGAAATGATTATAAATGCGATGAATTTATTGCAATAGTAACGGCCCCAAGCTATATTTCCATGTTTTAAGCAGGCAATTGAAATTTGTCAAGGACCAAGTTATCGCTTGATTGCGTGCGCGATTGCAAGAACACCCACAGGGACGTCTTGTGGCTCTTTGTCTAACTACAACCCGTTATCTTTCAGCGTGTGTCTATCTACGTAGAGTACAGAGTGTTTGTTACTGTTAGTATTCGCGCCAGTATGTCCTATGACATAACATAAACAAACATGTGACAGTTCTGTTTCCTGGATAACGTCCTGGAGCGGCCGATGTAGAGACAGTCGACTGGGGCGATCTACAGCCAAATTGGCGTAGGCGGTGAGTGCGGGCCTCGCGATGGTCTGAAGACAGGTCCCCATGAAGTGATCAAGCGTTGCGTGCGCGGCTGGAGCTACGCAGAAGGGGCATGTCAATGGGGGAGGCTTTGTAGCGGATGTTCAAGAAGCCTGGACGGCCGTAGGCCGTGGTCCAGGGTTCGTGTGGAGTCACACGAATCCTCCCGAGCGCAACCTCCTTTCCTGGCGAGTCAAGCTAGCGGAAATGTCCTAACGTGGAACTTTAGAGGGTCCGCTGTACATGTCTAGGCACTGTCGTTGGCGTTATACCGGGGAACTGAACACTGATCATGTGAAAAGTAAGGTGAACGCCGGTAGCGACATCATGCGACAATTTGCAAAACGACAACCCTATAAGTGTGGCAGCTTGGGCTAGTTGGTATGGCATGACGATAGTTATAGCGCGAGAACAAAACGACGACACAGACATAAGAAGGACACGAAAGACACGAGCGCTAAGCGCGAGCGCTAGCGCGTTGACGCTATACGCGCTCATGTCTTTTGTGTCCTTCTTGTCTCTGTGTCGTCGTTTTGTTCTCGCGCTATAACTACCTTCATGACAACCCTATATTCTGAAACGTTGTCCTTTACTACTGAGTGTGTTTCTGTTTGCCTAAATGGTATAAAACGCAGAATTAGTGCATAGTTATAGCGCGTCCTGTACACCGGATCGTTGACGCTATATATACGCCACTTCGTTCAACCCTGCCAGCGACATCTCATAACATATTAACGCGATAGCGCTGAAGATCTCGTTTTGCGGAAATTGCAGCGTCGGCGTCGTTGGTTATGAGCGAAAAAGCATCATCTTGTACGTGACCGAAACATCGAGAAAGATTCAAATGAAATGAATAATAAAAAAACTCTAATTCTCAGGGAGGATCGAACCCGGGTCGCTTACGTGGCATGTAGGTGTTCTACCACAAAGCCACACGTATGCTTGGAAACACAGTGAAAATAACTTTTACTGCTTGGACATGCCGGGAAAGTAACTTTCATGGTTTACAAAAACATGCGTCCTGTATACATGCTTCGCAATGCAGCGTGCACTATCGCAGTAATAATGCCTGGTACAAGCGTACATTTCGATCGGGCGTCAGAACAGGTGGTTATCATGATTTCACGATTTAAGGTGGACCACCCTCTACTACACACGTTAGTGTGTAGTAAGAAACTGAAGGAGGCTCAACTCTGCATGACTATGTTTTGCATAGACGTCGTCATGCTGCCACGAGGGTTGACGTAGAAACAATAAAATTTGTCGATGATGAACTGTTTTCATGGTTATTCCAATGCCAAAAATTATATTAGCAGAGAACTTGCCCCTTGATTACTTCAATAACAACTCCGTATTGGTCTGCTTGTGATCAGCGCCACCGGATGGCGTCAACATCCAAGCCAATCTGGCCGCTCAGGCCACTGGGACCATAAGCTGAGCTTTTGTGAAAAAGACTTAAATAGATCTCGAGCTTGCGCAAACTAGAACGACCTAGGGGTTCTGTATATACTGTAACTCGGGCCTTCTCCAGCTTGCTACCTCAGAAAACCTGCATTCCGCATACAGTTAAAAGTTTGCGGGCAAGCTAAGTATCAGCTAATGTTGCCGTTAGCTATACCATAGTCAACGTAACTGCTGTTAAAAGCGTAGGGGAGGTCCTTTAATATGCGGCCTTTCAATAAGTGTGTCATGAAGAAAAAGGCTCAGGTCACAATTAAAAATTCATGACGTATGTCCCACAGTTGCACTTAGTGTAACAAGATGTCTCTACCACGGCTGTTACTCGACGTCCACGACTCCGATAACAATGTGTTTAAAGGACACTATGTTGGCACACAAGTTAACCCAGAACAGGAATGCTTGGGGGGACTTAGAGCGGACGTAGACACCACAACGGCAATAATGGCCTTGTTGTAGGTGTGAAGTTCGATCGCAGAGCTTCACACCTGGCAGCAGTAACACAATTGAACGCTTGGTGCGGCGGAGATTGGCTTCACAGACGAGCTTTAAGCAGTGTCGTATTGTCGTTTTATTTTCTTTGTTTTTGTTTTAACGCCTTTTTTCTGGTATCTTTGGCTTTCCTCAATCAATTAACAATGCCCGCTTGGTTTACGAATGCAGGACACACAAACATAGGATGATTGTGCAGTTCGCAACAGCCTCACACAGGACTATCCCCACGTCCTTGACGGCATCGGGGCTCACGCACGAACACAGAGCCAACCCTTGGCTTATATTAGTGTGTTCAGACACGGTGAGGTATAATGAACACAGACTTTTTGGATGCACACGTGCGACGCTTGGCTATTGCCTCTTACCGAGAAAGTTTACTGCTCGACGTTACCTGCAGACCCATCGAGTACTGCTTAAATTTATGAACCAAATGAATGTGGCCATTCGTTTATCTACTTTTGTTCTTCTTTTGCGTGTTTCAACTTATTATTTGTCCAAGTCTTCGTCAATAATTTTCTTCCCCTTCATATATCTCCTTTACACCTTCCTCTCCTTCCGATTTCTTTCCACTCTCTATTCCCTCCTCCAGAAAGAAGAAGCAGGTGTTGTGCCCTTCTACGTTGCAGAGTTAAGCCTGATCTCTCCATACTTTGTGTCTTTCTGTATTTGTGTACACTCACCGAACAACTACGTAAATATGTTTAGACCGGTATAACCTTATTGAAGGAAAGAAGAAATGGCAGAGCAGACCGACACAACAGAGCAGAGCGCTCCTGTTGCGTCGCTCTACTCGGCCGTTTCTTCTCTACCGAAATAAGCTATACCAGTTCAAGTATAGACGAACCAACTCGCCCAATCTTCGGCACTTGTGTATATAAATATGATTCCCCATACCTTCTCTCTCAACCAAAGGGTGGCCAGCTGGCCTCGTAACTGGCTATAGGCTCCTCGTCTTTCATTCTTTCTTTTTCTTTGTTTTTTTTCTTTTTTCTTTCTTCATTCGTTCGAGCCATGGATCCTAAAAGTTGTCTAAATCTTGAGAACTGTGTGAGCTTACGGGCAATGCAACATCCAGGAAGCTCCTGTCCCGCGCCTTCAGGTACGGGTCCGCGGGCATCATGGGTTTCGTCTGTGGATACGCCTCTTCCAGGTACTCAACGATGGGCATGGATCCACTGATGAGTTTATCATCTTGAGAAAGCACGGGTATGGTTCCCGCAGGAAGCACATCCTTGCACCACTCCGGTCTGTCCTTTAGGTTGATGTTGACCACTTCGTGACTGCCGTTGAAAACAAAAAAGGGCGGCGCTGAAATTGTGCTATCAGGTCAAATTTCAGCGCATATCGACGTACTATATAATCGATAAATTAGGCGAAAGCGGTAGGGCCACACTGAGAATAAAATTAAGACAGGAGGAAGAGGAAGAAAGTTTAAGCAGAAAGACAGGGAGGCTAGCCAGTTCTTAGACCGGCTGGCTACCCTGTGCTGGGGAAAGGGGTGAGTGGAATGAAAGATGTTAAAAAGAAATGTTGCGAAGAGAGAGAGAAAGAGCCTTATACTCTTTGATGTTGCCTTTCCTCTGTCGCAAAATTAAGACAGTTTGTAGGGCAGCGAAGGAGTACCACGAGAACGGCCGGCAGCAATTTTGAAATAGGAGCGCAGAGAAAAAAGGACAAAGTCAGCGAGGTTGGACCCAGCAATTGGGGCCTTAAGCGCCGTACATGTGAACAGGCCGTTTTTTTCTCGAATGGCGGAGGAACGACGAGGAAGTGCCACTATGGCAAAATGCTGAATGTGTAAGTTCTACGCTTTCTTGTGAATAATTTTCATTTCACCAGTCAAGTGTGGTTTATTGCTGGGATGCGATGGAATTGGAGCCCCCCGCAATACACCGGACACCGGAGTGTCCGCGGGTGTTCCTTCCAGGATGCGCTACAACTCCGACAGTGGCACTGGCAGCGATAAAACCGTACTCTACGTCAGCAGTGAAGATTCGGGTGACCACACCTTCGAGCCTGTGAGGAGCCACAAGGAAAAGTCCCCCATGCGATCTTCGTAGGATACGGAGGTATTAAACACGGTCTAACACCGTGGCATTGACCATCCTCTTCACGCAACTTCTCGCCAGTGACAACACGAGATGGCTCGACCGGCAAGCCGTATCTGTACAGCAAGAAGCACTGGTGCCGAATGAAGTAAAGGAAGTAAGAGTGAATAGCCTCAAAAACATCCTATAGCGATCGACATCAATCATGTGAGTGCGCTAGACACACTGCGCGATGCTGCGGAACTTATGTTGCGGAACTTATTGGGATAGAAGTACGCTCTCATATGACGTTGGGCAAATAAGTAATCACTGGGATAATTTATGATGTTGATGAAGTCATTACCAACACGAACTTACCAGACCTGGTCAAGCCGGCTGTAGAAGACATTATTGCAAGTATATTGGAACATCACGATGCGTTAGGATTATATTTAAGGGCGATTAACCCCCATCTCACATAAAAGTGGGCCACTTCCGACACGCAGTTCGCCCTTTGTATCGAAACCACTTCAGTGCTGGAAGCGCATGAAGTTAAATCGCGTGAGTACTGTGTGCATGAACTCTACCGTCTGTTCCTGATGCACCGGACACCATAACACGGACATGTGCCAGGCCACAGTACTAAGGTGCTCAAATTCCAACGGGCCGCATGATGATTCTTTGAAGGATTGTCCTATTATTCGAAGGGAGATATCAATACTGAAGAAAAGGGCTAGAGATAAACTCTCACATCAATGTCAATATCCATTTTATTCAGCTTGTATAGATACAATGTAGCATAGTGAAGTACTACACTCGGAGGCCCCACAGATTCAATAACTGACGGGGGAACCTCCTGATACTATAAGTATGTTAAGTTTCGTGGGCAACATGAGAAAAAATACAGGCAAAAATTTTACAGGAAAGCTAAAGGAGCTACATAAAAAAAATCAAAGCAAGAAATGGACGAGAAAAGAAAGCAAGAAACAACGAAAATCTGGCGTAGCATATAAAATTATTAATGTAATGTAAGCTTAAAAAACAAAACACAAAGCTATATAGGACACAGGCATCATGAATTCATCAAAACAAAGTGAACACATTAAGATTTACCACAGAAACAGCATATAAAAGATTGAATACCAAACGATATAAAAAATTACGGCTACAAAACAAAAGCAAGATTAATTCATGAAAAAAAAAGAAATGAAGAATTCAATGGTAATGATAAAAAATTAAGCATGTGCAATGCCAAAAAGAAAGAAAAAAATCTATAGAGCAGGTACATATAGGAGCGTTGAGGAAGCATCTCGTTTATAATGTTCACCATGCGGCCATTGTAGCTAAGTACCAATAGTGTCGCGCCTTCGAGCATTTCGACCAGTGTTTGATTGTCGACAGCGTTTCCGTGTGGGCGAAGTGAAAAGTATTCGTGTAAGAGCATGCTGTGGGCGCACGTGAATTAATCCAGCGTGGTCGAAGGTAATCCTGAAGCCACACGGCAGTGTGCCCCATAACAAGCTACACGTCTTCGTACTTGCTGAGCCGCAGTCTGAGTTATAGGAAACACGCCAGAAAGATCACAATGTTGTTCAAAAGCATGTTTTTTCACCAGGCAGATATTGTAAAATTAAAGCGCAGTTTTGTGTTTCAGCACCGTTTAAGTCTTGTTCTTGCAATCGTGTCATCGAAACAGTGTGTTTAGAAAAAGTGGGTAACGATTTAGAGTTCTAGGTACTCTACTATGGGAGGGTTTAAAGCCGTCTCATGCGCATCCACACCAAGATATGGCTCAATAGGCAATCAATCAGCAAGTCATTTGGTCTATGGAGTTGAAGCAATATTTTATCATTCCTTAGCTCATGCCGTACTTTCCACATACTCAATGCACCGAAGACAGAAGCCTTATTTTCATAACTGGATAAAAAGTGTAAGAAAATGCAAAATAGTACTTATATCTTCTTTTTTTAATTATTTCATTCTATTTATTTTCAAACGCTGAGTTCTCATGGAACGTCTATCAATGGTACCAATCACAATATTTAAAAAAAAAAGCTATGCAAAGATCGACACAAGGCTTTTTTTTTTCTTTTTTGCTGTTTGATAAATGAAAGTGGCAGCCAGAGCTCCCAATACTTACTCGATTGATTTTGCTTTCAGGATAAGCAGAGCTCGTTGCGCGTATGGGCAGAACCGCATGCTGTACAACCGAAGTTTCCCGGGAGCAAGCGATGGGAACTCTGCGCCTGACGAAAAACGCACGCGAGAGAACATCGAGTTCCAATTATCCGCGTCTCGGCACGACCACGTCTTCGTTTTGCATTTTTCCCATTGTCGTCGATTGCCGTTGACGCTGTCTTGATTTTGCGGCCTCCCTCTATTGAAACACACAGTGTGCCCAACCGTTGTGGTCTAGTGGATAAGGTACTCGGCTGCTGACCCGCAGGTCGCGGGATTGAATCTCGGCTGCATTTTTGATGGAGGCGAGAATGCTGTAGGCCCGTGTGCTGATATTTGAGTGGTCGAAATTTCCATGGAGCCCTCCCCCATGGCGTTTCTCATAATCGTGTGGTACTTTTGGGACGCTAAACACCACATATCTATCGAAACACACAGCGTTAGTAACGGTGAGGACACAGGAAGGGATCGCACATCGGCGTGTGCAAGGTTGATGGGGAGGCGATGGTTCGTCGCAGTGTTTCTTCCCCCTATTATGTGAATGTTGACGATCTGTTGTTTAACATGACCTAAATTCAAGTACACGGGTCTGCGGCGTTCGGCCTTCATTGAAAGGCTATCACCACGGTCGGAACTCGACCCTGTGCCCTTCGGATCGGCATTCAGGCACCAAAACCACTAGACCACCGCGGCGGGATAAGAAGCAACATTACAAGACCTAAAATTAGTAGCGTCCAATAACTGCGCTGCATACGCACCCGATGCGAAAGCCCAAGGGTCCATGTTGGAACGACGTCTTCGGAAAGCGTTCCACGCCTTGCTTTCAAGGAACTATAAATGTTCCAAAGGATTTCGGCGTTACTTTGCGAGCTCGCGAGACGAGAAACAAACCCGCCGACCGCCAAGGAAGAACACCTATGCTATGCACGCAGATATCTGGAAGTCGTCGGAGCGGCTCATATCGGTGTGTTATCTAACCCCCCTCCCCCGCGATACGCAGTATCTGAGGGCACGCAGTGTGTTATCACCGACACGTGGAGTCATATTCGCAGGCGTCCATGTTTCGTTCTAACCGATACCGCTCACAAGCACGTCAAAGGGCGGCATTTGTAGGCGCGTGGCTTCCTAGAAATAGACCAGCTTTTCTTTTCTTTTTCCTCTTCTTTTTCCCCTTTCGGCGAAGACAATTCGTTTGCTCCGATGAATAAACTTTTCTCATCATCACGCAAGCAACATGCGCAGCGCGAGCTGCGCATGTTTGGGTGATGCGCACAACTTCGCGTTCAAAGACAAGACAGTGACATGCAAACCAGGGCATGCAACCAGAGCCGCACTAAGCATCAAGAACGAACGGCGTCCACCTAATTGAAACGTGGGAGTTCAAGCTCATCCTCGAGGACCTGGAAGACCGGCGACAGCTCGTCGCCAGGGCCATGAAGGCCGTCAAAGCCAGAGTGTTCCTGGACTAGGGAACCCTCCCACCTTAGGGAGATACCGGGCATCACTCGGAACACTGTTTCGAAATAAGCGTTTATTTCTCTCTTTCTCTCGCCCACTCCTAATAAGCGTAGCATATATGTGCAGATGCTGCTGCGCACGGCTACGCTCGCACGCGACACGTGAGGGAAGTTACACGCGCGACGTACGGCTCTACTTCTGTAGTCCAGCATTGTAGTCCCGTTCTCCCTCCTGACCACTCTTGGCGTAGAGGAAGACGTGGTCCTCGTTCACGGTGGCCTTCACCACAGGGTGCCCTCGCATGGCCTGCAGCCAGCGCGAGAACAGCGGGAACTCGTCGGCCGCCGGCATCTTGAGATCGGGATAGAGCTTGCTGAAGGCGAGAGCAGCCGGAAACGAGGGCCAGAGCACGTAGTCCACCAAGCCGGGTTGGTCACCTGTGCGTACGACCACATGATGTCACTTATGGGGCTGTTCGGACGCGCTCAATAAAAGCAAGTCATCGTCGCTGTCAGTTACCTCCGAAGTACGTCGTCTTCCTCTTGCCAAGCTCTTTTTCAAAGCACCCGATTTTCTTGACAAAGTTCGCCCAGTGCTCTTCCTTCGATCCTCTCTTCAGCGAAATGCTGCCAATCAGCGATGCACACTTAAAGTTGAAAGAAAGGAAAGACATATAATGACATATCAAGATACTTCACATATTGCAAAATGGTATATAAGTGTGAGTGTTTGTACTGGTAGATTCGACATTTAGTAATAAGAGTTTCCATCAATCCCAAAAGCACCATACTATGATGGACTGTGTTGTGGGAGGCTCCAGAAATTTTGACCACCTGGGGCTCTTTAACGAGTACAGTGGGTGGGCCAATAGCAATTCGCCTCCATCGCCATGCGGCCGTTACGGCCAAGAATCGATCTCGCCACATCCGGGTCAGCACTCGAACACAATCACCACTAGACTTTCGACGGTTGTGAGTAGGTTCAGTGAAAGGCAGGGAGGATAATCAGGCTGTCAATATCCGGTTCGCTACACTCCACCGAGGAAGGGAAGACAGAAAGGTGAAAAAAAAAGGATAGGGCGTTGGAGGTCAGGAAAGAAAAAATATATCAATAATAAACCTTCACCGTAAGCGTCATTCTCTCAGCATCGGCAATCCCACATCTAAATGTTGCAAATGCTATAACTACCAACATTGCGTCGAATGGCAGGTTTCAGATGGTTTGTAGCGATGGACTAAGCTTTCTTCCATTGATAATCCACGTCTACATATGTCCTACCCAATAAAAAGGTCTTCGGGTTCCGTCAATGCAAGCCTGTTAACTCACTGCTAATGCCGAGTCCAGAAAGCTCCTGTCCAAGGCCTTGAGGTACGGATCGCTGGGCAAGAGACGCGGCTGCGGGTACGCTTCTTCCAGGTACTCGGCGATCGGCATGGAACCGCTGATGACCTTTTCGTCCTGGTACAGCACCGGAACGGTACCCGCGGGTAGTACGTCGTTGTACCACTCGGGCCTTCTCGCCAAGTTCACGTTGACCACTTCGTGGCTAGAAACATTATTCGCCGTTTAATAAGCAAAAATAAGGCTTTGTTTAGAAAAGAGATTTCCGGCAATCTAGTAACATCTTGTCACTGAAACAGGCAATTGTAATGAAAGACGTATTTGCGGCCAAAAGGACAGATAAGAAGTACAGGAACATTGGAGAGCAAGAGAGAGAGAAATCAGAGGAAAGGCAGGGAGGTTAGCCAAGCAGGAACATTAGAAGATATATGGCCGCTTAGGAGAAGAACGACGATCGCATCATGACCCAACAGGAGAAACTTGTGTATAACAGCTGTGGGCTTATGTACGGAATACTCACTCTAGGCCCTTGGCGTTAAGCATTAGGAGTGCCCGCTGCGCGTAGGGGCAGAACCTCATGCTGTACAGGCGCAGTTTGCCCGGAACAAGCGGCGGAAGCTTGGAGCCTGCGGGAAAAGAAAACGCACTCTAAGTACTTCGAAGTACAAGCTCCGCGCATGAAAACGCAGATTGAGGCTTGAAGCGATGGTTAGCAGTTCGGTAGCGTAATTGAAGGAAAAGTTCAAAAGTCATGTGTTGAACGAAAGTTAGCTTCATGGTCAGAAGCGGTAGATGACAAATTTCATTTTCACGAACTTTACGCTCTAGCAAGGTGTGGGAGCGGGTTCGTTGGTATTCCATGACTTAAACAGCTGAAGCGCAAAAAAAGGTAACAACGAACTAATGAAACAACGAGGACAAGCGCTGTTACTGTTGTTATATTTTTTTTGTTGCGTTTCAGCTGTTTAAGTTATACTCTACCCTGCCTAATTCCACAAGTCAAATCGTTGTTTCCGCCGTGTATAAATTAACAAATGGAGGACAATGAAAATATCAGGGAACCCTAAAGCTTCGACTTTAAGTGTTGAACGCAATGTTCCTACTTCAAACACTTAGTGAATGAAACCTCTTCGAACTTGATATACATCCACTATAGCGAGTGCGCCTTTTGTAGAACGTTACCAGCTTTAAACCGCAAAGTCATTATGATAATCACACGCTATGACGCCCTACTTCAATGGACACTTGTATCGCATATTATTACAGCAATATTCCACGTTGTATTGTGAAGTATGTACACAGGACGCGTGTGTTTGTAAATCATGTGTTACCTTCACTGAATTTCCAAGCAGAGGAAGCTATTTTCAGTGCGTTCAGAAGCAGACATGTGGCCGTGAGGTAGAACATCAGCTTGCCACGCAAACGGCCCGGGTTCTATCCCCACTCTAGCCCAGGATTTTTTTTACTAATTTGCATCGTTCTCGATTTTTCGGTCACGCATAAAATGAGTTTTCACTCGCAACCAACGACGCCAACGCCAGAATTTCTGCGAAACGAGCGATATCGCGTAAAAAAAAAAAGAAAAAAGGCTGCAAAAAAGAATCAAGAATACTCCACAGCTCCACGTATTGTTTGGATTCAAGACACCATCAATGGAAAACAATCAAGCAAAGCAAATGAAAACATGGATTGAGTACAGAATAGACGTAAAATACACAAGTCTAAAAAAAAAGAAACAAAAACACGATGACAATGTTAGTGAAATGAGCTTTCTTCTACAAATACAAATAGAAGCTTTGAGAAATAAATAGACTGGTAAAAATTAATAAACCAAAGATTAATAATTATGGTAAATAATAGCGCAAACTTTCCATCCCAGTATTCAAATTGGATGCGACAACCTCCAAATGTTCTCTGCGTCTGTTTCGGAACAAGTTAGATAATATCCACGTTATGCATGGTATGTCTGGTTTTATGTTTAAATCAACTATTCAAGCTAATATCTGTCAGTATCACTGCCCGTGTGTTAAGAGTTATGACAATGGTTAGTTTTAGAATCGCGACTGCGTGGTCACCAACAAAGACAGCCACAATCACCGACATACCGCAGTTAAAACCCCTCCATACGTTTTCCGCCCACAGTAGACGCGATGGAGGAGCTTGAATCGCATTAATACGAGACCTTGCTTTCAAATATGGCGGGCAACTACCTATTTGCGACGTTTTTCAGCGACGCCACGAGATGGCCGCACTGTGATCGGCATTGTGAAGTGTGAACCAGTGCGCGGGGCCGAAGTTCTGAAGACCCCAGTCGTCGAAGGTTCAGTGTAAAGTGATTTGAACGTTTGCGTAAATAAAATAGCGCGGTAATTCTCTGCAGTTTGAATCTTAATGCAACAGGAACGTACAACGTTTCTCCTAGAACATATATCAGGAGCACATGCGGCAAATGTTTTCACGGCATTTACGACACGACTATAAGCCTATCCACCCCATGCCCAGCGGGCACTGGAATTCACTTTCTTTTTTCCCCGAACCAACTCCGGTTTCAGCTCAGCGAGAGTCATGGCTGTCAACTCCCTGTCTGTTTTGCTTCACGCGCTTCGCGCCAGAGCAGGCGTAGGCGCAGGCCTTGAAAAAACACTCAGATAAACGAACTGTCGTCCTTGGCTCATAACGTCTCAAGCGTGTAACACAACATCGCGCGTGCCCCGACCTAAAGCCTGTAAGCGCGTACTTCCACTGTCAACTAACTAAAGCTTTTCATCTACGAAACCTCGACAACTCACCGGTTTCCAGTGCCCACGCGTTCATGTTGCTGCAACGGTAGAGTGACGACCACTTGCTGCGGGTTTCCGGTGAATGTGAAAATGAGCACCACCGACTAGCTGACGCGGCGAGGATTTGGCGTCGCCGGACACCCACCCTTCCCTCGAGGCTCGTGCAGACAGCTAGCGGGGAATGTAGCTTGAAAACAGCGCCAACGGATGCAGCCATGCAGCCGCTTACGTGAAGGGGGAGGAGACGCTGTTCTGTGCGATAAGCCAACGTTGAACGAACGGCGCGCTATTCGATGTATAGCTGAAAAGAAAAGGCCAATGTGCCGGTGCGGCGTGCTGTTATCGCAGTTCGCAGTATCGCGAGCGCTGAACGATTAAAACTTTGACGAAAAGATAAAGAAGCGAAAAAAAATGTGCAGAAATTATATGCCTTTTACCGGCTGCGATCTACTTTCCGACTACGCCAGCTGGACTGTAACCCGCGTGTGGGAAAACAAAGATAATAATCGCAACCTCTACGAAAAATAGTTTAGATGAAGTGTTTCCTGTGATGCGCGTGCGTTTCGTGTCACGTCGTTCGCGTCCGACGCAGCACTTGCCCATTAATGTGAGAGACCGCGGACAGAAAGAGACAGGGAGAAGAACGCACCTGAGAAATCGTCCAGCGACCAAAACTTTTTTCGACACTGAGCGAACAGATGAGTGAAGTTCGAAAATATAGAGTGAACGCACCACCTCAATTCTCGCTTGCTGTACATTTGTGAATTTTGTTTCCAAAACTACCGGCGTAGGATAGGCAACCGTTTTTTCTGTCTGGTGACCAACTTCTACCTTGACTTCTACCTTGTGTATTCATTCCTTTTAGTCTTCCTTCGGCAATCTTTAGTCCTCTGCTTTTCCGGGCGTAAATATGAAAAATAAGCAGTTACTGGAATGCCGCATCACAGTCCTCAAGGTACATCAGGGTCCGCCCCTTCGCCCTTGTGAGCACGCCTACGGAAAGGAGATACCAGGTGCAAAAAAAAATTCCGCCATATCCACGAAGTGAATGATGATGAGTTGGCGAAGCTCCGGAGGTAAACCTGGTAAACCATGAATCCTCTGTACATTTTGCCCACTCGATTTTATTATATCGCTCCCCCTAGCGTACGTCGCCGCACTAAATCGAACGATTGCCTTCAACCAATGACACGCGCCATATGTGACATCATTCCTATTTTATAAGATCTCGCGTCTTTCATCAACTACAAGTACCGCTTTCTAGTTTATAACATCTTGCATCTTTTCATCATCAGCTACAAGTACCACCATCTAGTAAACACTACAAGAACTAAACGAGAGGTGGCTACATACAGGAGACGGTACCGCCATCTAGTGAACACTGCAAGAACTAAACTAGAGGTGGCTACATACAGGGGACGGTACCGCCATCTAGTGAACACTGCAAGAACTAAACTAGAGGTGGCTACATACAGGCTACAGGGGACGCACAGCCCACGCCCTAAGGAGCTTCGCCCCTAAAACGGACAGACAGCGAAACTGATTTCGTACTTTAATAATATTGACAAGACCACGGATTGAACAGGTACTGCCGTGTCTGCGGGATCTGCCCAATTTATTTTCGGACCGTGACTCTCAAGATAACGCTATGAATTTAAAAAAAACGAAATATTGACCGCGTACCAGCGTGCCTCACTGGAAATGTCGTCGAAAGACGACAGTCTTCTGCCGGCCAAGAGGTGATTTAATGAAATGAAATGAAATGAGCAGATTTATTTCTGGAGAGAATACAGAAAAACGAAGCGAAGCTAAAGGCCATTCGGCCTGACGTGGCTTTGCTACGCGAAAAAAGTTCAGCAAACAGTGCTACATTGAATAATAATTATCACAATACAAGGAGCAACATAATAACAGAAACACAAATAGCATAAAAGCAAAAATAGGTGACATATAAGTACGAAAAATAGGCTGCATAGACACACAGAATCAGACATCGAGGCTCTTTTCATTACATATAAAAAAACACATACATATTGATATATTCATATAATACACTCATAATAATACATACATCTGCCCATATGTACGTACATGCTACTGTATATACACGCGTTTTGTACCTAAAGGTGAGAGCATATGTGGAACCTAGCCAGAAGTTTATTGGAAACACGGTGTTTACTATACTCAATTAATGAGGACATGTTTTGTGTGATATTTGAATTGCGTTAATGAGAGGTTAAAATTTAATTGTTTACCTAAATGATTTATAAGCTGTGGGGCGCGGTATGCAATTAGGGCTCTACCATATCCAGTCCTAGTAGCAGGAACGCGAAATTGTTGCCTACGGAGCGAGTATTTGAGTGCGCCTTCCGGTGCCGTAATTGTGTGGAGTTTATTTTTATAAATGTAAAGTAATAGCTTATATTCATACACCTGTCTTACTTATTGATTATGATTGCTTATTAATTATGTTATTAAACTTATGTTTTGTTTTGCCTCAAGCAGTGCCTTCTCTATGTTAAATTGGCTGCATCTAGCTGGAATTGATAAATTCGGCGCTGCGTTAAAGCCTCTAGAACTTGGACGGACGGACGGACGGACGGACGGACGGACGGACGGACGGACGGATGGATGGATGGATGGATGGATGGATGGATGGATGGATGGATGGATGGATGGATGGATGGACGGACGGATGGACGGACGGATGGACGGATGGATGGATGGATGGATGGATGGATGGATGGATGGATGGATGGATGGATGGGTGGATGGATGGATGGATGGATGGATGGATGGATGGATGGATGGATGGATGGATGGATGGATGGATGGATGGATCCACCTGTGCCCTATAGATCGGGTGGTGGCTCACGCCACCTAGCCATAAATAAGTTAAGTACTATCATTGTGTGTTTAAGGATTGAATTTCACTCACGCCACGATTGTAGCCAACAATCAGTTAGCCTCCTCCTGGTTATTTATACCCTTTTAAAGTCTATTTTGTCTTCACTGTCTCTAGACCCCAATGCTTTGAAAAATTCGGTGCCATTATCTTTGACTGTAGGGCGGAGCTCTTTACAGAACATTATCGAATGTTCAGCCGTTTCCTCCTCTTCACACGCACTACATACCATGTCTGTGCCTTCGCATTTTGCTCGGTGAGTCTTGGTCCGCAATACTCCCGTTCTAGCCTCGAAGAGCAGAGAACTACCCTGAGAATTATCGTAGATCTTTTCCCTTGCAATTTCCTGTTTAAAGTTCGGTAGGTCTCCAGTGATGATTTCGTAAGCATTCCCATCTTCCACATGTCCCTCTCTGTTTCCTTCACCTTCTACTCAACCGATATTTCTTTTTGGCTTGGTGTTCTGCTGTTGTCTAAATACTTGCTTGACAGTTTTTGAGTTCGCTTCCTCCATTTAGTATCAACATTCCTTACGTACAAGTAACTGAAAACTTTCCGAGCCCAACGCTCATCTCCCATTTTTCTCAAACGCTACTCAAATTCTATTTTGCTGCTAGCTTGCCTGCACTCAAACGTTGTCCATCCCATGTCACCCTGTACCCCCTGATTTGGGGTACTCCCGTGTGCTCCCAAAGCAAGCCTACCTATGCCCCGTTGTTTAATTTTCAATCTTGCTTAAACTTCTGATTTCATGCACAAGACCGCATTGCCGAACGTCAAACCCGGGACAATGACACCTTTCCGAATCCCTCGCACAACGTAATACCTATTGCAGTTCCACATTGCCCTATTTTTCCTTACAGCTGCACTCCTGGTGCTTTCAATCATTACCTATCTTTCGCGCTCCCTTAGATACTGAGCACCGTTATTTATCCATACGCCCATATATTTATATTTATCCACTATTTCTAGTGTGACTTCCTGTATCTTATGCTCACTGCCTTTGTTATCATTAAAAATCATGATCACCGATTTTTCTCTGCTGAACTTCAAATTTAACCTATCTCCCTCATTACAACAGATGTCTACCAATCCCTGCAGATCTTCCTTGTTGTCGGCTATTAATACTATATCATCTGCATACATCAATGCTGGTAATGACTGTTCAATGTGTTATCCTTGCTTGGCAAAAGAGAGGCCGAAGCCGAGTCAACTCTCTCTAATTGGGCTTCTAGTCCCTGGAGATACAGTATAAATAACAAAGGTGACAAGAGGCATCTCTGTCGAAGCGCGCGTTGTATCTCTATAGGTTCAGATACCCGTTCTTTCCATTTGATAACTACCTTCTTACTTTTATAGATATCCTTTAGAAGATTGGTTATTCCATCTTCCCCATCTAGTGTGTCCAGTATTCCCCACAAGTCTTCTCGAATCACACTATCGTAAGCTCCCTTGATATCTAGAAATGCCAGCCACAGGGGCCTGTGTTCTTTTCCCGCTATTTACTATCGGCATCACCAGCCGGTAAACTACTGATGGCACTATTATAGGACGGTAGTTGTTTATATCAGCTTTGTCCCCCTTTCCTTTATAGATCATGCTCATCCTGCTTTGCGTGAGGTATGGACGCCATCTGGTAGTGTTGTTGAAAAACATGAGCTCATACAGAAATCAGGACCACTGCTAGGTAGCAGCACCGATGGTCGTCAAAGGGCTTTTTCGTGTAGGGCGTCGCGATCAGCTCAGCGTAAAAATTGCACTACGGTCTTCAAAATTACGCATCTATGTACTTCCTAATAAAGTAACACACCTCCCTACCAATACTTGCGTATCGATCTTGCCCCTACGATACTCGTAACATTGGGCTTTTTGATCGGAAATGTTTAGAAGCACCTTTCCTTCCTCCGTGTTCAGAAGTATAAATGCTGGCAACATTCAAGATGGCTGGGCGTTCAGCAACAGAGAGCAAATGCTTAAACTTTGGCCGGGAGGCTGAATCGTGTGAGAGGCAGACAGACCCGGTGTCCCAACAGCTCTAACTACAACGTTTCTAGGGAAAAAGTCCTCTCCCATGTTTCTCCAACTTACAATTGTTGTTGTTGTTGTTGTTGTTGACACGTCTTTATTCACACTTATGCCCTTGGAGGACTGTGGTAAATATAGGGGGAGAGATGAGATTAGATAAAAAGAAAAAGCAGAGTTGGTGTTCCGGCCGTCACGCCTGAGACGGAGCCTGTTGCAAATGGCTGGATCCTTGTTTTAGGTCCCAAAACCATGATACGATCATAAGGGACGCTGTAGTGGACAGCTCCGGAAATTTTAACCATATGGTGCCATTTAACTAACGTGCACAGACTTTGGAAAGTACTCGAGCCTCTAGCATTTCACCTCCGCCGAAATGTGACCGTCGTGGCCTCGATCGATCCAGCGACTTTCGGTTCCACAGGCATGCACCGTAACCGCTACACCAACACGGCGTACATATTTCTCCGATTGACCACATGTTGTTCTTGCTGCGACCATGTGATCCCACAGCTTTCGTAATCTGATATGTCAGCCTAACTTGCTACCTACCTTCGCGTGCTTGCCTCTCTTAATTCACAGTGTTGATCCCAGTGAACACTGGTTTTCTTCACTTCTCACTACGTGAACTGCTGATGACCCTCCTTCTAGATGGCTGCGGCAGCTGCATTTTAGATGGAGTCGAAAACGCTGTAGGCCCGTGTGTTCAGATTTGGGAGCACATAAAAGAACCCCAGGTGGTCGAAATTTCCGAAGTTCTCCACTGCGGCATGTCTCACATTCATATGGTGGTTTTGGGACGTTAAACTCCACATATCAGTCAATCTTCTTGATTTCCACTAGGGTGAATTCAACACGCATTTGATCCCTGACCAAGTTCGCTCTCTTCTTGTCCATTAAGGTTACACATATGTTTCTTTTCATGCCTTGTTGCTTCGTCCTCAATTTAGGCTTTTCGCAAGCCTTCATATTTCGGCCCTATACATAAACACTGGTAACGTGCAGCTGTTAGAGACTTTTTTCTTGAAGTATATCGGTAAAGTACCACTGACGATCTGAAAATACCTGGAAAACACACACGACACCATTATTTTGTTTCTATAGTTGACTTATGGTTCGGATCTGTGGTTTCTTCGTGCCTCGAGTAGCCCTACTTCCATACCACTTTCAGTGTCTTGCTGCCTATCATTAACCACTCTTCTCTTCAGAAACTGTTGAACAGTACTTCAGCTCTCTGTATATCCAATAATTTATAAAGGTACCATTATGGTTTACCTGTCCAATTCTGTAATCATGACTTGCACTTTGTCTCCTACATTACTGAGCAAGGTGCTGTCTCCCACAAATCGCCGGTCACTAAGGTTTTGTCCCTCAACTCTCACAGTTCTCCTTTCAGGTTCTGGAAAGAAAGAACGAGAAAAACCCGACCCAACGAGCTACAGGTATCAAAACTTTCAAGGTGCCACACTTCCTATATACCTTATGGTACAAAAATATTATGTGACGGCACTGGTCTGAAGCCCTTAAAAAACTATTTGAAGAAACAGTTCACGGCAAAACTGGTGACCCGACCCCGAGGACAAGGAGAGTATGGTAGACAAGGCGCGATGGAAGGGCCAGTGGCAGTGCCCATGGTATCCATGACTAATGACTTCCCCCACAGCGAGAGAAGACATTGCTTGCCCCTTAAAGAAATATTTTTCTGAACAGTGGGCCCATGATGTAGCGGTCGGGCTTGACCTGTCCGTTCCAACACGGCGGCGGCCCGCTACGCGCACAGTCGCGCACCTCAGGATTTTCAATTAAATTTTGCATCCATCTATTCATTGCTACACTTGGGGTCTACATCGAAAATTCGTTTTGCCCCTACGTTTTCCTTGTGAAAAAAAGTGCCTGGTATACGATTGACACCAAGCACCGTAAAATTCACTTTTCGCAAACTTGGGGTGGCTTCTTTGACCCTACGATACTTCTTCAGTGACGCTTATGTGCCATTCTTTTCTTGTTGTTTGTACTATTTCTGTTACAAGGACGAAAGGCCATTTGAAGGTATCATTCGTCAGGTTCACCAAAAGGACGCCTTTTCAAGATTCGACGCCAATACACGACGACATAACTCTCTGCCACCGCAAGAATGTACTCCCCACAAGAGGTCACAGACGAAACCTCATCGAAAACAACAAAAACATAGGCTGTCACCTTATATTTAAGAATGCGAAATCGTTTACTATGACTACAGCAACTTTCAGCGCATAAACAATCGTCTTTCCAAAATCTTTCGTCCTTAAGTTCAATGAACATGCAATCATCTTCATCCGTATGCCGGGAAGTCCAAAATGCGTACACAAACGCCGTTGCTTTCAGATTCAACATGACACCCGATAATCGTAAATGTTCAACGTAAAGTGAGCGTATTTTGCAAATGCGTGTATGCAAATTTTACAATTGGCCTACTTTTATCCAATGCAAATGAGAAAGAAATGATAAAATGGTAACAGTGCAGCTGGTTCAGACCTGGAGTTGCACAATGTAGCAAAAACATGACATTCGCTGGCACACTGCCATTAATGGGATAGAGTTCTTATATTTTAATGGGTTTCGCGAGGCCTGTTCGAAGACCAGAAAGCGGCCTTCACACGCTCAGCTCCACAAGGACTGGGCATCAATACTACGGCATTATGAAACGGGAAGCGTAAAGCAGGCTTTACCATGGAATGCCTTGTATTGCAGAGAAGTCTGATTTAACGAACACCTTTAACCGAGCGCGTGCGCACGCACGCGCATACACATGCACACATACACACACACAAACAATCAAACAAACAAACACACGATGTAGTACGTACAAAAACACTTTTTTCACGCTGCTCAGACGGTATGACACACCACATCTTCGCGTCGCAATGAAGATGGCACGATGATTAACAGCCCCAAGCATGGCCCCTTACTGTTCATACTGCCAGGGGTGACTGTTGGGTGCAATTGAAAAGGCGGCTCAACTTAAGCCAAATGTAGCCAAAGCCATGTCATTTATATTATTGCCAGATTTGTAGCCAAAAATAGAACAGGAGTGGTACTCTGAACAGATTCTTTACTATTAATGAATAAAGGAAACCATTTTGAATAATTAGGTAGTACCAGAAATTTACAAGTAGCCAGTAAACAGGCATGCAGCCAAATGGAAATTTTTGTCACCAAACAGGTCGAGGGGGAGGAGGAATAAACGTTTATTTTTCGAAACGGTGTAGCTGTGTAGGTTCCGCGTTCACCTTAGGTGGGAGGTCTCCTCATTCCAGGAACCCTCTGGCCCTCGCTGCCTCCTTGGCCCTGGCGACGAGACGTCGTCGTTGGTCCAGGTCCTTCAAGGCTAGCTTGGCCTCCCACGTTTCGAGAAGGTGCTCGCTTTCTTTACCAGCGTCGCAGGTGTTCGGCGGAGGCGATAGATCTGTATTTGTATCGCATGTACACTCAAGAATCAGGTGGGTAGCCAATTTGCGTGACGAAGCCACCAACGGCTACACTTACCGCACAGGAGTTAAAGAAGGTAATATGCGAAGGGCAGTCGCTGAACAGTTTGCCTCTGAGCGCTGTGCTTTCTTTTCGTTTCCATTGCCGTTTAAAAGAAAATTGCCCAATGCACAGCCCATCCTAAACACCGAAATCTGCAAAGACACTATAAACAGCGGAAGTTAAGATTTATAGGTGCGAGTACACGTAGGTAAAGCAGGTGCTCACCTTCGGTGATTTTCACGGAATATGAACCACTCAATCAATCAATTATTGAATGATTGATGTCTTCCATGAACATAAAAAGAAGGTACATGACCCATATACTGGAGTGCCATGGCATGTACACAATGTAGCATGTCATGTTATTTCTGAAAAACGGCAATTGAGTTCGATAGCTTAGTCCTTCCTCAGCCAGTCGCAACAATCTTTCGCCTTTTTTTGTTTTAATTTACGAAATTAGCGCTTTGTATTTCAACTATTCTTTTTGAATTTCTTTTTACTTATTCGTTTACTGCATTTCAACTTATTTTTACCTGTATTATCCTGCCAGGCCGAAATCGTACGACGCAATACCCGAGTAGAGAAAGTGCATGAAAGCGGCCTATAGGTAAAAGGAGTGTCCCATCAAGGTGCTTCTGCTTTATCCTATGTTGCTCAGTATAACATTACTGCTTAGCAATGTAGCTACTATCCCCTACCCTCACCCTCCATACCTCACTTTTGTGCTTGGTACATCACACCTACAAATATTTAGACGTAAGAACAGAAAAGAAAACAAGGACAGGCAACTGGGCAAGCTGCCCATTCTCGGTAACACAAATGCATGAAATATGAAATTGAGGAGATGTGGATCGCGCGGTTGCCTTTTCGGCCTTGCGTGTAAAGCCACGTCTGAACAGTTCGTGCTTCTAAAATCGGCCGTCGGCGTCCCCGACAACCATGCAGACCTCGCAAATCGCGGCACATGACCTGGTGCCTGGAGCCCCATGGGACCGCGCTACGTTGCTCGCATTGACGTTGCGTGCCCTCAAAGACAGTCAGTGCGCTTCGAAAGATGGCACGGCCGGCCGAGTATGCGCCAACTGAAGCGACACGGGTCAGTCCAGCTACTTGCAATACGGGAAAGACACGGCGGAAGGAAAAGAACAAAGAAAAAAAATAAATGACAAGGAGGCAATAATCGGGCACCGCGCACGCCGTCCGCAGCGAATGCAGAAACGAGATACCATATCTACGCGCATATAACTGACCCCTTCCAGAGAAAGAGAGAAAGGGGGGAGGCGGTAGCAGTGAAAGCCAGGGAGGTTAACACGACGGACATCCGGCTAGCTGCTTTAAACTAGGGTGAAAGATAATGGGGCGATAAGAGAACAAGCGAATTGAGAGTATGAAGTTGGGCGTGTTGGTAATGTATATTTGATCACGTAGCCTAAAAAAAATTATTTGACACAAGACAAAGAAAGCGCTACCCCTTCATCTTTTCTATTGTCCCGCGTCATTTTTTTTTTGTTTTGCGCTACGTGGTCAGTCATGTGAATGCAGCAAATAGAGGGCATTTTAAAGGCCCACCCATTACAAAGGGCGACAAAAAAAATTAATCATCATCATCATCATCAACAACAACTACAGAACCACCAACAATGTAAACAGTTCGCGTGTTGTCGTACGGATGTGTAATGTGCCCTTCGCTGATTCACAAAGGGAATCATTGTGGTGTAGTGGGCACTTTAAGTGTGATTGTAGACGAAATTCAAAGATAATTCGTTCAGGCCATCATCATCATATTTGAAATACGCGCAGTCTGTCGTTTCCCCACGGCATGGTTGAGGCTTGCACCGTGAACCGAAGTTGGCTAGTAATTCGGAAAACGATGCGCCAGAGGCCCGATTTCGATATTGCGACCTGCACTTGAAGGCGCAGTTCAAGCGTCTTCCAGTTTGTGTCCTTGGAACAAATTAGCACTCAGCCTCTCCAAAATTTTCCTCAACCGGACTCCCTCGCACTCACACTGACCCACTAATTAATTTTTCTTCCAAACTCTCTCGAAGTCAGTCTCACCAAACGATCACTCACTCAGAGTCAATTAAGCCTCACGGCTCGATTTCTGTTTGTGTGAGTGTGAGTGAGTCGACTCGCAAGTCTGTTAACGTAGAATTGGCTTTCTAGACCATGCTATCAATGCTTCTCAACTCCGGCATCTCGAGTAATTGGTACTTTATCGATGTCGTACCTTCAAATATTAGATATCATTGGCTACAATCCAGCAAGGTCATTGAAAAGAGTCGACTCACATGAGTTATTTTCATCAAGAACTACCTGCGAAAGAGTTCCCGGGGGACAGGTTCTGGTACTTCCCCCCTCTCCAGGCCCGTTCTTCGTAACTGACGCCCTTCATAACTCACACATACTTTAGTCGCTAGTGCGACTAATTATGTGCGAGTAGGCGTGAGTATAAACGTGAGCCAACATAAGGCTGATACTAGTAACGCTTAAGTTGTGCAATTAGTATGCCTCCACTCACCACTGGTCCCCCAAAAAATGAACGCCGAGCGACGGCTGCGAAGCGACGGTGGTGAGCCGAGGACGTCGACTGCGTGCATCAAGACAACAACAGGGAATGGGAAAGGCGACAGCGGCTGCGAGAAGACAACGAAGCGATGGAAGGCGTATACACCCACGGCGACGTGCCAGCAGATCTACGAGAGCGGCCAACGTGTGGTTTCAAAGCGAGTTTCTGTCTATAAAGTTTGGACAACCGCGTCGCGTCTATAACTGTCTGTGGTTGAACTCCAACCTCTGTGCACCCAGAATCAACCTTGAAACAACTCAGTATCACCCAGCTAAAACCTAGCAACAGTCTAGAAGCGACCAGCTTAAATTCCTGAATCGTTCGGTTTCGTTGTTTCAAAGTTATGTCGTCTATAGTTACAGCGCGACAACGGTAGGCATAATCGACACGAAAAGGAAAAACCCCCGTTTTTTTCCTCGTTGTTGTTTCAGGCGTTGGGCGACTTCGTGCTATAGCTTCGGCAATTTATTTAACTGTAGCGCAAGAAAAATAGAGCTCACGAGAAGACGAAGCACAATATCTCTTGGCGCACACTGTGATCTATCTATCTATCTATCTATCTATCTATCTATCTATCTATCTATCTATCTATCTATCTATCTATCTATCTATCTATCTATCTATCTATCTATCTATCTGTCTGTCTGTCTGTCTGTCTGTCTGTCTGTCTGTCTATCATCTATCTATCTATCTATCTGTCTATCTATCTATCTATCTATCTATCTATCTATCTATCTATCTATCTATCTATCTATCTATCTATCTATCTATCTATCTATCTATCTACCGCCGGCCTTGCATCACGAGTCAGCAGAACTTTTTGCTCGGCTAGTTGGTACAAGACGCCGAGAAAACGCCGAAGCACCGTAAGAAGAAAGAAGCAGAGCGTTCTACATTTTCTTCTACTTCTTTTTGTTGTGGGGTAGAACGTACGGAATCTGCGGATGTTTGCACATATGTTCGTTTGAAGTCGGCGTAACGTCGCAGAATCCACGGCCAAAAGGTTCTCGTCTTTTGCACAAATAAAGTTTTCTTCTTCCTGCTGGTGGTGCTTAGTGGTCCAGGTTTTTCTCGAAGATCGCATCGTGTCGCGATGGTTGAGTGTAATACCTGCGCAAAAGCGACATACACATATTGCGGCGCGTGTGCCGATCTCGCTCATGGTGCGCAGCGGCGTGGCGGCAGTAAAACGGGCTACGTAAAAAAGTAGGTTGTGGGGCGCTCGGAATCGCGGAGAGGGTGCAAGTCGAGTGTCTTCCTTTTTGTGTTGTATTTTTTTTTATTCTCTCCGTACTACCGAGCTAGCAGATGGATCTGGCTACGCCAACCTCTCGGTTCTTCCTTCACTTGGCACGATACCAGCCGGCGCCAGATTCAGCGTCGCCGTCGAAGACGCCGACGAGGTGTATGGCGTCTGTCGCTCGTGAGCTGCGCCCACCGCCACTATAGATGCGCAGGCAATAATCAAGGTCTTCGCTTCTCGCCCGACACAGGTAAGGACTACGACTTCGCGCAGTGATCTTTTATACGAACGTGATGCGTGCTTGAGGGGCCGCAGATTTCTTAGTACTCGGGAAGAAGTTCCAACATATGCGCCTAGAAACTTGGAGAACAAAACAGGCCGAGAAATACCTAAGCCCCACTGCATGTGACGGCAGGAGAGCGGTCGCCGTAACACTGAGAGGTCAGCTGAGAGCAGAAAGGGTCAGGGACAAAGGAGTAGCCCTTTTTTTTTCTGTAGGCGGGGGGGGGGGGGGCGTATTACTTGTGGCACTTTAGTGGATACGTCAGGCGAAAAGAAGTAGCAGAACGACGACAAGGATAGAAATGCGGATTTGGTGGGGTTGAGCTCGTTGAACAGATATAGTCGTCCGAGACGGAATTTAGCATGGAAGCTTGAGCGTGTTGCTAATTCATTACAAAGCAATTACAGCACGAAATAAACAGGAACCATAAGAAGGACATCACGCATGTTTGTAGGTCCTTTTCGTCCCCGCTTCATGCGCGCTCTGCCTGATTTGTCGTCTAACACGGTGCAGCGTGGATAGTGCATAATTAAGGACTTCGCATTGTTTGGACCGCTCCGCCAGAAACTTGAACAGTTAGCTCATTGTAAAACACATAACGTTGAAATTAGCGCTCGAAGGAACTAATTGCCGACCAGGTCTCCCAGGCTAACCTTCTAACTCCTCCCCCACGCCACCTCCTTGAAACATTATCAGCATCACCACTATCATCCCCATCTCGAATTAATTTAGTTGAGCACAAAGAGAGAGGTAAATTCTATAACAAGAAGACGCACTGGCGATGTGTGTGCTGATAACTTTGGGAACTTCGTTGAACAATGTGCGTCGACTAGACCGGCAGAATATGGACAGATAATAATGACGGCAAAATAGCAAGAGCTTTTATACAGTGGTTCTTTATTCAACAAACCTGAAAAGGAGAGGAATCAATTATCACTGATATCATTTGTTTCATATTTTATTTTCCTTTTTAGAACGAGCATCACTAAAAGACTACATAGCTAAGTCAACGATGAGTCGGCTTTTTTTATGTGTAAAGAGAGAGAGAAGATAAAGAGATTAGGGACGCAGGAAGGTTAACCTGAAGGTAGTATCTGGTCTGAATATTTACGTATTCGCATAGAGACCACTACCATTATCTTTATGATCCGATAGAACATTATAAAGGCATACGCCTGACACTTTACATTACGTGTAAACAACGCGCCACTTCGTACGGTTCAACGCACGTACAGGACAGGACAACTGCTGTTAAACTTTCCGAAACTTTTTAAGCGTGAATGTTTTTCAATTACGTCTGCAAACAAAGACCCACCACAGCCTTCGTATATGTATCTAGTTGAGCCTCCACCGTGTTTGTGGCAGAAATCAACAGGTAAAAGTGGTTCAAGCACAGTTTAGGCCTGGTGCTCGACAGTACAACTCTTTAAGGCCTTGGGAGTGCGCCTAGTCTTGCAATGTTGGCACGGCACCAGCACACAAAGAAGTTAAGAGTAATAGTGGAAATTCTTTCGGCACCACCTCCAGATGTAGCTTATTTCTCAGCAACGTCGCGTAGGGAACATATTTCCAATGACTATGAAATGGGCGAAGTCTTCAATATATATCTCATAAAAAAAGAATTGAAAACATGGTGTTCATAAAAGGCAGAGGGCATTTTTGTGTCTTGCCTATTTATGACATCGTCATAGTCCAGTATTATGCTTCATTTCCGTTTCCTAACAGAGTACTCGGCATTTGTCCTTGGTAGAACAGCTCCTAAACGTTTTTCCTTGAACGTGATGTAGATGTCTGTTAGCTTAGCAAAGTACGAGTGCCTTATATCTTCCTTGATCAGCCATGCTGATGTTAGCAGACATGTACGATGTTGAACGCAAGGCCTCTTCCTTTAGCTTTGCAAGACTTGCATCTTAATACAACATTTATGAAAGCGGCTCCTCTTGGTTACAATTACCTTACTTTTTACTCTTAAACAGTTAAAAAAAGAAAGATGATTGATATGATTGATATGTGAGGCTTAACGTCCCAAAACCACCATATGATTATGAGAGACGCCGTAGTGGAGGGCTCCGGAAATTTCGACCACCTGGGGTAAAGAACGTGCACTCAAATCTGAGCACACGGGCCTACAGCTATTTCAGCTCCATCGTAAATGCAGCCGCCGCAGCCGGGATTCGATCATGTGACCTGCGGGTCAGCAGCCGAGTACCTTAGCTACTAGACCAGCACGGCCGAGGAAAAAAAAAGAAAGAAAAAGACAGGAAAAGGTGGATAGATAGATAGATAGATAGATAGATAGATAGATAAAAAAAGAAAGAAAAAGACAGGAAAAGGTAGATAGATAGATAGATAGATAGATAGATAGATAGATAGATAGATAGATAGATAGATAGATAGATAGATAGATAGATAGATAGATAGATAGATAGATAGATAGATAGATAGATAGATAGATAGATAGATAGATAGGATAGATAGATAGATAGATAGATAGATAGATAGATAGAGATAGACAGACTCCCTCGGAAAAGTAACGCACCTGCCTCCTTTCTCAATCTATACACGTATATCTAGAGAATGCACCTGCCTCTTTTTTTCACTCTATACACTCACATATAGAAGCTCCAGCAAGTTCCCATCTTTCATATCGTTGGCCTTTCGCAAGCGCAATGTACGTGTAAGAGCGAAGGCCAGAGTACACCTACGGACAGAAGTTCGTTGACGCCTGCAGCTCACAACTGGCAGCGGGGACCCAAATGACTTCCACATCTCGGTTGTCCCACATTCCTTTTGCTTCTGCGTCGCCACCTCCGTGTTCGGATTGAAATAAGCAAGAAGAAAGCAGCTGGTCGGTCAGGCTGTCGGGCTCACACGTGTTGAGCGAAAAAAACAGCCTTGGCGCCGAAGGTCGTCTTGTCCTATCACACGTGACGCTGGCTATAGAGAATGCGCACTAGAGGAGAAGCCAAGGCTGTTGACGTCTACCTCGGATTCCCGGCTGCCTATTACAGACACGACAGGTGCATTGACAGCGTCCGAAGAAGCGATCACTGGTCTCTACTTCCAACGACAATACGTCATCATACGGTCAATTACTTAGTTCCGGCGAGTACAGTGTCACAGGTTATGTACTTGCCTATAGTACTTGCCAAAGACGACTCGAAAGCAACATCCTCCTGCTCCTTTTTTTCTTCTTTCTTCGTCTTCTTCTCAATGGATTGTACTTATCCCGCACCCGAAGAAGGTAACCCGCCAAGTGCACGGTGCTCGACATCCGACCCGAAGGTCGCGGGATCGAATCCCGGCCGCACTTCGTTAGAAGCGATATGCTAGAGGAAAGGTACTCGTTAAACAACACCAGAATTTCTGGTGCCCTTCACTACGGCGTCTCTCGCAGTTATGTGGTTTGTGATGCAAAGCCAACAATTTTCACTACTACTACTACTACTACTACTACTACTACTACTACTACTACTACTACTATTACTATTACTACTATCCCACCCACGAAAGCTCCGTGCACCTGTACGTGGATTTGCGGTGCCTCCGGAATCAGACTATCTTTGACCGAGTGACTATGGCATGTGATGACGTTACGTTATGTGGCGCCTTGATGATTTACAAATTTAGGCGACCTGTGACGTAGCGATGTCGTCATAGATGACGTCATTGCGAGATTATTTTTCGCGTTATTTTTAATGATGCTGACGGTCCCATTCCCGTTTGATGAAGTATGGAAGTCTTTCGCCTTTATAACCACTGTATTCGCTCAAACGTAAGTGTCCATGAATAGGAGCACTGGTACTTGCGAGTACACTGTTTCGTGTTGGGGCTAGCGCTTCTTTTACTTCTTGTATTAGCAACGGTTCGCTTTTCGTTGCACTTCGCATGCTGCAAACCTTGCGAACAACTGAGAGATAACATGTGCAAGGAACGTTTAGCCTAATCTGAATCTACGTAATTTTCAACTAAAGACCAACCCTGAAAGAGGCCGGAAGTATTACTTGCGTGACTTTAATATCCGATTGTCACGACCCCTTATCAAATCAGCAAAGTATAGCTGGGGACAATAAGGCAGCATTTTCTTTTAATGTACTGAGACCAACTAAGCATGCTTCAATTAGTCTTAAACACGTACGATGCCTTAATTAAACAACCAGAAAGCGTTGTTACCGAAACGAGGCAACATAAAAGCTCAAAGATAAGTCTTGTTGATAGACCTTGTGCTTTTGATCTCGAAGTGCAAGTATCAGTACTTTCTCAATACCTCACTATAATGCTTCGCCCCGATTGTCACAATAAATGTCATTAGGGGCGCGCATTTTGTCGCCACAGGCTTGTCATATCTTTTAAATCATGACCATATCTACGAAGTGCTTGACAATAGCAGCAGTTCATCGATAAGGGCACGATTTTTGAACCACCTGTTCGGTGTACTTTTGAGCATGTTAAACCTGCAGAATAGATGCGTAAATGTTGCATAATATGATCGCAGTGACAATTGTTCCCTTCGTAGCACCGAGTCATAAGATGACGCTTTAGGTTACCAGTGAAAATGGGGAGGTTAGGGCAAACGCGTCGATGAGATGTAAATTGGCTTAAGGGCATACATGGCAGAAATCACGAGAACGAAAAAAATACCGCACATCTTCTCAACGCGTTAAGGTTCGCTTGCATGAAACACAAAGATACGTCCAGTAATTGCATCACATGACATAACGAAGCGAGCGAGACCCGAGGTATAGGCGCTTCTTTAGTCTTTCCTATTTCTTACGCCGGCATACAAGATCATCGGGACGCAACACAAAAACTAAAGCATGTCCAGCACCTCTGAAGAGAAAAGATGTCTCTTCGAAAACCTTTCCGAGCGTGAAGACGTAACGATTTCCTCATAGCTATCTCTCTGGGCAAGCCTTTTTTCGCATCTCTCCCGCGAGTCTGTGCATGCATCAGTGACCTTACCGACACATACCGGTTCCTTTGCGAAAATTACCGCACCGGCTAGTTGCCCTACAAGCGCGCCAGCCCGGGCAAGGCTGGCGGCTGTCCTCTACGCACGCGTGGCACGGGCCAGGCGTCGTCCTTTTTCCTCTTCCACTCATATTTTTTCTATTTTTGATTTCGTGGCGTCCGCTCCGTTTTCAACGCTCCGCCGCCAGCTCGGTGCAGCCGCGCATTACAAGCGGGCAAATCTTAACTCGCCTCCGTATATACCTCACCGGGTGCACACCAAAGAGTTCCGCTCGGACTTCCCCTTATGCTTTTTTTCTTACTCACGTTGCAGGGTGCCGGTGACGGAACAACAGCGGCGACGCGGCGGGTGAGAGGCGAGCACGCACGGAACGCCGTTTTCCGGTGAGGAAGCCGTTTCACACCATGCCTCCCTCGTCAAGTGCGGAAGGAGCCACAGCGGTGGGACTACGGCGAAAGGTGCACAGCTTCAGCTCGAGTTCCGGACGAGCAGCGTAGCGTCACTACCGTAGACAGCCACGGAACTACATTGCTTGCCGCGAGAAAGTTGCTTTTCACTCGCAGCGGACGACGCGAGACAAGTCCGAGCAGTAAAGACGTCCGCCAGAGCCTTTAACTATATCGCAAGTCATCGTCGAACGGAAGTGAAAGTTCCGCGCATCGGCTGTGGTGTTAGCTTGCGACTGACTGTTGCTGTCAACGATGAAATCGTGAGTAGTGACACTGTTTACGAGCACTCGCTGTCTACTGTGGACCCAACTATACAGGTCGTCCGTCTAATGACGTATCCGGGAGAAAGTCATCCGCAAATGTGTGTTTGCCTCAGCCGAGTCAGCCCTAAGTCTTTTCGCTGTGATTCGAGAAGCCTGCTGTGTCTGTAGTGTGTTTGTGGTGATGTGAAAGTTGCGTTTCAAAGTACCTTGAGATAAAGAGCAGTCCGTATAAAACTGGGCGCGAACGTGCGCGATTTATCACCTTTGGTTTGTTGAATTGACCGCCTAGGCGTGCGTTAATGTGGACCTGAAGAAACATCACTGAAGGCCAGAACAACAAATCACGATCACCAAAAGGTGAAGCGTGCTGTTAATGCACCGATTTTGTGACTGCCACTTTGGATTCCGGTTCTCATCGTCACTGCAAGTTCGTGCGTAACGAATGCGTATTGCTGTGCGACTACAAGCGCCGAAATACAGTATAAGATTTGCTTGCGTTCCTTAATTCATCTATCGTGGGGTTGGTTGAGCAGCAGCAGACCAAGGAATCATTAAACTTGACACCACGTCGTAATCAACTGCACTTTTCGAAAGGCCGCCCTGTCGTTGCCAGTGCGCGTCGCCTCGGCACCACGGGCACCGATGCAGTACCTCGCGCTCGTCCTGAGCATCGTCGGAGGCACCGTGTTCCTGGGCCTCCTGTTGGCCGCCATCTGCAGCTACTACTGGATCTCGCAGAGGCATTACCCGTGCGCCTGGTCCGCCACGGCGGACGCCAAGTCGGACGTGTACTACAAGAAGACCGCCGAATGGAAGTACGCCCAGAACGGCGCCGTCCCGGACGCCGAAGAAGGTGTGGTCACCGACAACGACGAACCTCTGCTTGGTTCCATCGTGCTCGAAGACGGCGCCAACCCGGCGTCGCAAGACGAACAATGCGATGCCGTGGACTCGACGACTAACAAGGTCCCGAATAAGGAGTCCAGGAACAATGTGACGTCGTACAGCGGCTTGGAAATCACGTGCGAGAACAAAACTGCGATGTAGTTTTGTCTTTCAGCGCATTCCTGCTACAGCCGTGCACATTTGGGATGCTTAGCGTGCTTTCGGTGCACAAACTGTTACTAAAAGCTCGCGGATCTTCGACATTATGGAGTCCGTGAAGGTTGGAGTGACCACGTGTTGAACAATGTGTGTGTACGTTAAGACATCGATTAAGTGATACTCTGTTTTTTGAATGTGGTCCACAGTGCTTTTGGCCGTAAGAACGTCGATGTCACAAGTACTGACAAGATGAAGTCATTAGAAATCACTCTGAATGTTTAAGCAGGTTGGTTCCCGTTACCTTATAGTATAAAATAACAAGGCTTGTTGTCGCACCAGCTGGCTTAAGAAACCATACACACGGCAGTCTCGACCAAGGTAACCGTGAATCTTTCTAGTCATCGCAGCGAGGCAAGGCGAGAAATGACTTGTGCGAATAGCATATCACTTCGTTTGTTCAGGCGTGTTACTCATGATAAAGTTTATACCCAGAGCCGCAGGATAAATACCTTCATTCACATTTTACTCCCATACCTAAGTGCTGACTCGCAGGTCGTGGAATCGAATCCCGGCTGCGGCGGCTGCATTTCCGATGGAGGCGGAACTGTTGTAGACCCGTGTGCTGAGATTTGGGCGCACGTTAAAGAACCCCAGGTGGTCGTAATTTCCAAAGCCCTCCACTACGGTCATCTCTCATAATCATATGTTTGTTTAGGGACGTTAAACGGCACGTATCAATCAATCTCATGAACGTTATCATGGACAAATGTTACATGTTTGTGAAAAGGAACACGTGAGCGAGAAAAACATAGGCTTGTACCGGATATGTGGCGCATGGGAGTGGCGAAGTATAAAAAATGATAGAAGAGAGTGGTGTCGCTCCTTCCACTGTCTACACTTTGTCACAAATTTTTCTTTATTCTGCGCTTTCTTCCTTATATCTATCTCATGTTGGAGCTTTTCAGTGAACGTTGATTGCATTCGATGAAGATTGTTGCTCTCACGGATTCGGAAGCATACACGAAATAAGTAAAAAGCATTACAAGTTTTCCCATAGATTTGAATTGCTTTTTCTGTCTAACGTGCGTTGGTACAATCGCAAGTAATATAATGGGAGCGCTCTCAACCTTCTCACGGATGACTCATCGGCGCAAGTTCAGCCATCATCCCATTTTTCATCGTTCATTTCGAACGACAGTGCAATGACATGATCACCACGTTGGTTAGAAAAGAAAAGAAACTTGTCCGCTCGCGTGCCACAACAACATAAAGTGATAAAAGAAAATTAAGAACTGCGAGAACAGGTGCACGCAGGCAATAGGCGGAATGACAACGCTCCCTCCGTTTATTTTCACACTTCCCCACTGCGCTACGACGCATGCGCAATACGAGGCTGTTTGCCGCGCGCTCGCCAGTTCTCTTTCATAAAAACGACAGCTATATATAGTTCGTTCTGTCACTTCTTTGGGGAGCCACGTAAACAAGGCGAATGAATGGTCCGTTCTTGCGATGAGACAGTACCAGACAAAAAAAAAAAAATGCTGAGACGCCTTTTCAACGGCGCCTTCAGATTTCTACAGAAATGGGAAGGCACATGTCTGTAAGGTGCACCCGAATGGCTTGCGCATGGTTTACGAATTGTCGTCACTGAACTGTCACGCTTTTGAATAGGTATTATCTTTTTGCATGCTCGACAACTGGCTAGGAAACTCGGGAATCTTTTTTACTGCAGCAGCATGCAAAAACTGCTAGTTTTCTAGCATGTCATTACTTTATGACAGCTCGGCCGTATACAGTCGAATAATGCGGCAACCAATATCAAATGTATTATTATGTCGCTTGTAGAGGCAATATAGGCACTTCTTTGACATGTACTTTTTTCGCCTGCCACACTGCAGTCACTAAAGGCCCCACTCGAAAAAAAAAAAAAGAAGAACGTTTGATCATCAAGAAGCTGCAGTCTACGCCGAAACTAACGTATTACCTCATCATGCGGTGTACAAGAACTTTGTAAACGCATTCATCACGTGACTCGTGCTAATTGTGTTCGTGACGTCACTCGCGCTATCTTTGTAGGTAGTGGCACCCATAGTGGCTGCCATATTAAGGTCCTATCACGTCGAGAAGCTGCGTGAGAGAAAAACCATAACAGAGAGACACAAATCGTAACAATAAACCAGCTCAAAACTTGATTATTGATTTATATGTGGGGTTTAATGTTCCAAAACCACCATATAAGACGCCGTAGTGAAGGGCTCCAGCTCAAAAACTGGAATCACCAACAGCGACGCGATGCACGCGTGATGACCATGGAGGAAGGAAAAAGACAAGGATGGTGCGTCACGTGACAGTCTCGAAGTTCAGTCATTAAAATTTTAACGGAGAAAGAGCTCTCCTATTGGTCGTCTCTCGCCTGTTGGGGCCGCTCCGGTGGCCCACTTAATCCCGAAAGACACCGGGCACAGGGCCCCACACAGCGTGAGGGATGGCGTCAGAGAAGCATATAGCTTGTCGAGGCTATTGGTACCACGTGACGCTCATTCCTAGTATTTTTTTTTTTACTTTCCTCCATGCTGATAAAACAGCGTACCAGACGTCACGTTTCAGCACTGCATAGCATGTTAAGAAACTGCTTCCGTGACGTCATGCAGAAGCTTGCACATATATGTTCGGGGGTGGGGACGAAAGTAAGGTCCCTAGATGAAGCTTGTTTTATCTAGGGACCTTAGACGAAAGTTCGTCGCAGCGTCTCCTTCCTATTAGGTCAGTAAGGAGCTGACTTCACCCCCCCCCCCCCCCCCGCCCTCTTGGATGACAAGTGGGGCGGAAACCTTCTCTGCCCCCCCCCCCTCCTCTTGTAAACATGCCAATGACGTCACGTGCAGTCCAGCCGTAACCCGTGGGCGTGCAAAGCCAGCTTTGTGGTTCGAGATACGAAGCAAGACGAGCTCCTCCAGGAGGGTCAAGTTGCGGAAACAACGCGCATGCGCGGGCACTACGAACGCAGAGTCACGTGGAGTGCGTTATGCCGGGGTGTCCGATGTGACGCATGAAGACCACGTCCTCGTCCTCGTCTGCGCTGTCCTGGTCGACCCGCAGCTGGCACGAGTGGCGACCGAACACGTACACGGCGAGGCTGAAGAGCGCGCCGAGCGCGATGAAGCCCATGGAGACGCCGTGCAACAGGTAGCGGAAGGTGGCCGCATCGTAGAGCCAGCAGTTGCCGCGCGCGCCGCAGTTCACTTCCCAGACGAGACACGACGTGTCCATGATGGCACCGTAGATGACCGGGTACGGGATGAAACCTGTGCGAACACAAAACACGCATGCGACGATTTTAACCTTATTGGACAAGGATTTCTCCCTCTCTTTTTTGCGTTAATAAAAAAAGTAAAATAATTTGACCGTCCCCTCACTTACTTAACATTATGGAAAACACACGCGGAAGCTTATGCTATTAAGAGACGCTCATTAAAGCCTTCCGATTTCTCACTCTTCAATCCCATATGATTCGCTCTATTTCGAATTTCGTTCGCTCTAATGTTCCTTAATTCACATTAGATTCATCTCACGCACTCTTTTTCTTCTAATCACATCACGTACCGAATTAAGTATTTTGCTCTTGGCGCCGTTTCACGTATCTATGACGTCGTCTGAATTTCGGTACCACTCGTGTCTGACGCTCTATAACGCTTTCGCTATGCACGCGATACGGTAACGAGACACGCCATAGGGGAGGCCCCGCAGTAATTTCTACCACCAGTTACTGTTTGATAAGTCCCGTGATTCTTCTACAGTGGCTTTTTTGTGCTTTATGAGGCCTCGGCTATCATTAATAACATCAAAGCAAAATGGCTACAAGGCGCTACGCACTATAAATCCGTGAGGCCACGTCTGCACAGTGCACTGTACATCAACATTTATATTTATTTACTTATTTACTTATTTTTTATTTGTTTATTTATCAATTTATTTATTTATTTCCGTAGTGCTGTATCAGTGAGTGAATAGGCACAATGGGAATCAAGAAACGCACCAAAAATTAAGCCCAGTGTGAGCAGAACCGCAATGGCGATTTTCTCTTCTCTCGGGTGCAGGCAGCTAGGCCTGGAAAAGATAAAAAAAGAGTTCAAAGAGACAAGCATCTTAGTTTCTGTAATAAAACAGCGCTCACCTTCACACCCCTACACTATTAGCTCGCGCAATAAATAATCGAACAAAGTTGCAAGTGATCCTTAAATATATGAATGCATAAGCTGTTACCGAGGTCGCCTGCGAGCTATAGCACATCACCGCAGATACATTCTAGACCGAAAGTTTCTCCCAGTGTCTTTGGATTCAGTTTCAACGGTAGACGTCGGAAACCTATACAGACAGGGACATGCATATCTATAGGGTGAACTGAAAAATGTTGATAAGCTGATAAGAACACGAGTTCCCACGATAAGAACGATTACACGTGAAGACGTGATAATAACACGTGTTTTAACACTCAGGCATCACCACGAACCATTAAGTGCATTGGGGAACTTGGCAGAAATATTTTCGGCATAGTAAAGTCGTACGCCTGATTACAGGCCTAAGTTTAAAACCTGTTACGATTTGCTCTTGCTTGAGGGATTTCTTTATAAGTTCATATACGAACGTATGGGAAGATATTCCGTCAGGCATACTTATCGAAGTATAGCATAATAGCGATAAGTAAACACATCCAACTACGCTTTGTACAAATGCAGCAGTGGCGAGTTTGAGAGGCCCCAGCGACTACACTTGAGGCACCTGTAAGCAACGATTGTTGGGCATCGCATTTCGCTCATTATTACTTGCTGAATGGAGCATTTCTCAAAAAAAGATACGCCTTACACTCCTTCAGTCTCAGTTTTAAAACACAGTTATACTCGATGGACTTCAAGGTAATTACAGCATTTGCTTTTGAAGTATACGGCTTGCGTTGGGGTTGGTTGGAATAACATATAGTTATTTGCACTTAACACTGAAGTGAAATAATGAACTGGTTTAGATTCACAAATTTTACGTTGAGAACTATTATGACGTTCAATTTGTCATCAGTTTTTCAACAATAAAAGAGTAAATCATGCTCACAGTTTTACTTTTAAATATCACGACGAAATCTCCGCGCATGCAGGGCGTCGAGTTTTTTTTTTTCGTAATTTTTGCTTACGGAATCAAATTTCCTATAACTTCGTATGTTCCGTCTCGTGCCCCCTTTGAGGTAAATATACTTCATCATTGCTGATTATAAACTATGTTTAGGAATTAGTACACGCCATCAAAATTTTTGACGTCACGGTGATTGGCTTGCGAGTTTCAAGGTGACGTCTTTAACCGCATCTTGTTTTTGTACGTTTTATTTCAAACCAAGCGTCTCCTCGCGACAAATTTCGTGATTTTGGTATTGTGAAAAAGTGATTTACTAATACGAGAACAATTTCTTTTTCTATTCAAAGGGGTGGTGTCACCAAATTTCGAGGCTATCCCAAGCCTGTTGTGGGTTTCCTCTGAATGCAAGGACTCTCCACAGGAAGGGTCGGACACAACAGACGCGTAGAATATATTTCAATTAACTTTTAAATGTGTACCTGAATGCTTACTCTTGCAATCTAGGCCCATCGCTTGCGCAGCAACACTGCGGTTTCAGAATAGGAGAAGCAACGGCGGTTGTCGTGACGTCACACCAGATCTGTAGTGACGTGAGCGACCTCTGCCATCTCCGAAACGGGTGTACCCAACGTACCAGCAAATCATCGGTTGCTGTATTACTCGCCGAGTTTCGATCACTTCTTGGCTAAACGCTACGCATCTAAACCTGCGAAGGCACTAAGTGTTTTGCTGGCACTTGTGTGGCACGTGTGTGTGAGAGCAGACGAAACTCAGCACTATGTACGTCACAGCCCCTTGTGCTCACGTGACCAAGCTACACCTATGCATCGACGTCACTTCCCAACTCGGCGCCGCGAAACCGAAACCGAAAATGGTCCACATAAGTAGAGCAATACTAACTTATTTAGCGAAAATACACGAATCGTGGTGCATGTGTCATGCTTCTTGGAGCGGAAGGAAATGCTTACAGCCAAGAACACGGACTAAACCGCACGGACGAAGCGATTGTTTTGGGGTTAGCACACACTGCATCACATGCTTTGCCATTTGACTTCCCACGCCTTTGCGGAGGTTGCGCTGAATTTACGCATAAAGCGAGGAATGTAGGCCTGGGCAGCAGTGACAACCTGATGCCGATGAGAACGCTGCCCGCCTTGGAGGTAGCGAAGACCATCCTCGCCAAGCCAAGCACTGCCACGAAAGGCACGAACATGGTGCACTCATTGAAGCAGAATCCCGCGCTCGCATTGTGCGTGTAGGTGGTGCTTTCTGGTCCAACCAGACACTGGCAGTCCAGCAGCTGCAACGTGAGTAGTGTCCGGGTTACATCAGTGAATGAACAAAAAGTGAGAAAAGCAGGTGAAGGGTTTCGAAGGAGTTAAAACCGGGTCGCACCTAGTTGCAGCTGGCCTGCTACCCTAGACTATTTTATGGACAGTTTTGAGTGCCGCCATTGTGGGCAGTTAACCTTTGTGTCTTGTATGTTTAGCAACTAAATGAACAGTGGTATGGTAGGCGCAAGCGCATGGAAAACGTTGGCTTGGCGCACACGATGCTTCATGGTCCTATTGATTCACGTCGCGGTACACAGAAACACGAAAACATCGGCTTACCAGCCCATAATGGCGGCGCATCCGTGTCTTGCGGAAAATAGTATATACTGGTTATATGGAAGAGGACAGGCGGATAAAAAATGAAATATTAAAGAGAGCAGGACGGAAAAAAGCAATTGATGCGCGCACGGGGACAACAACGTTCGTCGCCACTATCACAGCTCGTCATAAAGTCCCGTTGTTTATACAAAACTCAGCAGCGAAGAAGGTGCTGGAGAAGGGGGGGGGGGGGGGGGGGAGGGTCGATACAATTGGCTGGAAATAAAAAGGCGCGAAAGAAGCAAACGCTAAAAAAAACGGAGACAAACAAAATGCACACGGATAGGCGCTCAACTTTCAACTGGGAGTGTGGCAGCTTGGGCTAGTAGGTATGACATGACGATAGCTACAGAACGAGAAGAGAACGACGACAGAAAGACACGAAGGTGTCCTTCGCGTCCTTCTTGTCTCTGTGTCGTCGTTCTGTTCTCGCGCTATAACTATCAGCATTTCAACTGGGGTTTTGGGAAAAAAAAGAAACATGAAAATTTGTAGCAGCAGCCCGCAATGGGGATTACATTCAGGGTGCATCAACCTGATAACAAAAGTTACAAGGACTCACCGTGAACACCACATCATCCATGGCCACATCATGACCCGTCAAGTATGAGTCAACTTGCCCGAACACAAGTCTTGCTCAGAGAAATGTGGTTTTGGTTTTCGAGTCGTCTAAGAAGACCAGCTGAGTTTCGCGCGTATATACTGACCTCATCTCGCGCCGGCTTCAATGTCATCCGGGTCGTGTTAAGGACATAGTCCTGTTGCGTAGACGCAATTACATCTCGCCAAAACGGCAATCCTGGGTGCGTCTGCCACTAACGATTAAGTGCGCCAACACGGCCGAAGTATATGACCGAACGGAAATATCGCTGTATTTTAAAGCCTAACAAAATCACGCTCAGTCGTGGTTTTGCTTATAATGATGCTAAGAAAATAAACCGAGATAAAAAAAGAAAAGTCTTAGCATTTGTGCTACACGACTTGATGACACAACTATGAACACCAGAACGGTACACAATATTTGGCATCCTTGTTAGGTAACATGTAACCCACAATGAAGTGAAAACTACGATCGGTTGATTGATTTATTTACGGGGTTTAACGTCCCAAAACCACCATATGATTATACAGTGGATGTGGTTAAGCCAAGCTACAAAGCCAATAAAGGCACATCTAATAGTGCAGTATAGCTGAACACATAGTCGCAGCTGGGTTCGATTGCCGGATCGATTTATTGCGTCACATCGTTGGCAAAATACATAATAAAACATTCATGTATGAACTCGTTTTGGGATGTGTGTAAGAGAACTACGGGCGGTAGAACAGAACAAATAGATCGTTCACACCTTCTAAATATACGACGCACGCTTCTGACAGCTCGTGTTCCGGTTTGGCACGTTTAAAGGCTATAATTCAATTTTTCAACCTACTATGCAAGCACGTTCCGAAACTCAGAGAGACCAGGGTAGTTGGATACTTTCTGGCTGGTGTCTGTAGAAGACCACCTAAACAAGACAAGCCCTGCGTGCTCCCTCCGTGACGTCACTGACCTTGCCCGACGGAGAAGGGCGATATCGCCGGTGGCGGCGTAGTTTGCGCGTTCGTGCTGCATGCGACAGCAGTAGACGCACTCGGTCAGTGGACGCTGTAGTACAACACGCTACAGGGACATTATCGCCCCGCCGCGGTGGTCTATAGCGGCTAAGGTACTCGGCTGCTGACCCGCATGCAGGTCGCGGGATATCGAATTCCGGCTGCGGTGGCTGCATTTCCAATGGAGGCGGAAATGTTGTAGGCCCGCGTGCTCAGATTTGGGTGCGCGTTAAAGAACCCCAGGTGGTCGAAATTTTCGGAGCCCTCCACTACGGCGTCTCTCATAATCATGGTTTTGGGACGTTAAACCGCACATATCAGGAACGTTATCAGCATGGCTAGAGTGTTCTAATACCACTCCAAGTCGGGTAATCATTGTGACGTCACGGAAAGAGCGCGCAGGCCTTCGCTTGTCTATAGGTTGTTGTTGGTGTAGAGCATGCTTACTTGTTTGCTGTCCGATCCGTTGAAATTGTGGCATCCGGCGAAGCAAGGCGAGAAGTAGTTGGTCTCCTCGTCCGGTCCACACACGGGCTCGAACAAATCTGTGCTACAGGAACACCGGGAGTTGCACTCGTTGACTAGGTTCAGTCTGCGTTTCCACGACAACCGTGCAGCGTTCGACATTCTTCTCACCCGACATTCTGCAGCGCTCTCAAGGTGCACATTAGCCGTCGTAAAATCAGAATGATAAAAGCACCAGATTCCGGTAGTGCTGTTTTGTTTTGTTTTTCTTCCCCAGTGAGTAATACTTTTCGGGTGAGTGGGCTCCAACAACGGTTTATTTACGTTATGTTTCTGCACTGTCGCACAAAAATTCATCACATCAAACAATTTTTTTTTGCGGTGGCTATTTTTTTTCGTTTTCAACATTCAAAGTCCCCGGTTCGTGTCCCTGCCGCAGCCGTCACACTACGACGTAATGCTAAAATGCCCTTGTGGTGCAGTTTTAGGCACACGTCAGAAAAATTCAAGCGGTCACACGCTTATTCAGGAGCGCACATATCCTCCGCAAATGCAAGACGTGAAGACAGCCAATGAGCAGGTTTGATTAATTAAAATTAATTGTGCAAATTGAAAGTAATCTATGGTCTCAAATCTCTAAGGTTAATCAGCGTTATTTCACAACGAATTTAGTCGTACAAGTGACCCATTCTGTTCACTGGTATAGGGACCAATCGAACAACCGGTATAGTGCGTCCAGTGTGTCGACCACAACCTATACAGGTCCCTCATCGTCATTTTTAATAATGGAAGCCATAAGCACGATTTCTAATTTCTAGAGTCGACCGGTACGATTGGAACATTCGTGGAATAATTCCGTGGCTTACTTCCCCTGAAGTTATCCCAATAAATGCTGCCCGTAAGTCTTATCATTACCCCCTCCCCCCCGCCTCCGCAGACTACTGCGATAGCGGACGAGAAAGTATAAAGCTAAAGCACACCATGATAATGGCTGCCGATAAAGCACATAGCAATGCCGGGGGTCTTTCATCACCAGAAATGGTGTCATTGAGCGTCCTTGGCTGCGTACGGCGACATGTATACATATACTTGGCCGATATTTTCTCATCCATACGTGACGTCTGTAACACGCTGTGTTTCAACAGCCGTACTATGGGACAAAGCGCAGGGTGCCCACTCTAATTTCTACAATGCGCTCGTCCAACGCTGTATATTTGGAAGCTAGAAACCAACCCGCCCAATTAACGCATTGTTTTGTCGACATATACAATGGACCGCAATTTTTTTATCATGTTTCAGAAAAACCAACCTAAGGCAGCGCTTTTGATTAAAGGTTCGCATGTATAGGATATATAACTTCTCTGTAACTGTAACGACATAACCTAAAACTTAGCATAACGTCTTCGTTGTTTTATTACAGCTTAATCTGGTGTTATCGGCTGCGCGGCTACTCGATAAAGGTACATACTTAAGAATATTGCAAAACTGCTCAACCTTAACTAGCTCGCACGTCACGTGATTGAGCCACGCACTCGCCATTGGGCAGTGGCGTTCCGGCCATGTTCAGCTGCTGGCAACCAAGAAGCAGAGAGGAGGCGAAGCAGGCGAGCAGTAGCACGTCGACCACCAAGATGTAGACTGACACTATGCCGGCGCCTGGCTTAAGCCTCCGCGCCACTGCGCCGCTGAACAAAACTGCCAGCAGCATGGTTACAAGGGAGGCCGAACCTGCAGCAGAAAGTTACATTTACTACTACTACTACTACTACTACTACTACTACTACTACTACTACTACTACTACTACTACTACTACTAATGTTATTTATGCTTGCAGTAGCAATAGTAATAGTAGCAGTGGTCGTAGTAGTAGCAGCAGTAAGAGTAGTAATATTAGTATTAGTAGCAGGCCCGTAGCCAGAAAATTTTTTCACGAGGGAGGAAGGAGGGGCACTTGTTGACGGCCTTGAAAAAAACTTTATTTTTTATTTATTTTTGGTAAAACACCACCATTCATCTAAATTTCTGGGGAGGCCCGGGCCTTTGCACCCCCCCCCCCCCCTTTCTCGCTCCTGAGGCCTGAGTAGTAGCATATGTCCCATTATTGCAAAGAAAGACGTTGACGGAGCAACGGACTGCTGACACCTTCCGTTCAAAGAAAGACAGAAAATTGGTGCCATTTATTTGAGTAGTTTAAGAAAAGCACAGTACATCCAGGTACAGCAGCATAAAACTGCATATACCGACTATTGTGTGATTACGACAACAATAACGTCATCTCATATGATATCAAGAACCCCTCTTATATTATCTTCATTTAAGAGTACGCCATGTACGCTGTATAATCGTAAAAAAAGGGCAGGGGTACGGCAAGGTAGCAAGAATACGGGGTTCCTACTCCCACTCCATACAGGTAAGTATCAAACATCCATTTCGAAGAACTACGACCCTTTAAAACGCTCCCCATTATGATCGTTAACTACAACATGATGTAGATGACACGAGTGACTGCCTGTGCCAGACCTCCGACTTTTGCACCATGTACCATGTGATGGTACAAAATGGCCAATGATCACCTCGCTTGTTACCTTCAAACTTTGTATGAGGTGTGAAGATGTTGTGTGCAATGGCAGGCCTCCTTAATACACGCCCACCCATCATCAATCGCGGCGCTTTTGGCAGGACCAAGTAAAAAAAAAAAGCAGACAGGGCGTTGGCCTTGATGAAATCTTTCGCTTCTCGTCATAAAGTGGTACTGTCGAGCAATGATGGCCTCCAACTAGCCTCGTTTGCTAGCCTTGTAAATATTATATCATAACCTTGTTACAGCGGTTACACTCACACTCCACGCGTGATGCGTTAGAAACACGGAAACACAACATCTTCCTGCATCAGCATCAAGGTTATCTACGGTCACCTGCCTGAGAAAAGACTGGCCGTAGCTGCCGAGCGCCTGTACTGCGTCTCCATGTACTTGGGCGTGGCAAGCAAGAATCCCATGAGCCCGTTCACGGTGAACACGAGAGCCGCAGCGTGACAGACGAACAACGGGCTGCACAGAAGTCTCTTCACAACTTCTTTAAGCTCTGACGAACAAAAAAGATAAAAACATTGAGGTGAGTGACGTCAATGCAACCAATCAGAATTTCTCGAGCATTTCAAGGCTGCGAACAATGAAGATTGTGAAGGAAGGGAACCACACCTATGGTTCTATAATTCCATAGGTCCTGGAACCATAACCGCAGGGATATCTATGAGCATAGATACATTATAATTAGGACTCATAGGTCCCAGAAACTATGAGTCCAGAGATTTCGATCAATAGGAGGATGAATAAGCTTTCTTTATGTCTTTTTCAGGGCTGGAGATCCCGCCTAACTATACGCCCACGCTGAAACCAGGACACCAAGCCTCTTGACCCTATCATGGACGCACTAGATAGCCAGGAGTTGCTGCTTGTGGTCTTGTGACTTGATCATCCTTGAGAATCTGTCGATAGTAACGCCAGGGTCAAGCGACACGCCATTCCCAGTAATTGGGGACAACCGAACGTGGCGCCGTCTCTCGGCGACAGGAGAGCCAGCGTACCATAACTGAATGGGAAATAGGTGAGAAAAATCACATCTCTTCAAATTAGCCAGTTGTGATTGACCACTCCCGGATCCATAAAGAAGAAACCTGCTGGAACAGCTGAGTAAAATTGCAGTATCGAACTACAAAGCGTGTGACTTCCCAGTACAATTTAACATTGCCGTCGAAATACATGACATTCCATTGCTAAATATTAAACCCTCTGAGAAGCCACGCGGCTCGTAGTGTGACACTAACTTACCCAGAACGTCCTCACAAGCCTCTGCTGTATAGTACCGGGAGTCGTTTTTTATAACTGGCTTTTTTTCATCAGCTATGATTTCTTTCGATTATTTGCCATTCAGTTACGGTAGATTGCCGTTCGGCCGACGAAAGGTGGAGCTACGTGCAGATGTCTCCAAATCCCCGTCATGACTGCCACAGCACATGTTATAATGCACAATCTTCTACCTAGCATACTCTACCTATAGTATGCTTGTCTTAAATGTTATGTCACTGCTTGTATTGCGCACGTGAGCAATATGAATGTGTTTTAATTGTCTGACTGTCACAGCTCGTGCCCTGTTAAGTTTGATGTCTGGAGAAAGAGATGGCCTCCTACTCATGTATCATTGTCTTGTGACTTCATTATATATGTCATTCGAGTATTCGAGTATCTTAGTGTACGCGACCGGTAATTATTAGGTACGTGAAATGTGGCAAGCGTGAGAGGATGTGCACACGAAAGGGTCGTACCTACAGCGTCAACGGTCGCCGTGCCGGAGGCTAGGCTGACCCTGTGGTCGACGCCGGCCATCCTGCTCTTCCACAACTTCCTGGGAAAAAGCAGCATGGGCATCGAGAAGACGATGACCAGCACACCGATGAAGGCGTAGCCCAGCCACCAAGCACCGATCCAGCGAGGATCCTTCTTCATTATCCCCGGGTCCACTGGCGAAGAGGTTGGACGTATTTACGAGCATGTCCCACCATTCATCGAATCAAGAGCACGCCAACTTCCCAGCACTTCTCGTTATGACATCTTATCTACTTTTTGACCCGGCCCCTCAATGTACTTTGATCCGTATAGCCGCTCAGGTTTCGAAGCTTGGAGACATTGACTTCCGTGAATGGAAACCTTGGAGAAGAAAGCGACTGGCCTGACATGAGTCCGTCAGGAGGTGGGAGGGAGGGTGGGAGGGGGTAGAATGAAAAACCGTAAGATCTTAGAGCACCACGTGGTTTGCTGCCCCATGCTTTGGAAAAGGCATTAAGGTATGAAACGAAATAGGTAGTGGAACACTTGGACATGTCCATTACTTGCCTTTATTCGATAACTGATCCCGAAGAATTCGAAAAGAAGTAGCGGTGCATGCGTCGCTTTGCTGACTTGCGGCATGTATGAGCTGCGGCACTGACCTGTGGCACCAAGGTCAGAGGGCTGAACAACACGAAGACTATGCACTGCTCAAGACAAATCATTTGTGCAGGGGTGTTCCGCAGACTTTTCGCATGGAGGCAGCAACTAGTGGCTACATGGTCAAGATCGCGAATGAACTGCACAGAACACTGTGCACACGAGCATAACTGCTGCTATAAAGGCGGCGTAGCATGCATAAATTTGCTTCGTATCGATGGGTCATGTCCATATATTAATCCCATTAACATTAAATCATTTGACATGTTCTGAGCATACAGTGAAGGAATGACAGCTCCGGATCTAGAAAAGTATTTGCAAAGAAAGCATTGGGGCAGTTTTCGAGAAGCCGAAAAATACCCCCAGAAGGCATTCACGATCATTTACTCTATTAGCTAATAACTGGGCTTTTTTTTTTTTCGACCATGTATGCAAGTCTTTGAAGGAGCCCGTTTATAAAGAACTTTTCACGACAAAGAAGCTATCCAATTGGCGAAATTTCGAATTAGACGTCTGTGAAGTGTTGCTTCACTAAAAGTAATCTTCTCACATTTCCTACCGCAAGGGCGACACTTAAAAGAGGTATAGGTGTACACATACATACCGTAAGGTATCTCGTAGTGGGACAGGCAATAAGAAGCCAAGAAGAAACCCATGGAAGGCCCAAACAGGCGAAGCGCAAACATCGTGCCTGGAGAGAGAAGAGCAAACGTAGATAAAACAAGATATGACGACGTTTTACAATGTCCAACAACGCGAACCTGGCCGTACACTGTATGTGCACTAAAAAGTGCGAACTCTTTGCAGCTGTCCGCATTTTGACAAGAACTTTGAAATGGTCTCTTAAGAGAAACACTAGCTCATTTGTTGTGGTGGTGATGTTGCAACAGGCTGTGTTATAAAGGCAGATCTGACCGGCAATAGCTTCCCTCAAACGTGTCTTACCATGCCGGGGTGCAGGGAGAAATGTTTTTCTCGGGCGGAGGGGGGAAGGGGGGGGGGGGTGAGCTAGGGCTCCTCAGTAAAAGGTAACGCACACGGGACGGCTTTATGTTCTCCCATAGTAGAGTACCTAGTGCTCTAAATTGTTACCCCCTTTCTCTAAACACACTTTGTTCTCAAGAGAGGCGGGCAGCCAAACAGTCTTTTCGCGCTATGTATGCCATGGCAAAAAAAAAAATGGGGAGGGGGGTGTACGGGCCTGGTATGCGACCCCCTGGCTATGCCACGGCTACCGTATAGTGAAAACCAACGGTAACACACAGTGCAAAAAATTACGCCCATATTTGTGAAAAAAGAGTGCACTTAATTTTCCGCACCTGTTACTACGCCCTTTCACACTCTACTATAACCTCATTTAAACTGCAGCAGACCATTTCAACGAGGTCATTCTGTTGTTAACACGATCTGGTTGGCACCGAAGGGTGTTTCTCCTTGCCTAAAAAAAGTGTGTGAGTGACATGCGCCTTGAGTTCACTGCATGCCACTTTGACCAGTCCCGAGTGGAAAACTTAATGAAGAATTCGATACACTTCCGTGCGCACAATACACTGAATTATCAGTTTTACGCCATCACTCTCCTACATCAGCAAGCCCCTTTGCGCCAATAAACACCCCCTCGCTCTTTATTTTTATTCATTTCGTTCTTACTTTTACGCGTATGCCCCCCCCCCCCCGCCAAAAATCCGTGCTGGATACTTATTCATAATTAGACTCCTGGTCATACATGTATCGTTCAGTTTTCTTTGTTAGATTCAAAATATGTTTTGTAAGTCAAAAAGAAAGCCGGAATGAAGTAAGTGTGGATATACACCTTCTTTTTTTAGTTCCAGCGCCAGCTGGTGGTGACGTCACACATTTTAACAGCATCTGTCTCTCGTATCAATTAACATCTAAATATAGCAAATTCTAACGACATTACGGTGCAGCCAAATGGAGCCCAAATACGAGGGAATAAATTGAAGCTGTACGTCAGCTTGACGTGATATTAACAGGACGTGGAAGTTACGTAACCAGCGACTAATCGGCCGTATAATTCAAGTGTACTAAAAGCTTGTAGCGCACTTTATTGTGATGTCAAAATATTTTCCCGCGTTGGAGACCACTCTTGCTTCGGAAAATTTACCAAGACTAGCCAGATTTTAATTTTCACAGGTGATGCTCCAGAGCAAAATAAAAAATAACAGAGTTTTTGTCTCCAGTTATTGCAGGATTAGTTTATTTTTAAACAGTTTATCGGTACGAATAGTTCGCGGCTATAAGTAACCAACGAATTCGCCAGAGTAAATTTATTTAGTGGCAGCTTAGTAACGTTATTTTGTAAACATCAATACAACAAAATATTCTGTGATTTTTAACCACACATTTACAACCAGAGCAATAAAGTTATCATATACTAAATTCCACAAAAAAAACTCTTGCTCAAATCTCCTAACAAAGCTGAAGCATGACTTGTCACAGAGGAGCACAATATATCGACAGGCACTGTACGTGATTATGACATACTAGTTTGCGAGATGACATAGTCGTTCTGGGTGCCTCACGCGATGATCTACAGACGCCGATTATAGCGTTAGACATAATTATTCTAGATACTCTTTATAAGCATATTCATGCGGCCACGACGACGAGGATATCTATCACTTCTTGCTCGACTGTCCCAAACACGACACACACCGAAGGCGACTCGAACAGGAACTCCATATGATAGATCTCGAGTGGCTGTTTGCGTTGGATAAAACACTAGGCCCATGGTAATCTAAAACAAATGGCAAAACAATGAAGGTGCTGCAACGCCTTTTCGAAGAAACGAATATTTGTGACCGCTACTGAGCGGACTATAGTTAAAAGTGAGCGTGGCGACTACGTGTTTGTTCTGCCCATAGGAGAACTTTTGCTCTCACCTATGTCGGACTGTATATAAGCTTTTTTTTGCTCTTTATTTTTAACAATCAAGTGAAAAGGGGCAGCCGTCGCCAAGTAACGATGAGAACAACTCCTTAGTTTATTTTCTATTTCAATAAAAATAACAGATAATGGTGAAGAAAACCGACCTGTTACTACAGGGGACTTCAAATGACCGTGCAGGAAAGCATACTCAATCAGTGTCACAAAGTAATAGTAAGGCTTTATATCAAGTTCTATACAAAATAACTTACAAGTATCCACCGATAAATGTTCGAGGTATTTTAAATAATCAAAGTATCCGAAGCAGAAAGTATATAACAGAGAGGGTTGAACACGTTCCTCAAAGTGGAAAATAGTTAGAAGAAAAAAAAACAAAACAGTAATAATAATGATGACGACAGCAACAGACTAGTGAATGGATGCAGTAAATACAGTTTCGAATTCGTGGTGTTATCTCGGTTATCTCGTTATGTTAACAAGCTGCTTACGTTAACCGTTTCCGCCATCAACAAAAACAAACCCTGTCAAAACTCGCTTTAGTTGACCGGAGCTTCCACGTGGAGATGTAGACTAGAGCCTCGTTGTCGCAGGTACATAGCAAAGCGAAACGCTTTCCAAACAGTGGAAGCACCTGTGATAACGGTTTACGACAATAACACCACTTCGTTCTTTTTCTTTCTTTCTTTCTTAAAGGGACAATGCAGACAAACGTGACTTTTATTACATCAGTAAACTGCCCTTTCCGAATTCCAAAACCACTCGCTTACCACGAGAAGACGTTTGGAAAGCGACAAAACGCGCAAAAAGAAATTGGGGTTGATGACGCTTCCTTGAAATTCTCACATCAAATGCCTTAACGTCATAAATTTTTAGAGCTTACTCTAGGTCCTACGTAGTTCTTAGTCAGTAAAAATGAAGTAAATTGTCCCATGACAGGCCACAGACTTAACATACCAAGTCTAAGGAAATTTACTTGAGACAATATCGCCTAAGTACGAAAAATACGATTTGAAATTAGCGACGTCGCGTGCGTAGATTACCGCACAAAACTGAAAAATGAAACTCTGATCTCAATTTTCCTCTTTAATAACAAGCCTATGTTGGGTCAGTTAACGGCATTCGAGTTCTCCGAGTACAAATCCATCTAAACCGGTTGAGCACAAATCTATCTAAGCCGGTTGAGTACAAGTCCATCTAAACTGCTTGGTTGTTTCGCTGTAGTGTCCCATTAATTAGTACGTGTTTCTCAAAGTCGAGCACAGTAAGGAGAGATTGAGAGAAAGTGTGACGGACGGAGAACCCATTTATAGCCTCTCGTGAGGGGTCACCAGTCGGCATCTCATATCTCTTCACGTAGCTTGTCGAGACGGCTTTCAAGATAAGCGTGCCGACGGTTTGACCTCTGCACTAAGCACCGTTGCGTCCCTCGCAGATTCTTCAGGAGCCCAGACGCGATACGAATGGGGAGAACGGAGAGAAAAAGAGAAAGCTGTTTTAGGTTGTTGTGTCAGTGATCAGGGGCGGCCATCAGAGCTCTCAGTCTCACCTATCGCCCCTTACCTTCCTCACTACCCTTCATCCGGTGAAAGAAACGCAAACCGATAAACAAGAACCGCACACGTTATCACTTGCTTCCGTCGCCCCGAAACAGGGTGCTCCAACAAATCCCCTTCTTCTGGAGACATTCAATACGCATTCGCCCTAGTCAACTTTTACAGTGTTACCTGAAAAAGCTATGTAATTACCTTCCCGAAGAAAATTGTGGTCATTTCCCAACGATAAACGCTATCGCAAACTTTGCTGACTCAACAATTCGCAAAGCTACTCTTCAGTGATTCAAAGACAGCCATCCGAAATCTGGCGAGGGGCAGAATATCGGCGACCGCTGCACGATTTCTGCATAGGGCCACGGGACGAGAAATGAGAGAAATAGAAATTGTCTGGGTACCAGCACACTCTGGGAACCCTGGGAACGAGGCGGCTCACCTGAATGCTCGAGGTTTCGTCAGCCGGGTTGGTGAGCCGCCAGTTCCGGGGAGGTCCGCGAGGGATGGGCTGGTGTCCTTTCATGACGTAACGAATCATTATAAACTAGAGCGGAGGTTTTATCCGCCCCCGCACAAGCGGTTGACTAAGGCGCAGGAATGCGTCTGGAGAAAACTGCAAACGCGATCTTTTCCCAACCCTTACGTGTTGAACAAAATGTACCCGGAGGAGATTAAGCCGCAATGCAAATGGTGTCAGGCTGTGGCAACATATGATCACATACTTTGGGAATGTAGCATAGTGCCGCCGCCGGTGGATATTATGCGTGATCCCTCTCTTGAGCACTGGGAGGCCGTGTTGACCAGCTCAGACCAAGTCGTCCAGTTAAGGGTCGTGGAGTGGGCCACACAGGTCGCCGCTAACCTTGGGTTGATGGCCATCTAACACGGAATCATCCTCAGTTGCTTTCTGACGAAATAAAGTTTTTCCATCCATCCATACTCGACCTGGAAACTGCGACACCTTCTCAGATACCGGCATGCACCCCCTGTGTGCCTTGCACTCAGATATTTATCTGATCAAACTTGTTTGTCATCACAGCCTCAATTGCGAAATGTTAATACGTTCAGAATATGCGTCCATGACACCACGTGCAGGCCATCCACAAAGCGCGTATTCTGTGCAGGAAAAGCGACGGCAACCCAAACGTATACCCTGCAAATAGGTTGTGTCTCGGAGATCACGTGTTGAGCCGACTGTAGGGTATTCACGTAGCGTCCGCTTGCCAAGGCTGTTTGCTTGATGTAATGCTCTCACCAAACAGTCTTTGATTAAATAAAGAAGTTTTGATTTTTAATCCTACATGGTCCCATCGAAGGTATGCAGCAACCACCGAGTCAGTAGACGGTGTCTGCAAGCAGTTCCAACAAAGGCCTTTTTAGATGCGGAGCATCTCTTTCTCGAGGATATGTCACACACGAATAGTCGGCACTCACATTACGCATGCGCGACTCTCCTCCTTCCCTCTCTCCACCAGCTACGCACATAGAGTTCTCTAAATGTACCCTAGAGGAAACTCTGGCGCTAGTGTTTATGGGAGCTGAAACGCATGGCGCTTCAGCGAGCATGGGATTTATGGGTAGTACATGACTTTGCCTGGTCTTCGTACGTTACGTATCTTTGGCTTCGCGTGGCTCGAAGTTGCTTTGTCACGAAACAACAATCGGCAAATGTTCGGCAGTTACGCTTCACTTTTTTAGGATCACCATTTCAAATCAGCTCACAAAGTTTCAAACGGTTTCTTTCATTCGAAACAAAACCAAAACACAGCAATAAAAAAGCCACAATTGCGATTCGAGGCCCGCAATTACGAAGACTAGGCAAATCCAGGTACTACCAGTAATTCCTATGGTCGCTTCATGGTCTCAGCCCCAGAGTCCCCTCTAGTAAATATTACGAAACTCTATGGCTGCACGTTACTCTCTCTTCACTTCTCTCCAACCACCTGCTTGCACGTGGCGTCTCCTCCCCTCTCCCTTCTCTCTTAGCTCCCTCTCTCCTGCCACGCAACGCCGACGCAGGAAGCGTCTGATAACCTACGCTCGCTTTCGCCTCTCATATAGTCCTTCTGATGACGTTTAGCAAAGCCGATGCCGGCAACGTCTGCTAGCGAGTTTCTTGATTAAAAAGAATGGCCCGAATCTACATGTCACACTATAAATGTCGTCCAAAGACGATAGTCTTGCGTCTGGAGTGAGTAAACAAAACATTTATTTGATGTTCTGCGCAAGAACACCAAATAAATCAAACATTTGATGTTCTGCGCAAGTGAATGGTATTCTGAAGGCGCTGCGTTGGAGTGCCTCGAGCGTGTAACGGAGGCGAACAAGCGCATCTAGGCACGTTAGACACGAGCGCCATCTGGCAGTTATCTTTGAAAACAAAGGCGTGCGCGACCGCGGAGAAAGATGCGCGCCAGTCTCAGAGGTGATAAGGAGTAGGATGCAAAGCGACGCGCAGGTGCCACCACCACGGACGCATGCCGTAGGCCATGCGTCCGCGATGTATGTAGTAGTAGTAGTAGTAGTCGTAGTAGTAGTAGTAGTAGTCGTCGTCGTAGTAGTAGTAGTAGTAGTAGTAGTAAACGTCGCCGTCGTAGTAGTAGTCGTGGGTAGCCACCTCTCTGTTAGTCCTTTGAATGTCCGCTGGATAGCGGTACTTCTATACGATGAATATTTGATGAAAAGATGTGAGATGGTGGTACTTGGGAATGTTCACTAGATGGACGGACGGACAGGCAGATGCACGGACGGACGGGTGGACGCACAGGCGGAAGGACGGACAGATGGATGAACGCACGGTCGCAAGGACGGTCGCACAAATGGACGCACGGACGGATCATTGGACGGACGGAAACGCGAACTGACTGATGGACGCTTCGCCCCACTCATCATCATTTAGTCCGTGGATATGCTGTGATTTGTTAGGGCCGAAGCTCCTGATGGTGTAGGTCGTCTACTACTAGGTGTAGGTCGTCTACTACTACTACTACTCCTCTGTAGTAGTATAGTATTATGTAGCCATTGCAAGTTAGGTTTAAGAATTGCTCCCTAAATGCCGTTGGGTGTATATGTCCTTCGAAATAATATCACTAGATGGTGTTAGTAGTTTTCGTATAGTTCACGATTTCGTATAGTTTAAGGGCAGGCAGGCAGACAGACGGACGGATGGACGTACGATTCCAGATAGTTGAAGGACGGGCGGATGAACGCACAGACAGACAGACAGACAGACAGACAGACAGACAGACAGACAGACAGACAGACAGACAGACAGACAGACAGACAGACAGACAGACAGACAGACAGACAGACAGACGGACGGACGGACGGGCGGGCGGACGGGCGGACGGACGGACAGGCGGACGGACGGACGGACGGACGGACGGACGCTTCAACCCACTCATCATGATTCACTCCGTGGATATGCTGTGAATTTTTTAATACTCGCTTGGTTACAAAATGATTGGATTGGATAAATAGGTTTTAAAATCTGGCCACCTAACTTCGGTTCACCAGTCCTTCACCTCTCTAAGAGAGTTGTACCAGCTCATTTTCCTTCAGAGTGCAAGCAATTTTCGCCTGTTAGTGCTACCATTAGGCACATTGAAAATAAAAATCCCTCGTTTCTAAATGCAGTGTTATTTTGACTGAGTGTAGATGTCAGGTTTTCGAGAGAATTTGTTGAGAGGCTCAAGTATCACCCGTAATACCAGGGATAAGAAGGTGTATCTCCATTGCAAACTTTTACCATGTTACTAAGCATTCTTGTCTTCCAAGCTGCAATTATAAGCGTTCAAGTTAACACGCATGCTTTCGTAAAATATTAGAAAGACTGGGATGGCTTCTTCTCTCCCATAGTTCTATCTAGCCGCCTACGACTTTCAGCTCTCCTGGCCGTTTCAATAATGTCATGGATACCAAAATTGCTATGGCATAACATGACTGTATGACGAGCATAAGTGACTGGTCATAACACAAAAATGATGACATGTATGTCATAAATGTCATGATTTGCATTTCATGGTCTTGCTGCTCTTGCAGTGGTTTTGTTCTCATGACATATTGCAAAACTGCTATGGCATAACATGGCTGCATGGCGAACATAAATGATAGACGCTAGCGTGGAAATCATGACATGCATGTCATGTAAGTCATGAATACACGCCACGCTCATAGTGCGCTTGCGGTCGTTTAGCTGGCTTCACATATACCAAATTTAGTATTACTTGACGTGAATGGACTATGAATGTAAATGACACGTCCAAACATGATAATCATGACATGCATGTCATGTAAAACAGGACTACATGCTACGCTCATAGCGCGCTCGTGGCCGTTTCGCTACCTCCCCATATAATAAATTTGGTATTACGTGACGTGAATGAATGACGAAGATAAATGACACTTCCGAACATGATAATCATGATAGTTATGTCATGTAAAACATGACTAGATGCTCGCTCATAACGTGCTGGCGGCCCTGCAATGGGCCGTTTAACACGCGGTCACAGCCATTTAACACGCGGTCACAGCCATTTAACGCGTGGACATTAAGCTGTTTAACACGTGGTCACAGAATTTCACCACGTAGTCACAGTGGTTTAACACGTGGACGCTAGGCTGTTTAACACGTGGTCACATTCAAACTAGTGGTCACAAGCGTTTAACGCGTGGACACTGGGCTGTTTATTACGTGGTCGCAACCACTGAACAAACAAGTAGCCACAGTGGTGTAACTCGAGGACTCTGGGCTGGTTAACACGTGGTTACAGTCGTATCGCACATGGACGCTGGGGGTCACAGGGACCCACTACAATTACGTTAGGAGATGCTCAGGAGGAATAACTGGTGGCTTCGTAGGCCAGGTGGCCACGAAGGCCACCAACACCATAGAGTTTTCTAATATACACTTGAGGGAACTCTGGCACTAGTGTCTATGGGAGCTACAACGCACGGTGCTTCAACGAGCATGGGAATGATGGGTAGTACACACATTTCTCTAATAGTACTTCTGGCCTGCTTTTGGGTCCGTGTGTGTTCGTGTGGCTTGAAGCTGTTTTCTCACGAAACAAAACTCAGCAAATGTTCAGCGATTGCGCTTCACCGCCCTATTTTTTCCAGATTACCTTTCAAAATTGGTTCACGAAGTTGAAAAGGATTGAATTTTCCTTTCAAAACAAAATCGAAACACAGCAATAAACCAAGCCGCAAGTACGATTCGCCGCCCGCAAGTACGAAGACTAGGCAAGTGTGTGTACTACCCATCATTCCCATGGTCGCTGAACGATCGCAGCGCCAGAGTGCCCTCTAGTTAATTTTGAGAAACTCTATGCAGAAGGGCACACGAACGCTGACGAGCGGGTCTCATTACGATACACTCGAGTTTTTTTTTTTTTTTTTGTAAATCCGCGCACGTTTTACTGCAAATCACCGACATACTTGTTCTAACCAAACTAGCGTTCATTCCGTGCTTGATAGTTGGAACAGTTCCTGAGTACGGGGAGCCATCGCAAACGTTTGATGTGGTGTGCAGCAAGTTGACGAGCATCTACTATACAGTTTATTCTTTACTACAGATTCAACTAACAATGGATGATTTCATCAAAGACTAATAAGTTAATAATCGCGTAATAACTGCGGATCACCTGTGTCTCGATTGTAAAACACCTCGGCTATAAAACGTTCTCGAAGATAAATATGATTTTGATGCGCCGCTTTTTAAAGATAGTATTCAAACCTTTGTTCTACGTTCTCGGGAAATTTAGAAAAAAAAGTGTCGTCCCACTAACAATTTGACCATTCCTATATTCTATGTTTTTTTTTATTTGAACGGCCATTGTAATGTACATAATAATATTATAAGTAGAGACATTAATGAAGTGTTCGTATAATGATCTACTTACATTCCAAACCACGTTTTCTTGATAATCTTTAAATCAGTTTTCATTCACAAATTCTTATTAACGCTACAGCAAATTGTAAGACTAACACGCAAAGTCGTGGTGATGTCATGTCGACACTCTCCTGAATGGTAAGACATCATCGGCGTGCCCACAGGTGACGGTGGGGCACGCCTCTTAGTCACCTAAGTCAGCGCCAATATATTGATCTAGTGAGGAGAAGAGGTAGGTGCTTCGACGAACCGTCGCCCTCCCTCCCACCCGAAGAGGTAACCTGCGCATGCCTATGTAAGACAGGGTAACATTATCTTCAAAACGGAACGAGAAAGCATGTTCTTGAACTGTTTTTCACCTTGACAAGAGAAGCTTGACCCCCGTATTCACAAACGATCCTCAACTCGACTTTCTTTCTTCACTCGACAGAGTTGAGCACTACGCCGCTGCTCGGTTGAAATTAACGCTGCGCTGCACGAGAATCGTACCACATTATTGCTAATATGCTGTGACTATACCATGCCTAGAGAGTGCGCTTTCATCGTTGAGTGAAGGGACGTTCTAGAATACGGGGGTGAGACTCGGGAAGCGTCTGAGTGAAAGGAACCAACGCAATCGAGAGACGCAGTAAATTAGTGGAAAAAAGATCGTTTGGTCAATACTGCAAAAGCACATACGAACCCCCTCACAGGTTTCATCCCTTTTTTTCTCTCCCTTGCCTGTGAATAGCAACTCATTTCTACGAAATACAGTATAGTTAGAGAAAGTTACAGAAAAAAAAACCACGTGTATTTCTCAGAAGTGAAGCTTTCATGTTGACGAAAAGATCTTCCCCGACCGGGGTTCAAAACTGGGGTCCGAGGATTTCCTGTGCAGTCATTCTACAGTTAACCAGGAAGCAAGGGGTTGTCGTGTCATTCATCTTGCGTGTCCTGTCTGAATTTCGCGGCACCGCCGCGATGGTCTAGTGGCTAAGGTACTCGGCTGCTAACCCGCAGGTCGCGGGATCAAATCCCGGCTGCGGCGGCTGACATCTAATTGAATGACTTTCATGGTGTGGAGGCGGAAATGTTGTAGGCCCATGTGCTCAGATTTGGGTGCACGTTAAAGAACCCCAGGTGGTCGAAATTTCTAGAGCCCTCCACTACGGCGTCTCATAATAATATTGTGGTTTTGGGATGTTAAACCCCACATATTAATCGATCAATCTGAATTTCGCCCTATCTTTTCCCTCTCATACATGGCAAAGGACTGCACGAGTGCGAATTGCTAGACAACTCGGAGCTGGCAATGAAATCTAAATGGCTTGCCATATTGGAGCACCACGCTTGTTGGGCGTGAAGTTTGCGATGTGACATTAATCTTATCAGTACATCGCACGCAGTTTTTTTTCGTTATTTACTCGCTATTAAAGGCCAATAACGTTCAGGCGGCGTCGTTGTCACATTGAAAAGTGTTACCTGTAACATGATTACGTGGTCTATACGTCATCATCTCCGTCATGTTGGAGCACCTGTACTTTAAGAAGTTGCGTACATTACGTCACATGTGGACTATATATCACCTCCGCGGAAGCCCTCGAGTTGCAGGAATGTATACGCACAACATCCTAAAGCTTGAAAGTTTTTGCCATCTAAGAAACGTTCTTTCTGAGAAATCCGCACATACTTCTTGGTAGCTTCCGCTGAAGCTGCAAAGGTTTGATTGATAATGGAGTGAAAACAATAATTTGATTCCTTTCGCTATACCGCGGCTTATGTTGCCTTGTGCGACTCAATTATTTCCTTGCTTACGTAGCTCCACGCAATGCGCTTGAGAGAACATGCATATGAGACATGTAAGTGTTATAAGCAACATTCTTGTGTTTTCCTCACCAAAATACATCGGCGAATTTTTCCTTCTGACGTTGTCGTCCATGAATGTCATGCCGATGACGTAAAACGTGGCCGAACCGAAGCCGTTCAGCAGGTTGGCAATGAACATGATGAAGATGGTGACGTCACCCTCCAGGTTGATGTTGGACAGGCAGTCCTTGTCGTCCCTCGACTGCCCGCACAGCGAGGTGACGCCACCGCCTCCACGAAGGAGTCCGGAGGCCGTCTCCTGGCCGGGCTGGACCATGCGGGACAACGCCAGCGGGAGGCCCGGACCGAACACGAAGTGCGGCAGCACGCAAAGGCCGCAGCTCAGCACCACCGTTAGCATGCCGAACACGAGCCACAGCGGTTGGTTGTAGTTCTCGCCGCCGCTGTAGTAGCCGGCGATGACGGCCAGCACGGGGCTGATGTTCTCGGCCGTGAGGACCAAACCCATCGCCTTGGAGGGAATCGCGAAGCGCCGCTCCACCGTCGACTGGACGCCGATGAAGTACGTCCTGTAGGCTCCCTGCAGGATTCCCAGGATGCAGAAGAGGAGCAGGAAGCATCTCGGAGTGACCAGACGTCGTAACAGGGGCACGCGGAACTTGCCGATGGCGCATTCGACGTTGCCATTCCCGTCGTCTCCGTCTGCGTTGTCCTGCTTGTCCACGAGCAGCGCTTCGGCTACGGGTGGTTGGGCCCCCGGCGCCCCGTTGTTTGCCTCCTGCTGCATCTAGGCGTTTATAATAGGCGGACGACACTTTCGAAGCGTTGACTGCGGCGGCGGCGCGACGGGTGGAGAGACGGCGCGAGTGGCATGCCGACCGAAAGATCCAGATCTGCCCACGGCGTCGCCCGCTCAGGAAGAAACGCGCCGGACAAACAGCGGGCAACTGTCGACGACGCTTGATAGCGCTCGCTTGTCGACGTCATATAGGGATGTATACGTTTGTCGAGGGCTTCGTTCAATCGCTAGACAGCGCGAAATAACCGGAGGGGGGAGGTGAGCTCTTATCTAAAGAGCTGGCACTAATCACAGCGCATGCATAGCCGCTTGCGTTATCGGGATGACCTTTGCCGCCCACGATCAGGTGCCGCACGAGACTAAAGTCCCTGAGTGAGTAGGAGGCTCACGTGAGCTCTGCCTGCAAGTATAGGGTGTAAACAGGTTAGGAATGTGGGAGTAGTGATGGGGTCACGATAATGTTGAACGACCAATGAATGGGGTTTCGTGATAAGACGTTTTATTCTCGGTGTTTTGAGATAGTCTTTGGCCATGAAAGATGAAACACGCTTCTGAAAGCGTGCTTTTCGTCCACTAATTAAACTTGGGAGACGCGTTGAGAGCTGAGTATAGGACTATGAGAACTGATGCAGACTGAAGAAAACAAGTACTACAAACACACGTGGTTATCCGAACTTTATCGCACATTTAACCTGCAGTGCCGCGATATCAGTCTGCAAAGACTATGAGTTTTATCAAGGTGAAATCCTAAGATGAAAGCGAAAATTCATCAGTCGCGTCGTCGGTGTCAACACGAGTGATGTAAAAAATATATGCAAAAGATCTTCATCGCACGGTGACATCATGATCTCACATGCATGACGACGTCGTCACATGACATCGTCGCTAGGCGGGCCAATGATGGTGGCAGTATGGTGACAGTGCCAAACCGGGTGACGCACAGAAAACTTACAATGCCCGCGAAAAAACTTGGTTTACTTAAGGGGGTATGACATATATGGTAAATTGGTTATCCCGGTTTCAGTTTTATGGCCCGTATTCACAAACCAACCTCATCCTTACCTCCAGTTTTCCTTATCTGTGTTAAGCCTTTGTTGCACTTGATGAATAAAGTAGGTCAGTATTTACGAACCAATCTTGTTGTTTTGTTTTAACATGTTACCATTTCTGTGCCCTTATGGCGCATGTATAGAGTACAGAGACTTAAGGAAAACGTGAGGTAATGTCAAGGTTGGTTTGTGAATGCGGGCCTGTATCTCCAAAATCATGCCATATTTTGACCTTCAATTTTACGTGCTTGATTAGGGAGATATTGGCCTTCAGTCAATTAAATTTACTCTGTTGCTTTTCTAACTTGTTTCTGGTGGAGCACCGGATTTCAGACTAGAGCACGAAATTCAATGTACCTTTTTCTTCAAAACTGATAACAGTAAGGCCTTAATATTTGGCTCTCTTATTCCACATGATAGTAGCATTAATCTGGACCTATAAAACTGGTTTTTATATTTGTCTAACAGGAAAAGGTAATCGTTTTTTTTTTGTAACTTAAACAGTCTGTCAAAGTTATAGGTTCGGACTGCTTGGAAGGTATCTACACATAATCTAAGAAAATTTGAAGTCGATTGGTCAGATAGTTTTACCGAAAAGGTAGATCAAGTTTGGATAATTTTAACAAAGCTTATCGCGAGAAAAACGTCACTTTGTGTTTAAGAACACCTGTGGAACGTAAATGCTCACAACATACAGCCATAATGCGGCTAAAAATGCATTTTGGTGGGAAAATTCACGATCAAATAGAATGAAAATGCTAAAAAGTAAATTATATTCAACCGATCAGGCATCGTTACGCAACTGTAAACAATGACTTATATAAAACATATGTGACTGTTCAACATGTCTGTGCGTATAACCTTTTTACTTAAGCTTAGCATCATTTCGTAACAAGTTAGCTCAGCAACAACAAAAAAATTACACCGCAGTCACCTTCCCTGCGCACTATTCTCGTGACATCGATACCCATTGTACGTGAGATCTGCCAAATTTTACTTTAAAATTACTGTGAAGTTACCATTGCAACCGTAACCAGAATATGGCTTGGGCACTTAAGATTTCACAGTTTTATATCATTCCAACCCTTCTCGCAGAATTCCTCGCTGTATAACGTACCCACAGCAATACATTGTAATGTCCGATAATGGCAATGGCAGAGCCTGCCCGACATACCCTGATACCGACTCCTACACACGGTAGGGGGCTGCTGAAAATCATCACTAAGACCCCGTAACAACTATCACACCTACGAACTTTTGGAGAGAACTTTGGCCAGTGCCAACCTTGGTGATGAGCTGGTCTTGAGGGTCCAGGACGCTGCCCGAGCTCAAGGCATCCGGCGGACAAATAACGGCGCTCCACTTAAGCTACCCTGTAAATAAAGATGTTCATTCTCACGCTTCAACATTCTCTTTCTTTCCCCGTGTACCTGGAGTTGCAGCTTTTCCTAAAGATGACAAGATTGTCATAGCACGCAAGTGCCAAGGCACGAGCAGTTTTTTCAAACACCAACAGGTCGCTATATGATCGTAATCATCCGAAATGTGTACGACAGAGCTTTTGAGTTCTAAAAGTGTATTTTCTAAGAGTGTATTTTCTTTATACACCTGACATACCGAGCCGCTGCCCAAGACGTCTGGTCTGTCTTTATGGTTCCGTGAAGTACATTCTAAATATGAACTTCTAGCCTTTCTCATTGTCAAACACTGTTCTGTCACAACGCTAACAAAGCGCAAGTTTGTTTGGTGCGTAGTAGGTATGAATGTACAGGGAGGGGGGGGTGTCAAAAATTGGGGGACACTTAAGCTTCGCCTTCATTAGTTGAACACGATAGTGAAATCTCGCCACTATAGTGCGCCATTCAACCGCTAAGTGCACACTTATTAATATGTTTTGTTACATACACACACACACACGCACAGAGTAGATTGTACCAGCGTGCGCGTGAGAATGGTACGTACAGGTTTTTTATCTAAAGCAAGAGTCGCACGGCCTCCAAGATACACGCCGCGCACTCACCATCTCGGTGGCCATAAAGAGTCTCACCATGCCTCACAGATGGCAGCACATTATCTAGCGTTCACTGTTTGCTTGATCAACACATCTGGAAAGACGATATGTTTTCCACTAGATGGACATAGTTGCCTATTTTTAGAGCTGTTTGAAAGTTCCTGTATGCTTTAGCGGCGATGGCTGCACTATCCCGGCCTTCAACGACGCAGTTTGAGGCCTCCCAAATGCGCCTACAAATCGCTGAATAGGCTCGTTTTCGTCGTGCCACCTGTCGAACAAAATGCGTTAAAGGGGCCCTGAAACGCTTCTTCAAGTAACCATAGAATGAATTCACTAGAAGGGCTTACTACATCACCTATTCAACGCCGCGAAAATTTTAAGAATCCGTCTAGTGCGAGTGGAGTTACAAAGGTTTGTCGCATGCTGCAATTGCATTCTCTCTTCTCTCGTCCCCACGAAAGCGCTGGAAGCTAAGCAGTGAGTGGTGGTAGAGGCAAAGAAACTACGTCACCCGCGCCTCGTGACCTTGAGCACTTTTTTTTCTTAGAATGCGCAGCTTTACCAGTGCGATCGCGCACGCACGCGTGGACAAGTAGCGGCCTCCCGCAATGATCTATGTAACGAGCTTTATCGGTCGCGGACTATTTTTCGCTCACAACCAACGGGGCCGAAGCCAACGGTGGAATTTCTGTGACACGAGCTCTCTAACGCTATCGCGTTAAAAGTCCCAGGCTACGCTCCCATGGGAATACATGGCATAGTGGCCTGGGAACTTTTGACCGACCCTGCATGTAGTACGCACGCGCATACGTACAGGGCTGCTCAAAAGTTCCCAGGCCCCATGTATGTATGAATGTATATATGTATGTACGTATGTACGTACGTATGTATTTACAAGTATGTATGTATGTATGTATGTATGTATGTATGTATGTATGTATGTATGTATGTATGTATGTATGTATGTATGTATGTATGTATGTATGTATGTATGTATGTATGTATTATGTCCTACCTGACGCCCTTGCTCGCGTAATACGTGATGCCTGTCAAGAGGCAAGCTGTGCTATCACAACACGCTGCTTCAAGCGATTCATGCTCTCCAAAACTGGACGCGCTCAAGTGGATGGTCGAGTCCTTTATTAATCTGGTGCTTCGGCAGGTCGGGGCATCAGAGTGTACCCGTGCCGCCGTGCACGAAGTAGGTGGCGCCCTGCTTGGGAAAGCGCTTGGCGGCCACCGCGTCCTTGAGCGGCTGGTGATCGTGTTTCACCCAAACGTGGTAGGACACCAGGAACCAACCACTCTCCACGTCGGGCGTCACCATCAGGGCGCTGTTGGGACACGCGTCGGGGTTGCTGAGGGCGTCCTGTAGGATCTTCACGAACACCATCTACATAAACCGGAAGAAACAGCGGGCCGCGGTGAAGTCATTAAGAGCGTCCACCTTCTATGCTGGAAGTGGGCACTGCACACCTCCCGCACTCGCATTCACAACCCTCGCATTCCTGCATACAACATTCATCACTGCGGTACACGGCACCGCGAGTATTGTATGTATCTCACGGAACTGCTATTTTCAAACTTTTTAAGCTATATCTTGCATGCTGTACTAAAATATGGCTCACCTCACACCTCCATCCGTGATCTTTCTTATAATTACTTTCAAAACTTATTGCGATAAGTGTACATCGCCCAGTTAATATATATTGTTATGCGCGTAACTTTTATTGAATGTCCCGATTGCATTGTATATGTAGCATTGCCCATTTCATTTTGCCGCTACTTAGTTTTTGCTTTGCTTTTAATGTAATATCATTAGCCCGTGCTTTTTCTGTATTGTCTTATGAATGCAGTACCAGCGTCTACGTGGGGCAAAAGAGCACCATCGAGTCGCGATTGAGCAGCTTTTCTTTTCTACTCAGCCAGTGAATGCATGTTCGTGATAATGATTCACGCTCTGGTGCTGGGTTCAATTTCCACTGCATTAACTGCCCTCCGTTTTTTTTTAAGAGGGAAAGAGACTCCAACCTAGTGCTCAGAGGTGTGTACACTCATAGGCATAAGCATGGGTTCCCTTTTAGGGGGAGATAGGCGGAGGTCTATCACGCCGCCCCCCTCCCTGTCATGTCCCGCCCCCGTAAGCACGCCTATCTGTGCACTCATCTTCCTGAAATGGCGTCTCCCTGCCACCATCTCTTCTAATCCTCACTTCCCCCTTCCATTCCTGTGTAACGGGGTTAATTTGCAGAGCAGAACGCAGAAAGCGAAGCAGTCAGCAGCGTACGGCCAAACGCAGCAAGCACGAACTTATGCTGATGGCGATGCCCCTGAGGCACCGAGAAATGCCGCTGAAGCTCCTCTTCTTCACTACAATCGCCCTCCGCACAAAAAGACGCCATCCTTGCGGATTAGGGAGAAGAAACGACTAATGGGTCATAATATGGCTTGAGGCGAGAGACGTGAACAGTGTCGTGGCCGCGGTAGCGTAGGTCTGTGGATGGGATGATGGGCTCCACGATATAGTTGACGAGTGACGTTTGCTCTACAACGCGGTATGGCCCGATGTATTTGGGAATAAGTTTTGCGGAGCGGCCAGGTGCGGTAGCAGGTGCCCGAAGACATACCAATGAACCAGGTGGAAAGTTTGGAGCCGTACGGTCCCCTGTCTGGCGGGATTGCTGCTGCCACTGGTCCTCGGAAGAAAAAGAGCGGGCAAGCTGGCGGCATTCTTCAGCATGTCGGGCAGCGTCGGACAGAGTTGTACTTTCAGACTCATAAGGTTTATATGGAAAAATAGTTTCTACTGTATTTGAAGGTTCTCGTCCGTACAGAAGAAAGTATGGCGAAAACCCAGTAGTAGCTTGTACGGCAGTATTATACGCGTAGGTGACGAATGGGAGAACTTGGTCCCAATTTGAATAATCAGAGGCGACGTACATCGATAACATATTGCCAAGAGTACGGTTGAAGCGCTCCGTAATCCCATTCGTTTGAGGGTGGTACGCTGTACTTGTGTGGTGCACGATTCGGCATTCGTTGAGTAATGCCTTCAAGGCGTCAGAAAGGAAGGCACGGCCTCTGTCACTTAAGAGCTCGCGAGGGGCACTATGACGCAGAATGAAACATTGCAACAGAAATGTTCCAACGTCACGGGCTGTGGCAGTCGGCAGCGCGGATGTTTTGGCATAGCGTGTCAGATGGCACGCATAGCATGTCAGAATAAAGCGTCGGAAGTATGACGACAAGCCGACAAAACTTCTAAGTTCCTTCAAGTTCTTTGGCTTCGAAAAATCGGCGATTGCTCGAAGCTTAGCGGGGTCGGGAAGTATGCCGTCCCGCGATACGACGTGGCCAAGAATGGTGAGCTGCCGGGCACCAAAACGACACTTCTCGAGGTTGAGTTGAAGGCCGGCGTCGGTGAGACGTGTGAGGACGTGCTCGAGACGATTTAAATGGGTGTCGAAATCGGTGGAAAAGACAACTACGTCATCCAGGTAGCATAAAAATGTGTTCCACTTGAGGCCTCGTTAAATAGTGTCCATCATTCTTTCAAAAGTGGCAGGAGCGTTACAAAGGCCGAAAGGCATAACGGTAAATTCGTATAATCCATCAGGTGTGACAAATGCTGTTTTCGGTCGGTCAGATGCTTCCATAGGAACTTCCCAGTATCCAGACCGTAAATCCAGCGAAGAGAAGTATTCTGCTCCCTGCAAACAGTCAAGGGCGTCATCTATTCGCGGTAACGGGTAAACGTCCTTACGGGTGATCTTGTTTAAACGTCGATAGTCCACACAGAACCGAATGGAGCCGTCCTTCTTCTTAACAAGAACGACCGGTGACGCCCAGGAACTGTTAGAAGGCTGTACAATACCCCGCTGGAGCATGTCAGCAACCTGGTCGTCAATAACACGGCGCTCCGACGCTGAGACTCGGTAGGGGCGCTGCCGTAGAGGCGTATGGCTTCCTGTGTCAATCTTGTGAGATATGTTGGATGTGCGACTGAGGCCAAAAGCGTGGCTGTCAAAAGAAGTACGAAACTTTTGCAGCAGGTTCACTAACTGGCTTCGTTCTGAAGAATACGTTGCGACATCGATGGAGCGGTGGAAAGCGTCCAGGAGTGACTGGTCAACAACAGAGTCAGAAATGAGTGCGCTGAGGTCCGTAGCAAGTAAACTAGATGGAACGTCAAAAATGTGACGGGCGTCGATCTGATGCACGTGACCGAGACATACACCATAAAATAAAGGTAAAGGCCCTTCTAGCGTATTGTACACGAGCGTCTTCGTGACGCCATGGTGGAGAGTAAGGACAGCAACGGGCAGTGGAGAACATTTGCATTGAATGAACAGGGCAGAGGGCGTAAATAAAACATCACCATCGGAAATAGCGTCACACGACACAGTCACCAGCAGAGAAGAGCGCGGTGGTACGGTGGTGTCGTCGGAAACAAACAGTTTATAACACGACAGGGAGGCTTCGACAGCGTCAACATCAGGAAGTGCAGATAGCTCAAGTTCAGCGTGACAGCATTCAATGACGCCATTATTATTCGCAAGGAAGTCCCAGCCGAGTATCATGTCATGGGAACACGAGGGCAGCACTACGAATTCGACGATATACACAATCCCTTCGATGATGACTCGTGTGGTACAGGCTGCGAGAGGTGTTACACTTTGTGCGTTAGCCCTTCTAAGAGAGAGGCCGGATAATGGCATCAGAACTTTGCGGAGTTTGCGGCACAGGTTGATGGAAAGGACGGATAGAGCGGCTCCGGTGTCGACAAGCGCCATGACGACGATACCATCGACTGACACTTCTATGACGTTAGCTGGACAGGGGCGAGGACTTGTGCATGGCGACGGGGACGCAGTTCGTGCCTCGGGAACTGCGGCCGTTAGTCTTCCTGGTCGGTGGGTCCGGAACGGTGACGCATAGGGGAAAGCGAACGTCGACGTGGAGATGGGGAGCGGCCGGTCGGGCCGTGTGGACGATCAGAAGGAAAGGAAGAAGAAGGAGGGCTTGAAGGCGTGGAAGAAAACTGAGGGTCGAAAGAGCGCATTCGTCGAATGTTCTGAGAAGCCTGGCGACGACGACAATAACGTGCCACGTGGCCAACACCGCCACAAGAAAACATATGGGACGGTTGTCGTAAGTCCACCATTGGTCGGAGTAGATTCCGACTTGCGGCTGGGGGGCAGAAAACTGCGGCCGAGGTGGTATCGGCATAGGCGGCGGTGAATAGGTCGGCGGCGAAAAGGGCGGCGGCGAATACATAGGCGCTGGCTGGAACGCAGGCTGTCGAGGTCGAGCAACGGCCTCGGCGTACGTGAGAGGTGCGGCGACTGGGGGCGGTTCACGGGCGGGAGGAAGAACTTGTGCGACCTGGTCTTGAATGAAGTCACGGAGTGTAGACGTCAATCTGCGTGGTTGATCGGGTACGCAGGACATCAAAGAGAGCTGACGAGCGACCTCAGCGCGGATGAACAGTTGGATCTTGGAGAGAAGAAGGGCATGGTCTTCTCCTATGCCAAGGGTGGAAAGGCTGGACAAAGAGTCGTCGAGCACCGAGGGACGTCGGGTGGAAAGACGTTGCCTGCGCAACTCGTCAAAACTCTGGCATAACTCGGTCAGTTCTAGGACAGTGCGAGGACTCTTAGACAGCAACATTTGGAAAGCGTCGTCCTCAATGCCCTCCATAATGTGCTTGATCTTAAGCTCTTCGGACATCGACTCGTTGACTCGCTTGCAAAGGTCCAGAACGTCCTCAATATAGCTTGTGAAATTCTCACCAAGCTGCTGGGACCGAGTATGTAAGCGTTGTTCGGCACGGCGTTTGCGTACCTCAGGCCGTCCGAAAACTAGTGTGAGGCTCGTTTTGAAGACCGACCATGTAGGGAGTTCCGCTTCGTGGTTTATAAACCACAGCTTGGCCACGTCCGACAGGTAGAAGGAGACGTAGGCCAACTTGGCGGCGTCATCCAATTTGTTGTGAGTACTCACTCGCTCGTACATTGAAATCCAGTCATCAACGTCCTTGTCTTCTGTGCCTGAGAAAACAGGGGGATCTCGCAGACGCAGAGAACCGGCGCAGGGGACAGTATGCGGTGCCAGTGGAGGAGTTGGAGCGGCATTTGCGTCGGTAGGCATAATGGATGGTAAAATGCGATTCTGAAGCTCCAGGGTGATCGAAACCCAGCAGACTCCCCCACTTGTAACGGGGTTTATTTGCAGAGCAGAACGCAGAAAGCGAAGCAGTCAGCAGCATCCGGCCAAGCGCAGCAAGCACGAGCTTATGCTGATGGCGATGCCCCTGAGGCGCCGAGAAATGCCGCTGAAGCTCCTCTTCTTCACTACACCCGTTTTACTACTCTGCGCCATGCCTCTTCCTATGTGTGGCAGAAACCGAGGTCAGCGTCCGCCCTAAACTATTAAAATATCTGGTATTTCCGCGCCGAAACCTCGTCACACGAGCCACGTCGTAGGGGAGAGCTCGGTATAATTTCGATCATCTGGTGTTCTTTTTAACGTTCCGCTGACGTCACACAGTACACGGGCCTCAACCAGCTGGCCTTCACCGAAATGCGACAGCCGCGGCCGGAGTCGAACCGGTGACCTTGGGGTCAGCATCCGAGCCCGGTGACCGCTAAATCCCCACGGTGGACGAAAACACTGACCGCTGTGATATCGGTAATTGTCGGAGCAGGTGTAAAACACCCCCCAACAAATTATCCCCCTTGCAAGGCCTGTGTTTTTAGCCTCAGAGGAAAGACATTTCGTTGACGTTCGTTCGTTTTTCTTTTTTTTTCTTGTTGTGATGGGGATGTAAGTTGTGCCCAATATTTATCATTAAGAACTCTTGTGCGGTCCTTTAGCCGTGGTAAAGATCCAAGGACTGTCAAACGACACCGTATTTTTGGTGTAGTTTTGCAGTGCATACCTCGCCCCCTCACCATCCTTGGGTCTAACTCGTGGCAGCGAGAAGATAAAGGGAAGAAAGTTGCGATAAAAACATCACCGCTTCTTGACTATCATTTTTTTTACGTAAATACTGCGTACGTCTGAACTCATCTGCATATATCATATGCGCGCATGAAATGTTAAGGTATAAAGCGTGGAAACTTGGCAAGTTGGTTGGACATAACTGAAAATACAAACAGCGAAACAGTAGTAGTTACAGCGTAACTATGAAAGCAAGAAACAAGTACAGGAAAGAGCACTGTTATGTAAAAAAATGATTGATATGTGGGGTTTAACTTCCCAGAACCACCACATGATTATGAGAGACGCCTTAGTGGAGGGCTCCGGAAATTTCGACCACCTGGGGTTCTTTAACGTGCACCCAAATATTGAGCACACGGGCCTACAGCATTTCCGCCTCTATCGGAAATGCAGCCGCCACAGCCGGGATTCGATCCCGTGACCTGCGGATCAGCAGCCGATTACCTTAGCCACTAGACCACCGTGGCGGGGCTATGTTAAAAAAAGTACCGCAATGCAGTGTCTATAGGTATTATTACAAAGCGCATCTGTTGCAGAGGCAGCAGTTAATCAGCCAGCGCATTACCGTGTGCCGGTACCGTCAAAGCGTACTGAACTGTGATCTGGAACACCGAATTCATGGTTATCCAACGATTATTTGTAATGCGCTGGTGAACATTGACGCATCGAGCTGCCAGGAATAGCTTACCGCTCGAGCATTTCGTGACCTGAACACTCTTGCGCTTGCCAACTTCACTTAAACGCTTTGGTCTTTAAAAGGTTATCTCGTATTGATTAGGCGTATTCGACTATATATTTCCCCACAGCATGGTCACTCGTGAGGCAATAAGCGAAACACAACCGGCGTTCTTAAATTAAATCTGCAGTTATAGTGTCAACGAATGGTGAAATCTAATCTTCCGTTATCGGCTGTATACGAGCCAACGTTACCAAAATGTACGAGCGACTATCGCGATTTCTAATCAATGTATCTTATATTACCAAGTGCCGACTTCTCTTTCATGCGCGCAAAAAACAACAACAACAACAACAACAACGGAATGATACTTCGGAACCACTTAGCTGCTCCAACAGTGAGGGGCTGTCGTAAGTAAACACCGAAGAAACTGATTGAATTACGCAAAAATACATTGCGCATTTACGCGTTGTCTTGATCTGACAAGTGCAGGCACGGCGCAGGCGAAATGCTATTGCGCGGCTTTCGCACTCAGCGTGACGTCTGCTGCGGCGCACCCACTTTTCCCACCAGCGCTTGCACGCCCATCGGTGGGCTTGTGCATGGCCTCCGAGATCGGAGGCCATGACTCGTGATTAGAGTTCTCTAAAATTGACTAGAGGGGACTGTCCCTGCGATCGTTCAGCGACCATGAGAATGATGGGCAGTGCACGCATTTGCCTATAGTCTTCGTACTTACGGGTGACGAATTGCACTTGCGGCTTTGTTTATTAATGTGTTTCGTTTTTTTTTTTTTTGAGAGAGAAAGATTCAACCCTTTTGAACTTCGTGAACCGATTTGGAAAGGCAAGTCTAAAAGAATAAGGTGGTGAAGTGCAACCACTGAACATTTGCTGATTTTTGTTTCGCGAAAAAACAGCTCAGAGCCACACGAACACACGCGGAGCCAAAAGCCAAAAGTACGTAGATTAGACAAATGTGTGTACTACCCATCATTCCCATGCTCGCTGAAGCTTCGTGCGTTGCAGCTTTGATAGACACTAGCGCCGGAGTTCTCTATGGTGTATATTAAGAAACTCTATGGGCTCCTGTGCTCGTAACAAACTCTTGCAAGCTCATTCGTAAGTAAGGTTTTGCGTTCAACCGTCGCTCTTGTGTATTATTTGTGTGCGCGCATCAGACTGCTAGACTACCAAGACAGGCGTTGAACGACACCAACATATCCGGAGTTAACATGAAAAATTACTATTTCTCTGCCTAATCGAGGAGAAAATTCAAAATCAGAGCAGGGAAACGAAGCAGCAACCGCGCGAAGCATCGGGTTATCCCCTGCTAAAGTTCCCTAGATTAATTCCTTCTTCTAGCAACGGAAGATCACACAAGGCGGTTTGTCTAGGGACTCCACCAGTTACGCCTGCCGCGTCTGGGGAAAAAGGAGATCAGTCGGCGGGAGTCGAGTGCGCGGAGTGGTCGTGCGTAAGTTTGATCGGTACTTTCTTTAACAGTCCGATAACGTGTACTTTAGCAGTCAAGTGAAGATTGCTGCGTCTCAAACGTAATACACGAATGACGTATACTGTCATAATGACGTGGCCTGCTTGCCACTTGCGACCGCAACGAGGTGGATAATCGGGGCATGGAAAACGTCGTTTCCCGCCTTTTCTCGGCCCATGATGTGATTGCAAAATTCGTGTGGATTACTTCAGCAGGACACCGCTATTTTTACGACACCGAGTGGACAGCCTCGTTGTGCTGCACAACAAAACCAAGGTGATTAAACCTGTGTCGCTGGGATCGAAGCTTATAAGCCAACGGTCCATCGACTTGTGTCATGACGCCGACATCTCTTGACGGGTGAGTGTTGCCTCGCGCTTTATATTCCACTCATACGCTCCAACGAACTCTGCGGCCGTCTCCTTTGCACTAAACATGCCACCAGAAAATGTTGTGGTCTCATAACTCTTGTGTTTCTTGTGTTATGGGGCTGGAACGTGTTTTTACAGTAGTAGTATCAAATATGAGCCGTGATTGAAGAGGCACGGCGACTATGTTAGGCCTAAAGGGCTGTACGCCCATACGCGTACTGAACGTTGAGTTTGTGCATTGCATCGGTTGTTCGTGTTGTGCACTTTGGTGTGTTCTGCGTATTTTCACTCGATATGCGCATATACGTTAGCTGTAGGCGCCCTGCATGTTACGTTCGGAGTTTTTCGTGCATGACAGTGTGTTCTGTGTGTTTGTGCTCGACGTGTTCGTGCGTTACGTTGGGTATTTTATGTGCACTATATGCGCGGTACAGAGCGCATCCACTGATGCGCGCATTTATGTAGCTCTGCTCGTTTTTTTTTTTTTTTCTGATGGTCGCTTCAGCGGTAGCTTAATTGAAAAATCTGAGCCGGCAAATAACTGATGCCAGCTAAACGATACTCTGCCGCAAAGTTCCCGTTCCCGTGTGTATATTTTTCCCGCCAGTTTTTCCCGCCTATATTTGCCGCTCCGTTTTCGCGCCACTTTTGTTTCAGGCAGCTTTTTCTCGATTATTATTATTATTATTATTATTATTATTATTATTATTATTATTATTATTATTATGTTGTTGTTGTTGTTGTAAAGCCCGTATTATAAGACAACTCACATGATCCCGCTAGACTCTTGCTGTGCAATCAGAGCTTTACCGCGTGGTTTCTCGATGTCGTTCATCTAACACAGCTATTCCAAACATGCCCTTATTTCGAGTAGCTGTGCACATACTAACATACTGTCCTATCTAGTCAAATCCACTAAGTACATTTATCTTCGTGGACGTCACCCTATCTCGTTTTATTATTATTATTATTATTATTATTATTATTATTAATGTCCTGTATACGTATAGCTTGAAAAGGAACGAAGTATTTCCTCAGCTAATGCCGATGATGTGCGAGACAGCGTATGAGTGGGCAGTCTTGTTTTTTTTTTTTTAAAGTTTCAGTTGTTATCTACTAGACCATGGTAGTGTATATAAACAACATAAACAGGAGTGTGATTATAGGAGGTGGAGAAAAACACAGATGTGTGCACACGCGCGTGCGCGTGTGCCAGAGGTGCGATTAAAAGGGGCCAATGTATATAATAATTATAATAACTGTTTGGGTTTAACGTCCCAAACGGTGATATGATTGTGAGGGACGCCATAGTGTAAGACTCCGGAGACTTGGGCCTCTTGGGGTTCTTCAATTAACGTGTACCTAAATCTCCACCGAATATATATATATATATATATATATATATATATATATATATATATATATATATATATATATATATACATCTTGCCTAAAAAAGGGAGAGAGAGGCTTTGAGTAGGAATGTATCATACGCATGTAACTGCAGTAGTGTTAGCATTTGTGTTTGGATGAATGGATGTATCCGGCTGTGCCCTTAAGATCGGGCGGTGGCTCACGCCACCTAGCCATAAAGTTAAGTACTATCACTATGTGTGTAAGGATTGAATGTCACTCGCGCCTTGGTTGTAGCCACCAATCACTTAGCCTCCTCCTGGTTATTTCTACCCGTTTACAGTCTATTTTGCCTTCACTGTCCCTAAACCCCAATGCTTTGAAAAATTGCGCGCCATTATCTTGGGTGGAGCCCTTTACAGAACGTTATCAAATGTTCATCCGTCTGCTCCTCCTCTCCACACGCACTACGTAACGTGTCTGTGCCTTCGTATTTGCTGTTTTGAGTTCAGAGCCACCGTGTGGCGACCACTCCGGCTGCCCACGTTAACTATAACTTCAACAACATGATAATACAAAACCCAGTTCGGCTGAATGACTGAACACTAGAATATTGGCACCACGTCATCGGCAATACGTGCGCACCTTGCAGCAAACTAATACCATTTATATGGAGCCATTGTGGTGCAGATATAATATTAGCAAGTGTTGGAATTTCGCGACCCAAAACAACGATGCGATTATGGTAGACGTCGTAGTGCAGGGTTCCGGGAATATCGATCACCTGGAGCTATTTAACGTGCCTATGAATATGTAAATGCGCGGGTGTTCTTTGTATTCTACTCGCCTTGAAATGCGGCCGCCGAGGAGAGGATTCGATCCCGTGACCTTCGGGTCAGTCCGCAGTAATGCACCATAGCCACTAGACCACAAATACTTCTAACACCAGTAGGGTTGAGAGCTGGGCTAGTTGGTGAGACATCATTTAACCATATGGTGTAGTAGCGCAATTTTCACGGGGACGAAGAGGACAAGAACACACGACACTCGCTACACTCGCAACTAATTTTATTTCAGAAGCAGCACATCATATCTAACCCATAACCCTAGCGAACACAGAAAGAACTACGAACATTGAATCAATGCCACAGAAGCTTTTGCGCAGACTCAAGCGATAGTACACGGCAGTTACGCTTACACTTTAAAATGAGACACTGTCTCCAGTTGTGGCTGCTCACACTGTTCAGTGACACGACGCAGTCTTCCGTCATGGAAACCAACTAACAACTAACCAGAGAAATTGTCGAAGCCTTCCACATTAAAAAAGAAAGAAGGATGCATTAGTCAGTCATCGGTTTCGTTAAGTGACCGAGAAGCCAGCTACCTCGAAGGACTTAATTGAGATCAGTGTTTGCACGTGTCATACTCTCCTTTTTGTCGTTTCAAAATTTTGTTTCAAACACGTGTGAATTCCCGCAAACTTTTTTTTTTATTTGATGTTATCCAGGGCTGTTTTTAGTTATGTCATTTTAAAGTGTAAGCGTAACTGCCGTGTACTATCGCTTGAGTCTGCGCAAAAGCTTCTGTTGGCATTGATTCAATGTTCGTAGTTCTTTTCTGTGTCGCTAGGGTTATGGGTTATATATGATGTGCTGCTTCTGAAATAAAATTAGTTGCGAGTGTAGCGAGTGTCGTGTGTTCTTGTCCTCTTCGTCCCCGTGAAAATTGCGCTACTACACCATATGGTTAAATGACTTCTAACACCATGCACTAGACCACTGCGACAGGTATAGACGTCAGACTCTGCCCAGGTGGCGCTGCAAAAAACGCCGCCACCAGCGCTCTCATCGCCGCCCTGGCCATAACTGGGTAGTGCAGAAAGAGCCGTCCGCGAGCAAATATGCGTAGGCCCCCCTCTTTCATGGGTGTTTAAACGTGGTTTCCTGCCAATTAACGACGTGGAAAGCTTCTGTCAATTCACTCTCGCTTCAAAAAAAATACAAAGCTCATCAAAGCGAACTGAGGTTTTAATGCTAAAGATGTTTCATTTATTTTGGCGAGCTGCAACTCGCAAATGCAAGCAAGCATCGAATGACATCGAGTTCAATGCGCAATTCCACCTGAAACATAGCTCTATCATTGTTTCACATTCGCTAGTTGCATCTGATTGCCCAGCAAACTTTGCAAGGGAGTCAAAGTCTGCACTACCCAAAAATGCTCCGACAGGTGTCGCTACGCGCCTTCAAAACTCCAGAGTCTGACGTCAATGGCGGTAGTGTCATTAGCCTAGCAATACCCAATCGAAATCTAACCGAAATAAGGAATAAGCGCACACATCACATCCACTAAAGCACCATAGCTTGTATTGCTGACGCATTAAAGAAAAAAAAAACAACTAACCTTTCTTTCATGCGCGGTGAATCGCTTCTTCCTGCGAAAAAGAAAAAGAAAATTTAAAGCACGTGCGTATAACCCACGGAGAAAACAAAATAGTGGTCAGCCACAGGCCTTAAAAACGTCGTTTTAGACTATAAGTGATGAGGTACGACGTGTCGATTGGGCATAAACATCGAGGCATAAATCTCACTGGCCACATAAATCTTCATGTGGCCACTGTGCATAAATTTGTTTGCATTATCTCTTTATTCCCTCCCCCTATTTCCCTGTAAAGGTTGAATAAGTTCATATAGGCTGTTTTAAGATCGAATAAGCCAGTTGATAGTTCGCGCACTTTCCGTCTACTTCGTTTTTACTGGTTAGTCCGGCCTTGCTCACATATCCCACGTACGGCCGCTGGATATTGATGCTCCCAGTGACGTAACGACGAAATTTTCTAACATGCTTTCTTTCGGTTTCTCTGCGGCTCTGTTGCCTGAAATTTCATGTCAAGAAATTTTCAATGTGTAAATAAAGGAATCTCGTGACCGGAAATTCATGCATTGACATATATGCCACAACCGTCTACGCTAATAAATGGTTAGCGTATATCCAGTAGTAGAAATTAAGATCTTCCTTCGGTTTGGGTGATAAGATAAACACCTTAGATGTGTATTACCGCGAATGCACACCTTTATAATACAGAAAATTTCGCATTGTGTTATTATACTGCACTAAGAACTGGTTGCATTTGCGTAATTGTTAAACTTGCACTCGTTATGTCTTCAATTCACGAGACTGTTTGTACCGCCTTTATCGTCTCCACCGCAGTGCGAAAGGAGCAATCACTCTATAATGTCGTGCGTTACGATGTAACATAGTCATCTTTAGCTTTTTTATGCAACGTAACATTAGCTCAATTCCACAATTACTATATACATTATCTTGTTACTTTATCGGTATCTCCATTATTTTGACGATTTAGTGAGTGAGTGAGTGCATGTCTATTTATTTATTTGAAATAGCCTCAAGGTACATACAGTACATCATAGAGGGGAAGGGCAAGTACGAAAAAAGATGAAAAAAAAAATTGGCCCCGTTTGTGCATGTAATCAGCAAATGTCGTCGAAAGACGATAGTCTTGCGTGTGAAGAGAGTGAACAATTAATTTGATGTTCTGCGCAAGAAAATGGGTGAATGGTATTTTGGAGGCGCTGCGTTAGAGTGCCTCGAGCGTGCAGCGGAGGCGAACAAGCGCATCAAATCCCGTCACACGTGAGACATGAGCACCACCTGGCAGTCTTGCAAAACGAAGCGCGTGGCTCTGAGACGGGTGTGCGTGCCCTTCTCAGAGGTGATAAGGTGAGGAACGTAAGGCGACGGGTAGGTGCCACCACCATCGCGTCTTAGCAAAGCGTTGGAAACACTCACCTTTTCGTGCAAGTGTTGGATGGTCAGCGCAGCGGGATAAGCTCTACGGTCCTTAAAATTACTTATGTATGCATTTTCTAGTAAAAGATGCACATGCAAAATATATACGTGTTGTTATAGTGCCCCAGACTTGCGCGATAATTGCTTATTAATTGACAATTGCACAAGTATGAACGCTAAATCTTGAGCAACATTGGTGGGCGCTGCGGATGGGGTCGGCCGTTTCAAGTACCCGGTGCCGTTAAGAGTGGACAAACAGACAAATGTACAGACAGATAGACAGACAGACAGACAGACCAAAATTTTTGCGTCAAAGGTCCCCAAGAAAGACTATCGTCTTTAAAAAAAAATACAAGAACACGCAATCAGGTGAGAACAGTAACAATGTACAATAAAAACAAAAAGTAAAGAATAAGACTGATTTAAACACTGGTTGTACAAAACTTACCACTCGATTGAGTAAGCCAGATATAAATCGAATAATCAAAAAAAAAGGTACGAGCTCCGAACACCAAACAGGAAATAAAAAAGAATGAAGAACAAGAGAACAGATGGCAGAATTTTGCAGTTCTACGTCATGTTCACAAGAGCATGGTTGAAAAGAATCGGATCGCGTATGTTTACTAGAGACGATGGCCGATTGTTCCTGTCGACTGAGGTTTTCGGAAGAAATGACGTGCGCACGTGACAGTGTTAGAAAACGAGATTTTTGACTATGAGAATGATACCTATGAGCGGAAATGGTGGTGGGTGAACGAGGAGTGGCATTGTGATGATATATTTTACGAAAAAGTGAAAGCCGAGCTTGCTGGCGACGAATGGCAAGTATAGTCGGATGTTAAGAAGAGCTTTTATTTCTGTTACGCTTCCTGTACGGTGATTAGTTGGCATAAAACAGACAAAGTGATTTTGCACTGCTTCGATTGCGTCTATAATATGAATGGATGCGGATCTCCAACCGATGATGCACACTCTGGCTGAGGACGAATATACGTGGCTTAGAGCAGTAATTTTAGTGAAGATGGAGCGAGGAAATGATTTCTTTTTTTTATGTATCCCAGAGTACGGTCACTTTAGAACATTATGTGTTCCACGTGGCGTTACCACGGCAAATCATCAGTTTATGTGGACGCCAAGGTAACACGGTATGATGCTACAGATTCGAGAATGGCGGTATTAATCACGAATGTTGGGCACGCTGCGTTAGAGCGTGAAACTCTCGTGTATTTGCATTTCTTAGTATTGAGCTCCATGCGCCAAGTGACGCACCAGTTGTGGACGTCGTTTAGATCGGACTGTATAGATTAGTGACGGCACAGGTAATAGTTATTCTGCTACATATGACACAGTCGTCCGCAAATAAACAAAATTATGAGGAAATATTATTGAGTAAGTCATTTACATAAATTAATAACACAAAAGGACCCAGAACGGACCCCTGAGAAACGCTGGATTCAACAGGGGTCATTACACAACTTATACACGCACGCGCACCTGTGCGCCGGTGGGGGTGCTGCGGGAACCACTTCGGGCATCGTCTTGCGCTCCGACGTCGACTTCTTAGTGGCCGAGCCGAAAGAGTTGCCAGAGTCGGGCGACTGCTGGTGGTAGCGCATCATCACTTCGCTGAAGCTAAGCTCCGGGGAGGTGTCTTTCGGCTCGGGCGGCACCTGCATTTCGCAGCCAGAATGCATGCGACACGTCTGCTCAGCCGCGACAACAGCAGATAGCGTCAACATCGACACAACTACATGTCCTTATCAACCGGTCATTGGTGTTACAACTAGAGCGTATCACTAACTTCGGCCAGCTTCTGCCCGACAGACCGACCGACCGACCAACCGAAAGACCATGCGACCGTCTGCATGCGCTAGACAGGAAAGCTATATGGACCCTTCGGGCGAGAAGTATACATCTTTCCTTGATCTGAATATAATGTACGTTTACAAATAGAGTACGTGCGCGTAGTTATTAGGAGAATTATGAACCTGTATGCAAATGTGCTTTAAGACCAAAGTGTCACTCGCCCAACCAGCGTCAGAGGGCTCCCTTTGGTGGCTGCAGCTGTATAGTGCAAAATTGTGAGTATTTGCTCGTCACGTATGACCCGCCGAAATGAGAAGCTTTTTTTTTTCAGTCTTAAGAGTGAAATTCTACAGTCTTGACGCGAGGCCCAGCCAAAGCGAAGTCTATACGCAGCCGTGGCCTCGGATTAGCGAGTAAGAATGCCGCATGTTTCAATCGAGCGCCCCAATGAAAATGTATCGGACAATTATGTGTATTCACCTTTCGTAATCAAGTACTGACAATGATCCATCAATATTTGTTGAGCGGTAGCGATTAACACCATACTCAGAATTAACCAGGCTGCAACCTACGTGGCACTGTATTGCGTTTTTCATATAATCACGGCAAATTTCGAAAGCCGCGCAATAGAAGGCATGTGCAGGCCGATAATGGGAACGATATATTACATTCGATCGGGTTAATCATGTATACCATAGGACCTGAGAGTTCCTTAATTGAGGCATCAATCATACGGACCCGTGAGGCGCGTTCTTGATGTCGGCGTCACCGTCATGCTGCGTATACAAAGTCTAAATCGATAACATCGCTCGACGCTTCGTATCTTCTCAACACACATCAGTAGGCGGATCTCACCGCTGTAAAACTATGCTCTCACCACTTCGTGTTACTTCGTATTTAGGTAACATGTAGGCAGCGCGAAAACCAGAGCGGCCGTGTTAGCGTTTTGCAGTTACGAGAGATCGGATCCCCAGGGAGTTAGCTACTCATATTCGTATAGCATTGCAATCTGTAGCTATTGTATTCATTCCTCCACAGACATGTGCACAAACGGTGGGGGGGGGGGGTGTAGGGGTTTCGCCCTCCCTAGTCACCTAAGGGGTGGGGGCGCGAAGTCAGCCGTTACATAATCACGGGGATGGGGCGCAATGTCAGCCGCAGACATGGATGAACCGGGGGCGCTGCGAAGAACCTCCGCTTCCCCCCCCCTCCCCTCCTCCTCTGAAAGGGAGCCCTACACACGCCTATAAGCAACGCCGACTAAATTTCAAGGCCGAAAGGCTGCCGCAGTGACGTCAGAGGTTGGGGCCCAGTTGCCCAACTGAGCATGCTCAGTAAGACTTTTTTTTTTCACATCTTTTATTCGGCCCAATCAAGCCGCAGCAGCTGCGAGAGCGGGAGCGTTTGTTCTCTTAAAACGTGAACGAAACACAGGCTTTCCGCCGCGTTCGCGGCGTAGCTGGGCCCCCACCCTCTGACGTCACTGCGGCAGCCTTTCGGCCTTGAAATTTAGTCGGCGTTGCTATAAGCTGAACTGTGACACTTTTTGTCGAGCAGTACAGTGTACTGTCGGCATGCAGTGCACACACACCGAGTACTTCCTCGGCGCTCCCCGAAAGATCCGCTTGAAGAACCCGCTGGACACGCTTCTGGCGGGTCTACCGTCGCGCGTCGCGTAAAGCCGCTGACTGGCCTGGCGGGCACTGCCGCCATCACGGAGGATCCTGCCGCGCGCTGCCGAGCTGCTGGGACCCTGCGCCCGGCTGTTGGCCGAACGGCGCTGCAGGGTGTCCGGAGGGCTGTCCAGAGTGTAACGGCCACTCCAGGTGTCCATCCGACTGTCAGGCAGCAGCGGAAACATGATCTCGGTCTCCGGAAACGCGTCCCTGGCCGTGGGTGCCCGACGCTGAAGGAAGTTGCCCAGCGGTCGCTGGCGCAAAGCGGATCGCGGCAGCACGCCGCCACCAGCACCGTACCATGAGCAGCCGGCGCTCTGGGAATCCTCCTGCGGAAGTTCGCATTGTCGACATCATCATCATCACCATCATCATCATCATCATCAGCCTGACTACGTTCACTGCAGGACAAAGGCCTCTCCCATGTTCCGCCAGTTAACCCGGTCGTGTGCTTGCAGCTGCCAATTTATACCCGCAAACTTCTTAATCTCATCTGCCCACCTAACCTTCTGTCTCCCCCTAACCCGCTTGCCTTCTCTGGGAATTCAGTTAGTTACCCTTAATGACCAGCGGCTATCCTGTCTACGCGCTACATGCCCGGCTTATGTCCATTTCCTCTTCTTGATTTCAACTATGATATCCTTAACCCCCGTTTGTTCCCTAATCCACTCTGCTCTCTTCTTGTTTCTTAAGGTTACACCTACCATTTTTCCTTCCATTGCTCGCTGCGTCGTCCTGAATTTAAGCTTAACCATCTTTGTAAGTCTCCAGGTTTCTGCTCCGTAGCTAAGTACCGGCAAGATACAGCTGTTATATACCTTCCTCTTGAGGGATAGTGGCAATCTACCTGTCATAATTTGAGAGTGCTTGCCAAATGTGCTCCACCCCATTCTTATTCTTCTAGTTACTTCAATCTCGTGGTTCGGCTCCGCGGTTATTACCTGCCCTAAGTAGACTGTTAAGTTTGGCCTGGAAATTCGTCTGGGCAGACGCCATTGTGCGTAAGCCGGTCCACTGGGGAGGCTCTCAATCCCTTCGGCACCCAGTCTGCCAGACGCTGTCGAAGATTTGAGTAATTACCCAGACAATGCGGCAAGCAAAAGCGAGTTCCCGTCTTTCAAATGCGGACCCTTTTGTCGTCCCTTCAAGCAGCAGCGGTGCCTGATGACCTCGGTGATTCATCTGGCGACGGGGAAGCTGTTGTGACCGGCGCCAGAGCTGACAGGAGAGCGGCGCTCCTTTTAATCCCCAATCAAGTAGACGACCGGCCGGCTGCCTATGCCCGCCAGGCATTGTCCCTGCTAGCCGGAGGATGAGACGTCGTGTCGCCACGACGCCACGACGAGAGAGGACAACAAAGACAGCATCTTCCTGGAAGAGACCGCGGCGGCCACCGCAAATCACCCCGCCAATTAGGCGAGCTGTGCGGCAGACCCTTTGATGTACGCTGTCAGGATCGTGGGAACTCTCGACTAGCGGCACACACACGACGAGGAAGAGCCCTGCTGGCGCCACCTTGCAGTGCAGTGTTCACGACTCAATATTGGACGTTCACGTGGACCGTGCATGCTCGTCCCCCTCACCTGTTGTGTGTGTGTGATTGGTGTTCCACTCGGAGAGGAGGAGCCCGACAGGGCTTAAAACGACGCCGCAGAGTGCTGGACGTCGCTCTGAACCATGTAACGGTTCAACCATCACGCTCGTGGTTTGTGAAACCACTAACCTTTCTTTGCTGTAAATATGTGTAAATAGTGCCATAAACCAGTTTTGTTTTCGTATCCTCTTCTTGTCGGCGTTCAGTTCCTCCACCCGGTTACACCACGCTACCACAGGAGACCGGGTAGTCCCCCATCCCCAACAACTGGTGGCAGCGGTGGGATGCCATCATCTGCAACTTCCTCCTTCCGACCCATAACAAGACATAGTCTTTTACAACTTGAAGTGTACTATTACCTATCTCGAAGCGCTGCTCTTTTCCGAGGTTGTTGTACATTACTTTCGTTTTCTGTTAATTAATTAATTGTCGACATAGAAAGAACTGAACAATAGACCATGGTGCGACAAAAAAAAAGAAAGAAAGAGAACGTCTGTATTCAGAAATGTTCGGAAGAGCAGAAGCGTTGATGCCTTCTTCCTCAGAAGAACGCGGTGACACAGATCGTGTTCCCAACTTCATTTTCCTCCGTCGTATTTACATCGTTTAATCGTAACGTCATAAGCCTGTCACCGACAGAAAACCAGTAGTTGGAAGAGAACACACAGGGTCCCTCAAGCATTCGCTTGATGAAGACACAAATAAGTATAGTCACATGGAAAAGTGTCTGTGAACACGATGCCAAATCGTTTCTGTTCATGAAAGCTAATAGGGCTCGATGAGCCTATACATTCACGCCGAGGAGCGCATTCTCTCGGTACATACATATTGTAACAAGCGTGTTCTTCGGAGGAGTTTCAGCAAGAAACTCGCCAGGGCAAGCAAGGCAGCTACAGCACAGAAAACAGGAAGCCCATAGCGCGACACACGAACGTCGTCGTCTCTTCTCTCACTGGCACAGAGCTATAGCGCCGATGTGCACCGGTACAATATATATGTTGCCGGCAAGAAAGCGCGAGTCGTGCAAGCGTGCAGCCGGGGCACTCACGTTCATGTCCGATGGCAGCAGCTTGGCCTGAGAGTCGGTGGCCGAGCACAACATTAAATGTCTCTTGGCTCGGCCGTCACAAGAACACCGCACTTCGGCCTTGCTCCGTTGCTCGCGTGCAAAGCCGAGAAAAGCCGCTGCTGCATGCGGCGCGCGATCGCGCTCGACGGTTATGATGATGAACCTTCAGTAATGGCTGGCACCCTCACTAGGGATTCGCCAGAATTTATTATGAAATTGCAACTATCTAGAGCATTGTATTAAGAAAGAGAAGATAAAAGACAACATATAAAGGAAAGAAAGCTATGGTTACTTGCAAAGCTAAATAGTTAATCTGAAGGTATAGAAGTTAGAACAATGGCGATCCTCGCTGTTTCTTTTTTTCCTTCTCAAAAGCTGTCGACTGTGAACGAAGCAGTAATGTAACCATAGGAAGGCACGAAAGATGACATCATGATGCCTTCATTGAAAGATGTGAATGTTACTAAACATGGGATGTTGCTGCGATCAGGAGAACATGAACGTTCATTTTGATAGTGCAACAAATGAACTGACCTTTTTTTTTATTTTCGCAAGAGTAACTTCATTTTTTTGTTATACGCAATAAGAATATATTCTCTCTCTTCTATTTTTTAAACATATATATTTTTCTAGGGTACCTGATTCTCGGCCAACGTCCTGGGTGGATGAGCCCAAGAACTGTAGCATCTACATCTACATATACATCTTGTGGGAGAACAGCGCGGAGTAAGAAAGGGAAGGGCACGCAGAATGCTGTTGTTCTCACAGTGTTCAAGAATAAACGACCTAGGGACCATTGGCAATGTTCGTGTGTACTGTCACATCTTTTTTTTTCTATCTATAGCGTTTGATTTTCCCACAATCGGAGGGTTAGGAACGATAATCCAGCCCGCATCGCCACTGGCAGTTATTCTTATCTCCATAATCTTGGTTTGAAAGTTGTCGTTATTTCTATCTTAGATATTTAAACTAATTTTCCACATTTGAATTGACAGACCTTTCCTGCCGCTCGTTTCTCAGTATATCTCCTTTTATGGCTGAGCGCCTTCCATACGAGGTCATCATCAACATCATCAGCAGCAGCAGCAGCTCGCGGGCGCTCGTGGCGCAAAAGGCTGTGATATCGGAGAACGTTCCGAAACATTTTTCATCCGGTTCGCCATGATGCCAACGCGCTACCGAACCGCCGTCACCATTGGCGTCGTCGGCGTCCTGTCATGCATCGGCGTGGTGATCTTGTCGGTCACCGTTTCCCGCGATCGAGCGCGGCCTACCAGCCCCGAGTGCAACTCGACGTCCTGCCAGGACAGCCACTCCGACGCTGAAGGCAGTCACCACAAATGGGGCGGCGCCGCTAGCACAGAGTGCAGTAGCTTCTACGACTTCGTGTGCGGGCGGCACTACCACGCACGGCCGTTGCTACACCAACAGGCCGTCCTGTCCCTCGTGACACGGCTCAACGCGTCGCTGTACGCGTTCCCGCCTATCTCGGAAGCCCTGCTCCGAGGATCCTGTCCGGGCCACTACGTGCTGCTGGCGCTCGATCTGTACCGCGCCTGCACGGCTCCGACAGCGGACGCAAATTGGGAGCACGTGTCTCACCTCCTGCGAAGTCTCGGACTCGCCGGTTGGCCCCTGGTTCGAGCTCAACCTCTGGACCTGTCTCCTTGGGACTTGGCCGGCGTCATCGATTTTCGGCTGGGCGTGTTCCCGGTGGCGCGTCTCTCATTGCGACGCCACTACGGCCGCGTCACGCTGCAGCTGGACTGCACTCCGCTGCCGCTACGTCTTCACCAGCTTGCCCTGCCGCTGCGCGAAATGAGCAGTTACGTGCGCACCGTCGAGAAGGCACTGGGCCTCCTCCAAAGCGGTTCCAACGTGGTGACCGGTGAAAGCAGCGACGGCGGCAAGCAGTGGAGCGCCGCGGCTGCCTCCATTGTGCGGCTGGAACAAGCGCTGGAAAAGGCGCAGCCGCGTGACGCGTTCGTCTACGGCGCCAGACTCATTCGGCTCGGCGATCTACCAATATCGCGCCACTGGAACTGGGCCGAGTACGTGGCAATCGTGCGCAACGACTCGTCCTTGCTGGCGCAGGCCAATCTGACTCTGTTGGTGCACGAGCCCGAGCAGCTGGCCCTGACCACCGAGACCCTGGGCAACGCCAGCGCCGCGGTTATCTTCAACTACTTCGGCTACAGGGTGCTTCTTCACCTGGCGCCGCTACTGCCGGCCGAGGCGAACTTCTTGCTTCCACTAGCGCCGTGGGCAGACGTGGGGTCTCCGCGACTCGTCGGCTGTTTGCGGCTGCTCGCCCACCTGCACCCGTTCGCGTTTCGCTTCTTCGCCGGACTGCAGCCCGGACAGGGCCAGTACCAGCCACCTTCAGAAGGGGGCCGCGCCCACGCGCTCTTCGAAGCCGCGCAACGCGCCACCGCGGCTGTGGTGGAGACACTGCGCTGGCGCGAGAAGGGTGCTGGTCTGCGGCGGGCGAGCGTACTGCTCCAGGCACGCCTTGTGCTCGGCGGGAACACGAGCTCACAGCGAGAACAACACTGCCTTCCGGGTCCCATCCCTGATCGCACCGACGGATGGGTCTTGGAAACGCTACTCCGGGTGCAGTCTGCGAGACCCAACGCTTTCTGGCTGGCTGCGAGCCCCGACGACGGCCTCGACTCCAGACACCAAGTCGATCCTTTCTCGATGCGAGCCGACTACTTCGCTGAGCCCAACTTGGTGTACGTGTCGCCCGCCCTGTCGACCGTGCTCGAAGAGCGACCCTTGGGCGACGTTCAGGCGGCCGCGCCTCTGGTCGAGGTCCTCCTTCGCGCCGCGTTGCCCGGCGAGCCGCAAGAGCTCTTGCGCGTCACGATGCTCCAGCTGCGTTGCCTGGCACGTCGCTTCGGCGTCTCTCCTTACGACGCCCACATGCCGGACCAGCTGCGCGAGATGGTTCAGCCGTCGGCGCTGCTCGCGCTGTCTGCGCGCGTGTCGCCCATGCCTTCGGTGCGATTCGCGGACCAGCGCAAGTACTTGGAGAGCCAGCTGTTCTTCGTGCACTGGGCCATGACGCTGTGCGACTCGCCGCAGCTGCAGAAGCGACTGCGCCGCTACAAGCTCATGCCGACGCGACATCGGGTCGACGTCACGCTTTCCAATCACGCCGCGTTCCACGAGGCTTGGCACTGTCCCTCCGGCACGGCCATGCACCGGTCCAAGGCGTGCCCGCCTCTCACGATTTAAGCTTCGCGAAAGAGAACCACGCATCTGTTTGTTCTCGACATTGCTTATCTCGTCGTTCTCTTATCTCTCACGCCAAGTCGGCAAAAAAAAAAAAAAAAACGTGAGGCGAGATCTACGCCCGTATTCACAAATGCTCCTCGACTCGACTTTCACCCTTCCCTTGACAGAGTTCAGCACTGCGCCACAGCTCAACTCAAAATGACGCTGCACTACTCGAGAATCGCAGCAGATTATCACTCACATGGAGTGATTTGCCGTGTCTAGAGACGGCGCACCCATCGGCTTTCTCAAGTGAAGGTGAAGCGTTGAGTGAAGGGACGTTCTAGAACACGGGGGCTATATGTGCCCCCACTCCCCTCTTTTTCTTTCGTTTCTGCAGAAGAATCGCTCTTGCAAATGGCACTGGTAAATTTTTCTGTAATTGTATAATTAAGCTCGTATAATTAAGAAGGGCGCGTGCCTGGGGCTAGTCGGCATTCCATAATTATACGTAAACAACGCGGAAGCAATTACGTAGTGGGATTCAATCTAGTTTCGTGGTCACACACACTACTTCAGTTCGTTTCTAGTTCGTTAGGCCCCGTTGCTTGTGTTCATATCTATCCTCTCAATCCACAGCGCCTGTCCACGTCGGTCGTTTGTGTCCCTTCCCCGTTGTTGACGTAATTATTGTATAACTAGCTACTGACGCGCGGCTATAAACGAAGCTACGCGCGCTCCCTCCATACGGAAAGGTAGCGATCGGCACGCCACGCGCTGACATGCTGCAACGCACACGTATAGTTAGGGTAACTAGCCTCCACAGTAGGAGCATAAAATAAATCGCATTTGTACTGTCGCACCGTGTTTACAATACCGTAATTCTTTTTTGCAAATCATTACGCGTGCCTCGTGCCTGCCGATTGTATTTATTCTCATTACATATGCACGCTTCGCTACCACAGTATCCCTTTGAATTTGCATACTTGAGTATATACCTACAGGGTGTTGTTGTATTGATGCCGTAAAGGAAGCAGGTGGATTTAGTCTTGCAAAAAAATGTTTTGGTGTCCATCGGACGACATTGGTGCAGACGGCATGATGCCTTAATGCATCGCCATCACAATTCAAAATCGCCGATGGGCTGGTTATCTCACCAGATCACGTGTGTGCTGGTCGCGCGACTAACATGACAAGTTATACAGAGTGCAATGAGGATGGGGTCGGATATCGCCATGGCGTTCAAAGGCGATGCATCCCCCTATTCAAACAATGTCGGGTCAGTTCCGACCGAGTAACGAGATGAGCTATAGGCTTTGGCCCCTCCCACTTGGAGCATTAGGGGTGGCAGCCCAAACCCTTCACTACCATACGCGTGCCTATGTTCTGCCCCAGTTGACATCCGATCTAATTTCCTTGTTTGTATTGCGATGGAAATTTGGAAACCCAAACAAACTTTCGCCGTAGCCGTGATGATCTGCATTCACGCTCTCCATAAAAGTGTGATGGAAGCCGCTTCACATGGCGCCTTCCGCATACAGTTCACATGGAACCTGTACGATGTTGACTTCACAATGTTCCTATCATGGCCAGTTTCGCATCGCCTTTCAATATGTAGCTTTAAAGAATTTTCGCCACCAGAATCTTTTATTGCGATACCCATTATATTGACACTCTGGGCTGGTTTTTGCCGTCGATGTTATATATATATATATATATATATATATATATATATATATATATATATATATATATATATATATATATATATATATATATATATATATATATATGGGGAGGAAATAATGACGCATTAACAAGGTAATTCTAGGAGAAGCCTTCCAGGGAAGTGCGCATGCATTAGAATAAACACATGGCATCTGGACCACGACGTGTCTCCATTTCATAGCGTCACACGAGTCGACAGGATCGACCTCATCAACGTGCCATTGCTAAGCCAAAGCCTCTGCTCAACATACAGAAGTTCAAGGGAACACCAGAAGACGTCCTCATCGACAAGTGGCTTCTTCTTTTCGACATGAAGGCAGCCGAGGCATCATGGACTCACCGCGATCGGGTCAGTCACTTCAACGAATACATTGAAGGGGAAGGGTTCAAGTGGTACCTGACAGAGATTTTCGGCAACGGCGAGACAACTTAGAACGATATCAAGCGTGACATTCAAGCCCGCTTTGCTACGACTGACGGAGATGCCTTCCGTCTCTTCATTCACTATCGACTGAAAGGAGGGCAGACCATCAAAGACTACTACGACGAGAGAAAGCGACTGGGTTCCTTGGCTGACCTGAAAGAGTGCCACATAATTTCTGGACTGACTGATGGTGTTCCTCCTGATGTGGAACTGGCGCTCGTTGGGCTGTCTTTCAACTCGTCATTAGAGTGGCTCACCGCTGCTCAACGGGTCGAGACATCTTTAAAACGGGTCAGAGGAGTTTCCTTTACTCGTAACGCTAGTATCGCAAAAAGAGCTCCACGTCTCTTCAGCAGATCGCAGCAACCGACAATAACTCCTCAACCGCGTGCCCCGCAAAACGAATGTAGATACTGCTCAGCTGCTGGTTTCCCACGACAGTTTCACTGGCACAACGAATGTCCGCGCCGCGGCAATATGTCCGCTATTGATACTGAACGGGGAAACGAGGAGGGCGACCCAGAGTTTCATTAATACACTTCAGTGCTCTTATCAACGGAAAGCCAGTAAATGCGACTCTCGATAAAGGAACAACAATTACTTGTATCAGCGAGGATGTGTACAAACAGCTAAAACTTCAGTTGATGAGAGACTCCAGCATGATGGTCCAGCAAGTTGCATCAAGCATTCGAACTTTGGGTCGCGTAAACATTCAGTTACAAATTGGGAACGTCATAAAGAAAGTTTATGCAAATGTGCTGCGAGGCATGAGAACGCAATTAATTCTTGGCCTAGACAGTGCTTCATACTTCAATCTTTCTGTAAATCTGGAAAGCAAGTCAGTGACACAAGCACGTGAGAATATGAACATTCCGCGTCACAATGAAAAGAAAACCATTCAAGCCCCACTGATGCGAACCCTGACTTCAGAAAACTTAGAGCATGAGTCTGTGGTGCTCGACTCTTTTAAGCAAGTATGATGAGATATTTTCGAAATCTCAGACAGATATTGGGTGCATCATCACTGAGAAACATAGGATCGCACTTACAAATGCTGTCCCTATTCGTCGAGTACCATACCAATGTTCACAGGCAGACAAAGTGGAGATCAACAAACAAGTTAACGCTCTCCTCAAGCAAGGTGTTGTGAGGCCTTCATTATCGCCCTACGCCGCACCTGTCATTTTAGCAGAAAAGAAAGGTGAAGGACGCACTCGTCTATGTATTGACTACCGGAAACTCAATGCCATAACGGTACCCGACTTTCAACCAATTCCACGTATAGATGATATTCTTGACCACTTGGGAAAGGCGGAGTTTTTCACTACGTTCAACGTAACGTCGGGATACTGGCATGTCCAAATGCATCCTGACGATGTTCAGAAAACTGCATTTGTCACACCGGATGGTCATTTTGGGTGGTTGGTAATGCCGTTTGGGTTGAAGAATGCTCCAGCTACATTTGAAAGAGCCATGAAATCAATAATAGCGAAACATCAGCTCACCAATGTTATTAATTACTTTGACGATGTGGTCGTATACTCAGAGACATTTAATTATCATATACGACACCTTGAGGCGCTATTGAAAGCTCTCAAAACCGAGAACGTAAAACTCAAACGAAAAAAGTGCCAATTTGCACGCTGCAGCATTGAATACCTGGGGCACAAAATTTCACAAGGAACAGTGACACCTAAGCAAAGTAATGTGGCTGCCATACTCAAATTTCCAACACCAAAACGAGAAAAAAATCTCCAGCATTTTCTGGGCACTGTAAACACCTAATGTCAGTACATTCACCACTTCAGCGATATCGCTCTTCCACTCACAAAACTACTCCACAAAGGCAGCAAGTGGGTGTGGACAGAAGCATGCGAGCAAGCCTTTCGTGAACTGAAGGAGTGTATAACTGAAGAACCGGTGCTTCGCATATACGACCCTTCGAGATCATGTACTGTGTACGGTGACGCATCTGGCGAAGGCATCGGTGCAGTGCTGAAACAAGCTGATGACAAAGGCAAAGAGCATCCTGTTGCTTACTATTCCCACAAACTACTTAAGCACGAGGTGAACTATGCTATTACAGAAAGAGAATGTCTTGCCATTGTAGATGCCATTGATAAATGGCATTGCTATCTGCATGGAAAGTCATTCACTGTTGTAACAGATCACTCTGCACTCCAGTGGCTGAAGATTGTTAAGAATCCTCAAGGTCGTCTCATCAGGTGATCTTTGAAACTGTCAATGTATGATGTGAACATCAAACATCAAAAGGGCACAAGTAATGTCAAAGCAGATGCGCTCTCCAGAGCCCCAATAGTTAATCTTCTATCACACGACGACCTTCAGCGATGCAACAATCAGCGTCCAAAAGGAACGCACTCATTGGAAAATAACATTATCATCGTTAAAAGAAAAGGACTACGGAAAATATACGTGCCCCATGAACTACGCTTAACCATTCTGAAGAACGCACATCAACATTTCGGGCATGTCGGAGTGAAGAAGACGCTATCAATCCTGTCTCCGCAATATTATTGGCCGCATATGGTAACCGATGTTTCCACTTACATTCGGCATTGTGATACATGCCAGAGATGCAAGAAGACAAACACAAAAAAGTTTGGAATGCTTGAATCATTGCCTCCAGCTGAAGAGCCCTTCGACCTCTTTGCAATAGACACCATTGGAGGATTTTCTGGATATGGCTCGTCAAAAAGGTTTATACACTTGACTATTGATCATGCGACTCGCTACGAATGGGCGTTTGCTCATAAAAGTGAGAACACCGACGCCTACATTTCATGCTTAAAAACAATTTTTTCTTCTGGAAAACCACGGAAGCTCCTTTCAGATCGTGGAACAGGATTTATGCAGGAAAATTCAAGCAGTTTTTAAAACATTATCGTATATACCAACTATTAACCTCATCTCATCATCCGCAATGCAATGGCATGAACGAGCGGACAAACCAGACTATCGTAACGAGACTTAAATGTAAGATCAATGTCGAACCACACAAGTCTTGGACTAAGCTGCTTCCGGAGGTAATTGACAAATACAACAGAACACCCTCGAAGTGACCGGCTATGCACCTTCCTTCCTGATGTATGGAATTCCATCTTATCCTACTGTACTGAAACAACGAGAAGAAACTGTCGAAGAAGCGCGAAAAACTGCAGTTACCAGTTCTATCGCCTACCACAATAAGAACAAAGTCATTTATGATAGAAAATTTCTTCCGATTGAGTTCCAAGTCTGTGACTTTGTCCTTTATGAGACACCATGGCATCCCAACAATGGCAAACTGAGTTCCGTGATGGAAGGACCCTACAAGATTCTACGCAAGGTCTCAACAGTGAACTATGAGATCAACCGCTCCGTGCTACCTTTACGTAGAAACTCTGACATTGTGCATGTTAGCAAACTGCGGTGTATTTTGAACCTTCTGAACTGAGAATTTCTCGAGGGGAGGGGGAAGTGTGACGCATTAACAAGGTGATTCTAGGAGAAGCCGACGAAGAGGAAGTGCGCGTGCATTAAAATAAACGCATGGTATCTGGACCACGACAGTCTATATATATATATATATATATATATATATATATATATATATATATATATATATATATATATATATATATATATATATATATATGGGGGGAGGAAATAATGCCACGCAAATGTGCCAGTGACTTCTTTGTCTTCGCCAGTGGCACATACACGAAGCATTATTCCCTCCTTCAAAACAAACAAACAAAAACATCTTCCCGATGATGCCGGCTGTTGCGGATCCCAGCACTGAGAACCCGTTGTTGCGGCTCTCGGCGCTGTTCACCCGTAGTCGCTCCGAATCCCAGCGCTGATCACCAGTTGTTGCGGACCGGGGTCTGCTTGGTCTTTTGTAGTAGCGTGGTGTAGCTTCGGGTTGAGGAAACGAACGCTGACAAGATGGGGATACGAAAAACAAACAGGTTTATGGCACTATTTACACTTATTTACAGCATACAGAGGTTGAGAGTTTAACAAACCACGAGCGTGGTGGTTGAACCGTTGCACAGGTCAGAGCGACGTTCTGCATTCTGCAGCGTCGTTTTCAACCCTGTCGGGCTCCTCCTCCTTGATTGGAACGTCAATCACACACACACAAGGCACCGCCAACAGGGCATATTTCAGTAGCACATGGTCCGCCAAATAGTTATTGACCCTCTTGACGCAATGCTTTGATGATAGGGGAAGTGGGGTTCCTTCCAGGAACAATTTGGCCGATCAGTTGCTTCTTCCGCCTTTCCCAAAAAGGGCAGCCAAGGAGTAAACACTTGAATCGCGGAGACACGACCTGTGCGGTTGGTCTGCTTCGCCGTCTCACTAAACAAGCCGGCCCGGAGGAATCGTTTGTAGAAGTTTAGGCTCACGGACCGTCTTCAAATCGCTTTGTCGCTCCCTGCTGTTGGACGCTGGTTCCGAGAGAACTGGGGTTCCAGGCGTGGGAGCGCTGCCCAGCTACGTTTCTCAGCGACGGCATGGCGCCTACTGACGACGGTCATAACACGGCTCATAAAGCAAAAAAAAAAAACTATATAATCATTGAAGATATGGTTTCATTCGAAGCACGTGAACAATTTCTGGCGAATGTCTTTGGCGCTTTGAACACTGAGGGCCGTCGGGAACAACCTCGTAATTAATCTCAATGATGCATCGGAGAACCTTGTAAGGTCCGAAGTATCTCCGCTATAGTCTTTAGGAGAGGCCACCATGACGAATGGGTGTTCAGACTCACGCTTTGTCACCCACGCATATACAGGTCCACAAAGAAATAATTCAGAAAAATATTTTGCAATGGGTGGAGTGGAAGCGGCGAACTCTCCGCAGCGTTAACCACTCAACTACTAAACCGCGTCCTTCATTATAGTAAAGGCGAGCTATTAAGCCTATAACAACACACGCCATCTATTGCTGGCGGTACACCAATCTCAGAATATCAGCGTGTTCTCTGCATATACCAGCGAGATGGTGCGAAGGGCGCGCTCGGTTCGGTGTGAACCCCACGGTTCGTTGTGAATGCGTACTTTGCACTACGCGCTGTGAACGCGTACTTTGCACTACTGGGCGTAGTCAACGCGCGCGGCCGCTTATCTTTTGATGGGAGCAGTTTGTACATGGTGTGCTTTCCCCGGAAAGATTGCGTTCAAGTGACACTTCACTTGTTCAAGGTCACTTCACTTACTGCGCAGACCCCATTTGCGAAAAGAGCCCGCTGGTCACACACAAGTCGAAATTCTGACACTAATTAGTTCACACTCGTGGTGCGTGTATAACTGCGCGTATGTTTCACGTGTCCTTTGGGTATGAGCAGCGCGTTAAGTGTCGAGCTTTGAATTTTGTTAATTTTCGCCCATCCTGTGCGTGTTCCTTTCATGTGTCTTTTGTGCTTCAGTATAGCGCACTTTACGTTTTATCAGCTTGCAGTTCCAGGTGTGAAGCTTGATACTTAGTTTCTTACATTTTCATAAACACACGACACAAAGTCACACAAGGAATAATTCTATCCAGTGTAATATTTAAGGTGTTCTCAGATTTGGGTGCACGTTAAAGAACCCCAGGTGGTCGAAATTTCCGGAGCCCTCCACTACGGCGTCTCTCATAATCATATGGTGGTTTTGGGACGTTAAACCCCACATATCAATCAATTGTAATATTTGAGAAAATTTTGTTGGTGTTTCTGCAACAACATATAGGTTCCACGGTGATGAGAAATCATCACACGCATGATATCGGCTGAGCCAACATTTCATAAGGCATTGGATCTAGCGACATCGTTTCTTCAATGCCTTCACATCACTTGCAGCTTCAACATACCTTGAACCTGTCTTGTTTGGAACAAGAAAACACATTTCAGGAGCTAATGGATACACAAAAAATTTGTAATTCCTCGCCATGTAATAGTCAGTGTCATCCATAAGGTTGGATATATGATTGTAATGAACATAGTATCGATGAGGTTTTTGTTAGTGTGTGTGTGTGTGTGTGTGTGTGTGTGTGTGTGTGTGTGTGTGTGTGTGTGTGGTGTGTGTGTGGTGTGTGTGTGTTTGTGTGTGTGTGTGTGTGTGTGTGTGTGTGTGTAGGCACATACTTGAAAAAAATTGCCATCAGTTATGGTATCAAACAGCTTTTTAATGATCAACTGCCAACAAGAGACACAGATAGGTGGCAATAAAAGTCAATATGGTGCGTTTTATTTTTGTGTTCACATTTTTTGGCAAAAATGATCGATTTAACAATTTATCATCAAGAAATTTAGAGTATATTTGGTATAAAGAGCCAATGCTGCAGAACGAAAGGAAAAAGAAAACGATAACCAACATGCTGAAAAACGACTACCTCAGAATAACCATGTTGAAAACTCCTAAAACACGTCAATGCTAATTGTCGTATACAGCACTATGAGCGTTAAAAAAAAATTGTATGTATAAACAAAGCAATATGACACTTGTCACCTGAATGAACAATAAGACTATGCTAAGCTTCACAAACTCTTCTTTCATGGAAAGTAGAACATTCGTTTAACTCTCGATTCCATTTCTACTTTCTAACATTGATGCTTCTTTCTAATATTGATGCTTCTTGCAGAAATTTCTCGTTAGTTCATATGACTACCTTATCCCTTAGCCCGTTTGTTCCATATTCTGTTTTTTTTTTACAAAAATAAGGTTTCCTTGAAGAGAGGCTCACAACAGCCTCGCAGTCAAGTTCACAGTAATTAGAGATGAATACAATGTGCCTAACACACATCTGCATATAATAGAAAATATAAACAAAAGTGAAAACATCACAAATCAGAATGCTTGAAGGCATGGATTAAGCAGGCACCAAGATCGGGCATTTAGAATACGATAAGCATTGCTTTCTGTCGTGTTAAAACCGCTTCCATGTGAACACTGCACAGCACTGACTGTTCAGCCCAATTCTTGATATTTTTTTAATGTCCCACGTTACATGCATTAAATTTTTACTAGCTGTAGGGCAGTGAAACTTGCTCTACTAAGCATGATAATGAAGCAAGTGCTTTGTCACAAAAAAAAAAAGCAAACAGCTTGTAAAACTGTACGTTGAATTCCAAGTGCATCTTCTGTAGGACAGATGTGACGATGCAGTTTTGTATGGTAAACGTAGGTTAAATACTATAAAAAACGTACCTAAAAGAAGCATTCTATCAGCAGAACTGAAGAAAAAAATTTTTTTCCGCTGTTCACAGCGCGTGGCACGATTCATATTTTGTAAGCACGCGTTTCTTTGGTGAAAAATGTTCAACAGGCTTGCCAAAAAAGAATGCTCAATTTCTTTCTTGTGTAGACATCTCTTACACCACATGTTATAAAACTCTCTGTAACACATCTCCAGCAACAACTAACACTCATGCATACATACACATTTACAGACACACATACATATTTACAAAAGCGATAATTTTTTGATTTGTTAAAATTAATTCATCGACAGCACCATTTTTTTTTCTTCTGTAAACTTCTTGTGCAGAGGGAATGCTCACGACGAAGCATGCTGAGCAGCGGTAAAGTTCCACACATCAATATCCATACATGTGCGCATTGACAATGGGCAAACAGGGGGGCAATACCAAGAAACTGACATCACCCATACGTAAGCCCACATGTGTGTACAGTTATGTGTGCGTATAGTTACGTGTGCATATAGTTATGTGTGTGTACAATTGTAACTCGCAGCACAGAAGACAGAGACAGAATCTGATTCCGTTTTAAATGCTGCAATTGAAACTGTGTATGCTGCTGGAGCGCATTGTAGAATCTCGTTATAACACAACTGTATCCAACATTACATTATCTTCAATATGTTGGACATATAGGACGCATTGTTCCAGATAAAACTTTTCTATGTCTTCTTACATTGTTATGCACTACTTCGCTACATCAAGATTCTACTGTACACAATTTTCATTTACCGGGATATTGATATTCTTGATCCAGCAAGGGCTGTAGGTGTGATGTACGATTGATAACAACAGTCAAGTATAGCAGTGGCGGAGTTGGGTTTCAGCACCAGGTGGAATCAGTACAGCAATCAAGTACGGTAATTTTTCACTGCTATGAAGTTGCTAATAAATGCTAACCATCACTAAATAGCAACTCGGGGCCATTACGCCAGAGTGACTGACTCAAGCCAGAATACGACTTGGCAATAGTTTTTTGTTGGTAGCATGCCACTTGAAGCATAGGCAGAGGATGACACATCATTTCGCATTATTCAAGAAACAGCATCATTAGACAAGCAAAGCATATGCCGAGTTGTACAGTGCAGTACATGCTTGAAAGGAACACCTAGCTAGCATTGAAAGCTTCATACTAACTTGAACACGCTTTCGTAGAGAGAAAAAAAAAACAAAACGCATCAATGCTAACAGCCACAAGGTGAGGACTAGCTGTAATGCTTTCATGTTGTTATCCTGTGGTGATTGTTCGTTAAATTATGAGTGTTTTCAATAATGGAGAACCGTATTGTATTTTACAAAAGTGTGCCTCAAAGCAAACATATCGAGTGCGTAGGAAGCATGGCTGATGAGAAAATAAGGTACACCAACACAACTGTAACCATTCCACGAACTTGCCCTCTCCAATCACATGATCGATTTACCAGTTACAATTACTGGTCAACTGCTAATGCTTTCACTAAGTTAATGCATTGTCCAGGAGTGCAGCGGTATAAAAAATGTAATATATGATAAAAAAGACTGCACCAGCTCCTAGTGGCACCAGAAACGCACTGAAACATTGTTTACAAACAGCTAAAAACAGGTGCCCCTAGTGTTATTTCTTAACTGGAAGCAGAATTAAGGCTTAAGTGAATTCAACACCTGTCTTCAGTAGGAAGAGTTTTACCTAGGGGAAATTAATTACTAACACATTAAATTTGCAGAGTGCATGCAAGCATTGAGAGGTAAGTGTAGAATTTTTGACATAACGTAGGCGAATGGTAACATGCTCATTCAGTGAGTTTCAGAGCTTAACAATAAAATCTGTCATATGGTTTCCATGTGCCATGTTTCATCATGTGCAAATTATGCCTATAAAAAAGCATAGCTTACAACTTCAGTCAGTAATCTAAGCTCACGGTTACAACAGTAACAAGATCAAAATTTTTAAAGAGGCATTGGAAACACGGAGAAGTTTGCACGCCATGTTACGTACGCTAATAAACCAATACAAGCTCCAAATGATGGAGCCTGTGATGGGTTACAACTTGTCTCCATCTGATCAACAGCACTGCACCACACAGTTCGGATGGATTTCACCCAAAAGAAAAAGGAACACTACTTTGTCCAACAGGTCTCATATATTACTAAAGTCGTAATTGAGGGAAGGGGATGCAATATGCACAAATAGAGGGAGGGGGGGGGGGAGAAAAAGAACAGGGAACAAAGCTCTCCCATATAGTTGTGCGTTTTCTTTCTCCAACAGCGTGCAAAGACGACAGTCCAGCGCTCGGCTTAATAATCAACACTCACCTCCCAGTGATTCAATATATACTAAATTAAAACCATTTTCACTCTGCTTGCTTTCTTTCTCTTTCGCTCCAGTAACTAACTCAGCATGTCAACAACTTTAGGATTAAAAAAAAAATGAAGGTTAACAGCGATCTCAAAAACAACAAAGGCCATGGCGCACATTCGCAGAGCTGCCTTTCTCGGTACACTCCAGCAACAAGAACTCCCGCAGCTGTGGAAGTAAACGCACCATGTGAACCACACACAAAGAGTGGAGTTGTTCCTGTACAAAACAAATGCACACTCGATCGTCCAGCAACGTTTAACAACATGGGTCCTCCTCTTCTCTTCCCAAGCCAGAACAACAAGTTGTGTCAAAGTCTGTAGCGGGAACAGCCCTGCGTTCGTTCAAGGAGTGATGAAACTACGCGGTCTTTCAGAAGAGCTTGCAATTGTGCGTGCAGCAAATTGTCTAGAGTTACACGCCTTACCGATTTTGTGCGGCAACTGCACCTCTGTCATGAAGCAGTCACTTGCACGGTCAGCCTTGCTAACAGACAACTTGCACGTAGAGTTCGTGAAACTGACACTGCCAAACTAAGAAGGACGCGAACCACGTAAAGGCGGGGTGGGGTCACTTACATATACAGCACTAGGCAAGACTGGCACTTTGGATGCACATTGTTTCTTGTCCCCAGGCGAAATACGAGGTTTCAGGCTGCCACATTTGCCACAGCAAGGCATATGGATGGCCACAGCACTTCTTTCAACCGATGGCCCTTGCAGAGCAGCGGAGACCGAACCATTGCTGCGCCAAGGATCTGGAGACACTTCGCGAGCGCTGCTCCAAACTGTTTCCACCGGAACAGGAGGAAGCAAAAACAAGATGGAAGAGTCGGAGGCTCAGCATAACCGCGGCATCACCTGTACAGATGCAAAAGCGCCAAATTCTCGTGGCAACAGAGGCAAGCGCGTCCTTCACACACACGACTCGGTTTCAGCGTGCGCCGTTGGGACTTGCGGAGACGAGGAAGCCACGTCGTTTGCTGCCGCCACAACGGCGACGTCTTTGGCCTCTTCCTCTTCGTGGATGTGGATGGAGCTGGCCTTGTACCAAACGACAGCATCCACAAGGAACGCGACAAACATGATGACAGCAGTGACACCGTGGAACACCATACGAAACTTGGCCGGGTCGTAGACGCGGCATGCCCCAGGCTCCCCGCAGTTGTCCTCCCAGAAGAGGCAGGCAGAGTCGACGACTGCGCCGTAGATGATGGGACAAGGCACATTCCCTGTAGAATGTGCACATTAGCGAGTTAAAATTCGGTTCCATTGCTTCAAGTGAGGAAGCCAAGATATCATTATGAAGCAAGCCATAGTAATGAAGCCAAGATATTGTTACGAAGTAGCCCGTAATAGGGCACTCCAGATTAATTTTGAGCACCTGGGATCCTCACATGCACAGCTCAACTTAACATCCTCATACCCAAAAAGGCAACTCCAGGTCAGTTTATTTCAAACTTCTTTTAATTTGTTCTAGAGCGTACAAGAAAACGAAAAAAATATATTGTTTCAGACGAACAGTGAAAAAAAATTAATTGGTAAAATTTAAATATTATTGCAAAATAAATTTTATTATATATAATTTACCTTATTTACCAGCTAACAACTGCAATTTATAACCGAGATTATGCATAAAAATTGATTGCAACTTCGTTGGAGACCGTTCCGCAGCGTTACTGGGCTAAAATAAACTACGGAAAATTTTATTTACTTGCTGCAAAGACAAAATAGTTGACATTTCTCGGAAACGCGATTTTTAAAGCAGCCGTGCACCACAGATGGTATACATGGAGTGCCTTGTTGCTGAGCCAAAGTAAAGTTATGCCTTCCACAAAAGACATTCAAGCTGAAGGTAAAAAAATATTTGCTTCAAAATTAACTGCACTTGCTCAAAGCAATGAGTCCAATTACTTTCACAGAGACAGAACAGGCTAAATATATGAGCACTTTCACAATTAACCCTCACTTAAACGCAGTGTCAAAGTTCGGGAGCTGAACACAAAAGACCGCAAGCTAAGCAGCGGAACATCGTCTTCACTAAGCTATCACGGTGGGCTTGCTCAGAGCTGGCAGGCAGAGAAAAAGCTGCTCATAAATCTTACGACAGCAACTTACCAAACAGTCCAATGGCAAACTGGATCAATCCCAATGCAAGGGCCTTGTCATGTGATTCTACACACCTAAAGAATGTTGAGTAATTAATCTCTGAGTTATGAGCATCAGATTGTTAAGAAATGAACATTAACAAGCTTGCAAATAATAGTCAATGCATAAAACAAATTATATCCTAATGGCACATACAACTTCACTCAAAGCTACCATTTCCAATAATGAGTAGAGAAAAAGCCCTCCATTGAATTTTTTTTATTGTGGGAAGGTTTCCAATTATGCTATCACTGTGACCCAATGAATCAATCAATCACCCATCCATTCATCTGTTCATTCAACCATTTGTTCATTCATTCGTTCATCAATGCACATTGACTACTGTTATTCAGTACATGATATCTTTTTGTCAAAACTGCCTTTCTTAACAGATGTGTGGTGCATTTTAGCGTGGCACTTTCTATTCGGTAATAAATTAACAGATTGCGAAGTCCAAAGTAAAACATTTCAAATATAAACCGATTCTGCATAAGCTAGCAGGGATTTTCCAATATCGAAGAAAAGTGCAAGTGGTGCTTTTCGAGCAAAAACGCTCACGGCAACATGTAAAGTAATAGCATTCAGCTCGACCACTTTTCACCACTGTCTCGGTTTGTGAACATTCCCCAACCTCCAAACAGAAAAAAAGAATTGCATATTTTAAATCTGTTCGCAAATACAAACTTTGCAAGTCCCACTTCAATTAATGAAGAATTTGATAAAAAAAATTTGGGACCCATATCCACCTTAACATTAGCTGGATGTGAGCAGTCTTGGGTAGTAACTAATCACTAGTAAAGCGATACCAGTAACCACTTTTTCAGTAACTTGAAACTGTAACTATTACTTATTAGTTAGAGTCACTTGTATCTGTAATTCAATAAAGTAGAATGCTGGGCCACTTGGTAAAACATAATGTGGAAATATATGTTCCTTTGGTAGCAATAAGTGAAAAAGAGGTGTCTTTTTTTGAGCTGTTGAAGTAGATAAACATTTACCTCCTTTTTTGGGGAAGAGAAGAGGGGGTGGAACCTTGAAGTGATAGTTGGTTGTGACTGCACGTGTTCTTGTGCAATGAATGTTTTCTAATAAAAATTCAGTTGTAAGTGAGCGTCTTTCCTGTCAAGTGCTTTTTCTGCTACCTTGTGCCCTCATATATTTCCACATTTTGTATCTGTAACACTATTACTTTTTTACACATTAACTGTAACGAAAAAAAGCGTTTGAGTAACTCATGCTTTTATGAAAATTCTACAACAGAAACACTCGTTAAAGACCGATGGTAAACACTTTTCAATTTTCCTAAATTTCTTTTTTGCAATATCCTCTCTACCTTCCTACTTACCCCAATAGCATTGCCCTAGCATTTAGGAGAAATAGCCGCAAAGGGATATATCTTCTATGCAAAAGACCATGTCCCATCTTTTGCAAACTCCATGTCGTGAATCTATTATGTTGTAGCTGAACAGCATGCCGAGTTCACGACAATTTTGGGGGGGGGGGGGGGGGGGGGAGAAGGAGGCACATATTCTTTTTGTAACTTGAGCTTCATACTGTCTTCTTGGTGCACGTGTCGGTGGAGCATTCTTTCGTCCAAGGCCCCGAGCTTATCGTGTTTGACAGGTGGCGAAAAAACAGCCACACAAAGCGGCTGAAAAAGCCAGAAGGCTTTGAACTATTGAATCGGCTTTTGAAAACCTTTTTGTAATTGATTGCCAATGGTCTACTTCGACTTCACACAACAATTATCAACAAAATAGCTGACGTGTGCCAAGTATAAACTGGCTACAAGTAAAAAAAAAAAGAAAAGGTAAGCGGACATCCATTTGACACGCATGTTCTTGCAAACATTCGGTAGGGAGCCGCTATTGCTATTGAAAGCCAGAGCATTGTGGGGCAAGAATCACGTTTCCTGAAGTCCCCCCAACCTCCTTGCTGTCCTTCGTGGGGCAGTGTCGTCGCATTGTTTAGGGTAAAGTTATTGCCTGTCAAGCAATGACCGGTCTGGAGGCGTCGCTCGCTTGACACCAGCCGTGGTCAAGTAGTGTTAAAAAACCTTCGTCTCAGAATGTGTTACAGGGTTGATTACAGCAACTAATTCTTGCCTGCCTGTTTCACCAATGTAATTAAAACACTTTGCCATCCCCGCATCGTAAATGTAGATGATCTCGCCCTGATCGTCTGCAGGTGTGCATTCTTCGGGTTTCGCAAAACGTGTCCCATCTCTCTGAACAGGGTCTGATACACTTCGAAGAACACATGGGAACGGACGGCAATGATCCATGGATGTCGTCATCACCCCTGATGCACTACCCGTACCGCTTAGTGTGTTTTTATTACATAAATTGATCATGCGTTGCATAATAAATTACTTATTTTATACAGTAACAGAAAAGTAACAACATTACTTTTTCACAGTAACTGTAATTGGGTTACTTTTTGGCTTAGGTAGCTGTAACTGAGATACACTTCGAAGAACACATGGAAATGGACGGCAATGATCCATGGATGTCGTCATCACCCCTGATGCACTACCCGTACCGCTTAGTGCGTTTTTATTACATAAATTGATCATGCGTTGCATAATAAATTACTTATTTTATACAGTAACAGAAAAGTAACAACGTTACTTTTTCACAGTAACTGTAATTAGGTTACTTTTTGGCTTAGGTAGCTGTAACTGAAACACTGCTACATTTTATTGGCAACGTGCCCATGAGTGGGTGTGACGCATGACCGAGAATGTGCAGCTCGTCGAATTCCCGTTTGAGATTGGGGGAGCTAAAGTGTCTCCTACGTGCTGTACTTGAACACGTATCCGATTGACAGCCAGCAGGTGCGCAAGCAGTTAGCTGAAGTGCCACTTGATTGCTGACAGTAAGAAAACTCTACCATTGCCAAACCTGCATGCAGTCTTGCAAAGATTGGCTTGGTGGTCGCTCATATAGCATTTATATTGACTATGGCTTACGGCAAATTTCACTTATATGGCCTTTGATAGCTAGCGCAGAAAAAAAAAATGTGCGGAGCATGTTTTAAAAGTGCGAAAAAGAGGGCGCTGTAGCAAGCCAATCATGAGACATCCGAGGCAGTGACTGTGACAAATGCATCAAGAGATGGACAAGCCCTCAATACCACTGTAAATCTCTTTACATTAACTATGTTCACAGGCTATGAAAAAATAGTATGCAGCTTTCATTTTTTTCTCACCTAAGAGTCAGCAGCATGGACCCAACTTCGGACGTTGAGTGTATGAGTACGAAAACTGAGAAGATGACAATGTACCAAGTAAGGGTGTTGCATTCGAGAGAGCAGAACCCATTCACAATTGTTTCGTTGGTTCCTGTGCAATGGCAGTCGCTAAATGTTGGCTGTAACAGAAAAAAGAACGTAATTTAAATCTTGGTAGGCCTTAAAAATAAAAGTGCATGCATGTTGCTATTATTTTTCTCGAGCGAAAGAAGGGCCGTTTTTTTTTTTTTTTGAGGAGCTAGTTTCTTTTTTTTTTTGTTTGGACACAGCCAAATTAATCCAACTGACAATAGTTAAGAGAGGAAAAGCATAGAGGACATTAATCGTCTTTAAAAGGGCCCTGCCACTGTTTCTCAGCATGGTCAGAAAACGGTGTCGATTGGTAGCCGGGGCTCCTAAGAATATGCGAGCCAGTCAAACATTGTAGCACAACACGTGGCCTGGAAATTACAGTTACCTAAAAATCGTTCCCCTTTTTGGCTATAAGTGATGACGCATAACAAATCTCGTTTACTTCATTCATACTCAGTGGTTTGTCAACATTTTTGCGACAGTCGATTCGCGATGCAACGAAATCCTTTAATGAAGCCAATTGACCGTTACTTCAAAAAGTGTTTCAGGGCCCTCTTTAACTGCAGCACAGCAATGATGACGTGATTTGAAATTATGTCAAAGTGGACAAAAAATCAGCTGTGCCCACAGCCTTCAATCAGCGGTCGTGTATTCAAAGCCCACGAACAAAACCAGTCATTACTCGTCCACTTTCACTTCAAGTAAGGTGTTTATTACTACACTACAGCTAAAGACAACAATTAACAATCCCTGTACTTTCCTTGAAGGTTTGATTTAATTGTTTGTGTTGACTGAAGTTCTAAACACAAGCAAGTTTGCTTCATCTGACACAGTGATCTGCCAGCAGCTGTTAGTACATGGTGTGGTTGGGGAATTAGCTCCTTGAGTATCGGAAGTAACCAGCATAGCACAGAATAACTTCATGAGCTGCTTGGTGTTTGCTATAGGACACAATTTTTTTGTAGTTGAAATGTCCAGAAAAATGCAAGAGCTGCTACTGACAGCTAGCTCTATTTTCTTTTCTGAATGATCGCACTGTAAAATACATTGCTTTGTGGATAGTGCAGGCTAGAATGCATATGCAGCCAACCACTGAAACAGTATGTAACGTGTCATAAAAAAGGGGAGAGAGTACGTCACGACAATTACATGTGCATAGATTGCGTTCAGTCTGATTTTTGATGTGGGTTTACACGATTTCTGACGATTTCTGACGGTGGGTTTACACAGAAAATTTTTCACCCATTGCAACTAAACGTAAGTACATGGCAGTTTTTTTTCACTCCATCACAAATGAAGGGTGACCACTATATGAGCAAGGAATCGAACCCACACCCCCTGCACCCTAGCCACAATGGCGGGAAATTTATGATGTAAGTGCTCCCCGGTTCTGTGCAGTTAACAATCAAGCTCTTTTCAGTCTAAGTGAAAAAAAAAAAACAAACAGATGTGTGCTACACTGAAGGAAGGAGATCAATTCGTTGCGTGACACTTATCCTTGCGCTGTCATCTACCGTACTTACATATTTGTAGGTCGACCAATTTTGTATTCATTTGAAATTTATAAAGTTGGAGGGGTCGTTCTAGAATCTAAAGCTAGTTTCGGGTGTAAAGCCTTTCTAAATAAGATTCTACGTATCACAGAAAAGCTAGCTTTCCTGTGCAGCTGCACTGCCTTGACACCACTTTTAATTTCATTTTCTTTGGAGACATTGTGAATAACTAATTTTTTAATGAGATATGCTCTCGCCCATCCCCTTCCTCTTATTTTTTTTTTTTCACTGTGCGATTTTTGCGGGATCGACTTACATTCGTGTAAACTTCCAATCGTTTGAATACGGCAGTTTTTTCTAGAATGCACGAACCAGCACAAGTTAACACCTTATTGGCATCATGCAGAGTATGATTAGAGGGGTTCAACAAGTGCCCCATTTCTGCTGCTCGTTTTTTTTTTCCTGGTTTGCCGCTGAAACTCGTAGCTTTAGAAGCACTGAACTAAGTTGTCAAGAAAAGTGGCACACTCTAGTAGCCCTGAAAAAATGCACGTGAAATACAATGTGCCGACAGGTGCAGTGACGTCAATGAGGTAAAATTACAAGGAGGGGGAGGATGGTAGGCATGTTGCTTTTATTTCAGATAGCGCTTTGGAAAAAGAAAACGGAGCGTGGCTTCACACACCACATGATTGTATTGTGGCATTGAGTCTCCCCGGAAAGCAGTCAAATTGCAGATGCAGTTTCAATACAGTCATATGCTTGAATTCACGAACCCACTTTATCCACTCCTTATCGTTTTCTTAAGTTCCTGTACATCTGTTACAGGGGAACTAAAACGGTAGCAGGGTGAACGACAATTACAAGATTGGTTGCACATTAAAGAACCTCAGGTGGTCAAAATTTTCGGAGCCCTCCACTATGGCATCTCTCATAATCATATGGTGGTTTTGGGACGTTAAACCCCTCATATGTATCAACAAGATTGGTTTGTCTGTACCGGAACAATTTGTGTGCCAGACATCCTAAAGGCACAAATCAAATCGGGAAGATATGAGATAAGAATGAGGCTAGTTTGTGTGCCTTAGTGTCTTGAACACAGCTACTACTACAAAATGAACAGATGTGAAAAAGAAATAGGTTAGTACAAAAACTTTCTGCACAGTATGACTAATAACTACCTAAGAGATCAAAATATGCGCTTTACAAGCATAGGCATCAAGCTATATGATGCTTCAAACACAAATTTCACGGAAAGAACACTCACAAAAGGTCCCTCCTCCAAGCCTGGAACACAAGGGGGGTCGTGATGCCCCTGATCCCAAGCGATTCATGCCACTGAACAAATTTATGGAACTGGCATAGAAAGAAGCTAAACAGCGCACCTGCTGATTACTGCCGGAGACTTGTGAGCAGCCAGCCAAGCACGGAGACAAGTAGGTCACACTATCATGGCACACTGGGGAAAAAAGCCCAGACTTGCACTCGCACGAGGTGCTGTTGCATGCTGGAGGTAGAAAATCTACGTCCCTGCTGCAAAAAAACAAAATAAAGAAAACATTGGTCTTCAACGTGAATTTGATTCTATCTCATTCGGTTCCGTCTGTGGGGCTCAATGACTTGATTAGGCATGGCGGTTCACACAGACGGTTGCAGTTCGTGAACGAGCTTTCAAGTACACCTTAACCACCTGTAATCATTTAACATGGAGCCACAAAATAGGATAAATGAATGCTTACTGATGATCACATGAACCTGCAAGACCAATATAACTCCAGAAACAATATACCCAACCAGAGTTAATAACAGAATGTGATAGTGGTTTCTCTACTTCACATTTTTGCTAGTAAAGTACAGAAGTAACATACGAGAAAACCTTGGGCTTGCTGGCATATCGTTAATTCAAAATGCCATCACGTGAAAACAAAGACGAGAGGACACATTTTCATTTTATGTGTCTTTGGGTTCTATTGATTCATGCCATAGAATTGTGGTGGCCACTAACGCAGGAAAGGGGAGGGTGAGCGGAGATCCGGATAGGATAAGAGAACTGCCGTTCAGTGCAAAAGGTTCACCAAGGCTTAAACGTGTTCTGTTGGGCCTATCTAGGTCAACCTAATTGACAGTCATCCATTATCTGAACCTTCTGTCTATATTGTTGAGATAACCGCTTCATCAGATATATAAAGCTTGTCTCCAGAACTGTGGACTTACTGTTCAGAATTGAGGCCGACGTAGTCTCCAAGAGGGCAGCCCACCCACATAAGGATGACCATGCCGATGGAGTACGCCAGGGCAGTGAATGCTATCCATTTGGCAACAAAGCGGGCGTTCGGCTTGTACTTGCGCATGAACGTCCCGCTGGCAAAAATGCCCACACCCATGACGAGAATACCAGCAAACCCTGCAATGACGTGAAAGGAAAGAGCAACTACGTTGAAGGACCGGGCGTGCAAACACGGGCACAGTATGGTCGAGACACCACAAACACATGTGCTTGCGGCGTCATGACCTCTCTCTTGTGTCCGTGTTTGCACGCCCAGTCTTTTGGGATGAATATGCACCAACTAGCTCAGCTCTGTTATTTTATATGAAAGAGATATACTTGAATATTTGCATCACTTCTTTTTTGACCCAATAGGAAATTTTAAGCTTGGTGTAACAGCTTGTCACAAAACTTCACATACACTAGCTGTCTAGAGAGCAAAACAACCTAAACCAATCTAGTATGCCGTGCAAGCAGCACTTGACATACTAAGCTGGTTAGTGTTTTTGTGTAGCTCTGATGCACTTAATCTAAAGATCCCCAATGTACAATGGTCACATGTATGACTTTCCAGGATTATGTTTCGTGCACATCATATCTCAATGTAACAAATGTCAATTACAGGATGCATAAAAATAGATACAAAGTTTGTTATTACGTAACAAAACGACTTGGCTACTCAACAGCCAATCAGTGGTGGTGGCAGGGGGTCGTACGTAGCAGCAGCAGCCCCCCCCCCCCCCCCCCTCCACCCCACCACTACCACAATTTACGACTGGCTCTTCTTCCTTCCCCACCTTCTAAGAGTGCTCAAAAGGGGACTCAATTGAGCTAGGCCATATGTCCTTCCCCACCCTTCTTCTAAAGGGTGGGAAAGGCCTAAAGAGACTAGCTTGTTATGGGTTCACGTACAGGATAATGAACAGCCTCAAGGAAAAAAAAAGAAAGGTACTAGTGCTTGACGAGTTGAATTTGTGATTTGCGGTTCTCCGCAAATATGTGCTAGCCTGGCACTAACCAACACAACGTGCAGTCAGCCAGGTTTCAGAAATTGACTCACCCGTGATCATGTTGGCCTTGGTCTCGGTAAGCCGAAACTGGCTTTCCAAGTACTTCGGGAGAAAAGTGTAGAGGCCGGCGATTGGCAAGATGTGAAGGACGCTGCTGGCCGTGCGGTACAGCAGAATCTCGTTCTTCAGGAGGCGCCGAATGGCTGTGGGGAAGTCTGAAAGAGAAAGAGCACCTATAGAAAGCTATAAGTAGCAGCCGGGCAAAGCAAGGTATATAGAAAAGCAATCATGCAGCGTAAAGCAGAAGTAGCAAAGCACACACAAACACACATTTCCCATTCACATGCACAGATCCTAGTGTTAAAGCAAACGTCGTCCAATGCCCCTGCGAGCAGTTGAATGTCGCTGTTACAGTTCTCCATATTGCGTAGCATCGTATATAATACAGCCTATGGCGCAAAATGGGAACTGTAAGAAAAGTTGTGCCTGTCAGTCAGCCTCATCATTCATTCTGAGTGGCGGTATTTTTTTATGCTTAATGCACAACTATAACCAGTCATAAAACTTTTTGAAACATGGAATAGCCAAAAAGTTAAAATTGCAAAAAGGTTCTAAAAACCGAGTGAGTTCATGATTAATAGATGTGCTTCGACACAAGGAGAGCTGCCCTTTTTGTCCTATCGTGTCCTTCACTGGATCACCAACATATAACTTGCCGGAGTTCTTTGCCAAGACCGTTAACCGAGAACAGCAGCAGGTCAGTCAGAAACTATAGAATTTGCAACTGTTTTGCATATGTAGCAGCTCAGTGATAATGATGTCATGGTTTGTTTTGATATTGCTTCCCTGTTTACAAATGTCCCTGTTGTCCTGGCCATTTAGGTTATGGAGGCCCGTAAGAGGACAGGAATTTGCAAAGTTGCACGTCGGTGGAGGAGGGTGCACTGCAATTCCAGTTTCCGTCACCATGGCCAACTTAGTGAAAGAGCATGTCGAAACGTGTGCCCTGGAGGCTCTATCTATTCATTTAAAACTGCACCGTAGATTCGTTGATAACACTTTTGTCATCCTGAAGAGGGAAAATCTGGTTGCTTTCCATGAGGCACTGAACAGCGTACAGCTGCCATTAAGTTTACTTATGAAGTAGAGAAGAACAGTGTCTTGCCATTTTCGGATATATACTTGTGATGGCGGGGTGGAAACAAGTGTACCGAACAAAAAAAAAAAAAAAAAAAAACACCCCAGCAGGCCTGCGCGAAACGCACAGCATGTCGTCATGCTATTTGCATTGCGTGATACCTGGTTTTGCCTTTGCTATTCTAAAACACTTTATTACCTGTATTACATGGCTCCTTTCCCAACAGGCCAGTTTTCTGTGGTAGAATACTGGGCTGGCATGCAGGGAAGCTGGGTTCGAATCCTATTGTGTCCTTAGTGCTTTTTATTTACCGAGTTTTTTTCTCATTTCATGCAATAGTGGTTACTGACACCAGCAATGGCAGTGGACAACTTTTGCAGTAACAATGCGATACCAGGGATTCCTCGTAATTCAGCTCGCATCACCCAACCGAGCACAAACGGCCCATTGTGAGGACTTTCTGATCAGCACTTGCGGCGACATGAGATGGAAAATGTGGTTTGTGCCTTAGAACAAATGCATTTGTCGAGGACGCTTATCAACGACACCCTGAAACGCATGCGAAGAAGAACGAGGAGTGTGCCACAAAAAAACACAACATCCAATGTTTGCATTCCTTACGTTCAGAGTGTATCGGACTCTGTTTGGACAGCACTCGATCTGCTGGGCATTAAAACTGTTTTTAGGCTTCACTGTACCTTGGGAAACGTGTTTACCATGCCTAAAGATAGCACCCCTGTGAACGATCAAAGCGGGGTCGCTTACAAAGTACCGTGTGGGAACTGCGACACTACATATATAGCCAAAACACGCAGGAAGCGGTCAACGAGCAACGAGGCTCAAAGAGCACAAAGGGGACATGGCTGAAACCACCCACGCCACGCATTCGAAGACTGAGCTCGATGAGCACTGCTGGAACACAGAGCATGCCATTCGAATTCAGTAATGTGAAGACGCTCGAGAACGATGATGGGGCAAGAGAAAGGTTCTCGAGTCGTGGCTCATTCACAAGTCCATGTGCAACAACAACTGCGGCCCCCCAACTACATGTGTACAGAGACGCACGAGACTAGACATAGACTGGGTGACTTTCACTCGTTTGGAGCCAGTGCTAACTGAGGATGCCACCTGCATAGGTGGAGAAACGTCTCTGAAGTTCTTGTTACATTTTGTTGTGTTAGGTCGGAGTACATCTTTTAATCAAGTTAAAATTGCTCGAAACTTTTCTGCAGCCTCAAATTCATTTCACAGACAGAGGAATAGACATCAGCGATAGATGTAAAGCTATACATAAAATATTTACCATAGATTTCAATTCACTAAGTATTTCTGGCGCTTTACGTGACAAAGCCAAGAAATGATTATGAGGCCCACTGTGGTGAAGAACCCAGGATTGTTTCTGAGAATGCGTTGTTGCTTAACATGCATTTTCATTTAAGTATACGAGTATTATAGGTTTCAATTCTAGATTGGATGGTTGCAGTGCGACAACAGCTCTATTTTACACCAGTTCACCTCTCTCGAAGCATCAAGAGTTTAGGGGTACAGCTATCACGCAAAACAATAAAGTGTGTTTACTATGTGCTACACATTTCTTTTTTATTCGGATGATTACCCGCAGCGTCATTTTAGGCATTACTGCGGGGGCTACAGTGCCTCATGGAATGAATCTGCAGTCTTGCGGCCAACTAAATCAGCTGGTAACATATTCCATTAGACATTACAGCACATTAGCAAATGCATGCTGTAATGTGCAAATATAAAGCACTACAGTTGTACCCCTTTATAACAGACACTGATGTAGGAGACAAATGGGTATAACAGACACCAGTGAGCCTTCATAAAAACAGGTGTTGATAAGAAAGTGCATACATGGTACCCTGGTTATAAGAGACACTTCATACAAAAGGCAAGAACTAATTTTTATAAATCGGCTCAAGTGTACTATAAAAAGGCGACATCGAACACTAACAGTCAAGACACTCATACCATAAGTTCCAGCACTAAAAGAAAAGGAAACTTAAAGCATGGTTAAGAAAAGTATGATGGTGACTGCAAATACGGAATGCGTGTTTTTGCATTTTGCCCCTGTTATAATGGGCCCACTGTGGCCAGGAATAAAACTTGCATACTCATGCTTGGCTGCTAAGCCGCTAAGTCACTCTAGTTGGCTGGTGATAAGTTTCCAAAAAAGCGTACGAATTTCACTTCGGACAAGCCATAATCATACGGGAACATAGAATTCCAATAACATGTCAGCATAGTATGCTTAATTAGTTTGACAGAACATTGTAAGGAAAGAATGTCAGAGTTGACTAAGCGGATTTAGAGCCCAGCATTAGCATAAATGACTGGTATACACCACAAAAAATCAAGCAGGCTAGTCATCTTGTAATGTGCTGCTAGAAATGAAAAGGGCCAAAGGAAACGAAATACAACAACACAGAACGATGAGCAATCTAACAACTTGATTTATTTCGAGCATGCAAAGATTTATGTATAGGCTTGAAGATGAAAAAAATAACACGTTAAAACGAAAGCTAATTCTGAAAGCGAAAGCAGTAGATTATAGTCAGAGAAGGTCAAAGTCCACAAGCACTTCAAACAAATGTTTGTTATTCATATCAGCATCAGAGACAAACAAGTGTCATGTGCTATGCATAACACACGACACATGTTGGCGGTGTTTTTCTTTTTTCACTTGGAGGCTGATATGACTTCTTTGAATAATGTCCACCATTTTTTCTATTTCTGATTTTCTATTTCATTTTCATGTTCCTACTTCCTTATTTCAGCCCGTACATAGGTCTTTTCATTGTCCCAATAAAGTAAATTGTTAGTTGTCTTTCGTTTTCTTCACATCTAGTCATTTCTAGCAGCTCATTACAAGATGAAGTTGTAGCAACGAACAGCCGTTGCAGCCTTATTAAGTTGAGACAGTAGGCACCTCTGAGCGTCGGCTTGTCTTTGAGGGCCTTTTTGGCCCCTGACGGCGATGCTGGCGGCGAGCTGATGAGCGGCACCTTCTGCTGGAGCTGGTGCTTGGGGCAGATGGCACCGTTGCGGTCCAGGGCGGGCCGTGGCACCCGTTGCGAGGACCGCCGCTGTGGCAGGTTGCGCGGGAACGCCATCATGGGCAGAGCCGTAACGATGAGTGCCGCGCCCACGATGAACACGCCAAGCCACCAAGCGCCCACCCAATGCGGGTTGCCGGGAGACAGGTTTGACGTCTCTGCAGGATTACAAATGAAATGTCCAAACACAGTGTTGATTGTACGTAGCGCTATGCGTTTCCCGATAAATTAGAAAATATTTGATAAGCACTCCTTGGTAAAGTTTTTCACAATTCAGATTTATTCGGAAACCTTTAATTTGAAGGGCCAATATCACCTTGTTCCATTTTTATCAAGAGGACACGTTCTAAGCGGTCATGCATATATCGGCCAATTTCGATGATATCAACTTTACATTAAATCAACAGTATCTTCTACACTACATCTATCGACACATTAACACAGCACTTGTGCATGGAGTTGGAGATGTAAACGTATCTAGGGCCCCTTGTAGTGCGAGACAATATTTTGATGTATGGTATACTATTGGCCGAACTAGAGCACAACAGGCAACATCACATGCATGAATGTAATGGCGTCAGAGCAATGGCGCCAACGACAGGGGAACTCGTACACTCGGTGCGCTCAAGTATGCGAACTTATTTTAGCAGCTATCTTCACTCAATTCAGGTGATTTAATTTATGCAAGTCCTATATTTTCCTTTTAGAACGGTGCTGTTTTCTCTCATTGTGAAGAAGTTTTCTCTCATTGTGAAAAAGTATTTATGCCAAGTACACTGGGCACTAGGACGTAACTGGTGCTCATTGTGCTAAACATAGGCAGAACAAGAAAATCTAGTAGGGAGCATCACGTGACAATCTTGAAGCCCAGCCATAAAAAATAAAGGAGCATGCTGGAAATTCTGACAGGGCCAAAACCAACATTTTTTTTTTCAGGTAAGAGAGGAGAATGTATGCCTTTTCCAAATAAACACCAGTGTCCAGTATACTGCATATGGTTGTTCCTTGCACGTACTGTTTCTTCTATTTTTTTTCCCCCATGCCTTTCAAAAGGCTTTCCACTGTATAAGAACATCAAACATTTTTTTCCACCCAACAAAAAATTTGAGTCCGAAAGGGATATTGAGCTCTAGTTTAAACTCAATGAACAAGCAACTTTTGAGTGAACATTTCTTCAAAGGCTAGCTCATTGTATTTACAGACATCAATAAATTAGATTCGATCCAAGTTAAGTCCCGCATGTGCCAGTACCGCTGAAACATTAACTCACCAAATGGAAAGTTGACATAGACACTCGTACAATAAGAGCCAAGAAGGAAGCCGAACACAGGACCAAATATCCTGACACCTATCGTGATACCTGTAAAAAAAAAATGACAAACTCATTTGGAAATTACACAGACAGACTCAGAACAGCTACATTCAATTCACAGAAAAATTTATTTGTTGAGAAACAGGATAATCAACCCTTCATTAAGTAAATCATATCAATCAGCAGCAGGCTGCATAACTTTGTTGTTGAACCAAACAAATAATGCTCGTGCATATTTCTTTGTATTTAGCTACCAACAAATGACAACTGTAAGTGAGCAAGCAGAAAGGGCAAGTTACTGCTATGACGATGATTAGCAAGTACATAAATTCAGATTTGATTATAAAGCACTTTTTGTGTGCATATATTCTTCACTTCAACTATATAACTACAGTCCTTAGTATAATATACAACAGACAAATGATGCAATAATGCAGGCTGTAGATCCACCCTCACCAAAATAGAGCGGAGACTCTCGGTTGGCGACATTATCATCAATGTATGGTATGCCGAGCGTGTAGACGGCTGTGGCACCAATGCCGATGAAGAGCAGGCTGATGAAGAACACGGAAAGCACCACATGCGTGATGCGATTCTGGGTGAGCGGCCGCGTTGAGACGTCACAAATGGGAGCTGTCTGTCTCAACGCGTCTGCCACAGGGCCACCAGCTCCCTCGCCATCATTCAAGAGGTTGGATGTTGTCGCCAACACTGCAAATGGAGAAAGTAGTCACACACTGTATGCAGCTATGATGTGGTATCAAAGAACATGAAGAAAAAAAAATTAGCCAATTTCACACCGCTAAAACCGTTGCAACAAAGCCTTCCCTTCTTTCAGGCATAACATTTTGCCTCTTCTATGTTTCAACGAAGTGCTCACTAAGGCTTCATTTGTTATTTCCTTGTTGTTCTGGTTTAGCCAAGTCGATCCCACGCGATGACAGGCCCATTCCACGCACCCACCTATGTTACTATCAATGCTACACAGGAATACAATCAGTGCTATCATCGTATTAATTCTGTTTTATTTATTTCTTTGTTTTCTCCCCTTCAAGGTCATACAATGGCAACAACACAGGTTTGAATATAGAAAGCTTGCTTTTTTCATATTTATAATTCAATTACTGCAAATAACATTGTCGAACTTGCAATAAACGAACTAGAATGGCTGACCTTTATTTCTTTGCTATGCCGTGTTAATGCTTTCCACACACTGGAGTCCTGCAACATGCATGAAATATTTTACATTGATTTTAGCATATTTTTGTTGCCAAGCATCTACAAGCTAGCCCCATTGCGAGGGACATCATACCGATGAGTTAATATAGGTCCATCGCATTTGTGAATTCTGCGTCCTACACCTAGCCTAGATTGAAGAAATCATTGTCGGGGTTGCTGGATGACAATTCTCTCGTCACTCACTTGCACACGAGCAGGTGACAGATCTGCTGCTAGAACGCCGCGAATTGCTCTCTCCCCACGACGTCATGCTGCAATGACAGACGTCACTGATAAGCCACCCCGTCAATGTTCAGACGGTGTTTTATATATGATGCAGTGCCAGGCACTACAATACTTTTTCAGAGTTTTCCGACACCAATGCTTTCATGTAGAGCAACGGCCAGAAAATATTTAAAATTCGTGTTAGTACTTGTTTACAATAAGCAATGTTGCACGAAGTCTTGTTTGTTATCAGTGACAATGATTATGACGAAGACAACAATGCTATGATGCGCACTGTAACGATGATGGTGCCACAGTACTCACCTCCATCGATGATGTACGGTGAGCTCATGTTGCCTGGCAGTGGAGAGGCAGGCGCGGCATGGTCGAGCGCCTGACACAGCTTGGCCCGCTGTGAGTCAATGGTGGCATTTTGGGAACTTCGGACCCTGGCTTGCGATGTCACCAGGAGCGAGTCGTCAATGAAGATGAAGTGCGGCGTGGCACACAAGATGGAGGCAACGGCAAACACCAGCATGCCGCAGGCAATCCACTTGGGCCGGTGCCCCTGGCCCCCGTAGTACGTAAGGAGTAGCGCGCCGCCGATCTGGCCGATCTCGGTGGCCGACATGATAATGCCCGTGGTCTTGCTCGGGATCTGATACAGCTTCTCGATGGTTGTCAGCACGCTTACGAAGTACGTGTAGTACATGCCCTGCAGCACGCTTGTCAGGCAGAACACAGCTAGGAACGCCTTTTTGTTCGCAAACCGCTGCAGCCATCTGAAAGGAATAGTGAGTGGTCTCTATAGCTCTCACTGTGCATATGAAGCAAATGGTGCTGTTGTGGGTTCTCTTGATTGCGGCCATCGAAGCATTAGGCAGCTCAGCTGCTGACCTTTGCAGGAAGCGTAGTGTTTGTGGGGTCTGTAGACAGCCGCCCTCATGGAACACCAGACACAGTACACACCATAGTGTAACGAACACCGAGACTAAATAATGAAAATAAGTGCTTTTTAGCAAGTCCCCCTTTCCGAAAAATTTCCTGGCTACGGGCCTTATTGGTACCAAGCCTAACAAAACGGTGGCACAGGACGCCCTTCTTTGTTTCTCTTTATTTTTCTGTGCTAGGGAATTGAAGTAGAAGATTAAAAAGAAGAGGACGAAGAGAGAGTACACCAGCTGAGTTACTGCACTGCAGCTGCTGGGCGCAACTGTGCCAGGTGCTAGGCGACAAGATATTCCATAGCAGAGGCCGTTGAGAATGTTTTTCTTTTGTTAATACCTCGTAGTGAACCTCTAGTTTGAACAGTTCTACTGTTAAAAAAAGAGACACAAACATGTGCCGACCTCGGTTTGAAGAACCAGAGGCCGCATATGGAATCCGGGTCCTCTTCAGGATGTACAGGCTGCAGGACTTTGCAATTTAGTGCGTCAAGGCCACCATTGAGACCTTTGTGGTGGTTGCTGCCGTTGGACTGCGGCAGAAGGAGACCGTTGCCGTTCTTGAGCTTGCTGGAGTCGTCGACGCCGCCGCCGCCACCGCACCCATTCGTGGTGCGCTGCCGCGCTTGGTCGTCGCCCGCCATTGCCGCCTCAGATGAGGCCGTCGGTATCTGGGGAGCACCGTTTGGGCCCGGTTACGTCATAGTCACCTATGGACAAGAAAAATCGCCGAATCACTACCCCGAACAAAAAGAAAAACTAATTGTTTTACATCTCCGACTAAGCCGTGGTAGATTGATCAGTGGGGTTTAACGTCCCAAAACCACCATATGATTATGAGAGACGCCGTAGTGGAGGGCTCCGGAAATTTAGACCAGCTGGGGTTCTTTAACGTGCACCCATATCTGACCACACGGGCCTACAACATTTCCGCCTCCATTGGAAATGCAGCCGCCGCAGCCGGGATTTGAACCCGCGACCTGCGGGTCAGCAGCCGAGTACCTTAGCCACTAGACCACCGCGGCGGGCGACTAAGCCGTGGTGAACAAACGAAGTTTGCCTACTGTATGCAGTCAGCACTCCTTAAAATGAAGTAGCATGGAAGCCATAAATAGGGTCGTTATATCTGATATTCATTGTAGTAGTTGAAATACCAATCAGATCAAATTCATGGGCAATCTGGATTGCTAAAAAAAACAGGATAAAAAATTCATTATTCTCGGCCACAAACCCAACATATGAACGAGGTATTATCTGTCTTTGTGGGAACTAAGAAGACAGGAACACGAGAAGGCGAAATAATGAGTTCTTTCGATAAAACAGGCCTGCGTTAAGATTAGTTGACCAAAGATGAGTAATCTCCCGGCTCGATCTGGTTGGTGTCTTTTCACAACGATATAGAAAAATTAAAGCGTAGTTGTGAATGTTCTTTTAATATTTGTTTTGCTTTTTGTGCTACCTGTCCAGTTCAAAACCACGCGCGCACCAAATGGTTTCTTCGATCGTTCCTGCCGATATCATGGCCACTCTCGTATTTTTGGTTTCGTCATATAAAGAATACATGTCTGAAATAAAGCGGACAACCAAAGTTCGTATTAAATGCGACGCATTTCTTAGTGAACTTCGGTGACTTTGAGCGCATCCATCCATCCGTCCATCCGTCCGTCCGTCCATCCATCCATCCGCTTACATTTGGGTGCTCTCGTGGTCACCCCCTGAACTTGTCGTGAGCCAAAATAAGCATGGGAGGGTAAGATGGTTTGACGAATATGACGCGCTGGTTAAGACATAAATAATTTCACAATGCCGTCGCGCACGTCGTCAAACACTTCCCGCTAGACAGTGGCACATACCCACGGACGGGTATGTGCCACTGGTATTCGAGCATATGGCACACGTGATTGACTCTTAGTCTCTACCTAAAGGAACGAAGAACAGCATCCCCGCGAGCATCAGCGCTTCATATCAGCTTCTGGCTTTGCTAATACGCATGTTTCACTTGGCATTGTTGCGCAAGTACAACCAACTGGTTACACAAACATCTGCAACTCTTCAACATATGTCTGTGCGTGCAACATTTGTACAAGTATTGAGCGTCATTTCGTGACGTGTCGCTCGATAAAGAAAATTGCAACACGGTCTTCTTCCCACCGAATGCTTCGCAAAACGCCGATTCCCAGGTACGTGGGATCTGCCGAATTTTTTTTTAGTTCTGATAACTCTCTACATCAGTGTTTAACAAGGTTCAACTGGATATGTTCATGGTAACACACCATACGACAGGGACGTGTTCTTTTGTCGTTGTTTTTCATGCACTTCAGTGGCCTAGACTTGTCGCCAATCCGTGTATCTCACGTGGCGTGATCATGGTTGAAATGAATGAACAAGGTCTAAAGTAATATAACCACGAAGTAATCGCGATAACAAACTAAATATCTCTAAAGGCGTTTCGGCAACGTGTGGTTGACTAGGGGGCCGCGCAAGATAGCGCGCGGACGTTGCGTCACCGCTACAGCTGATAAGAGATACAACCTTATCGCAACGAACTCGCTGCTGCACAAAACGTCTATCTCAACTGCCGTATAACAAGCAGGTCGCAACAGACTCGGTGCCGTAACACCGAGTTTGTTATGTGTTAACACCGTGGTTTTGGGACGTTAAACCCCACATATCAATCAAATGTGTTAACACCGAGTTATGTGTTTAACACCAAGTTTGTTATGTGATCATAATCAAGCTTCTTATTCTACGGTTGCCGCTTCCAAGCAACTGCAGTTGAAACCGTATACAGTTTTCACCGGCCGGAGATGAGTACGTATACCCAAGCAATCACAGCGGGGGCCGCTATTCTGAAAATTGTCGAATTCCGCCACGTTGAATTTCGTCATTGGTCAACCCTGATTAGCACGAAAGGCTTCTGCGGCATTTTTCATTGCCTTAGTGTGTCACCATTAAGAAATTTTATAGCGTGACGGAGAGGTCCGATAACATCATTAAAATTAACGGAAGAGAAAACGGCACCAAATTTGAAAATGTCTGCAGAACGACATGCTCTGCAGCTTCGCCGTGAAACTTCGTATCTGTGAGCGCACTGACCCCTGACTGAATGACACGACGTAGGCGACGCTGTACGACTGGCAAGGTGGCACATGGGGTCAAGTACTTTGCATGCCAAGCTTCCTCGACGTGCTATATCGAGACGGACACGGAAAAGGCGTGGACGGCTTAGGCGGTGCGCACCGATGAAGAAACATGCCGACAACGGCACGGCGACTGCCACGGCACATATACTTTTTGTTTCTTTTTCCTCTCCTTTCCCGGAAACCATCGGGCACGCCTGCATCTGCGAGATCACGGCAAGGCTGCTTCTCGGAAATCACGCATGCAGGCTTTCATATATATCTTCGGCCACGTCATGGCGTCAGATTTTATCACGCCTGCAATGAATTAGTAATAACCCTAAAAAAATCGTACACGCTGTTCAGTGAAGTGTCAGCGAAAATTCTATCGCAAAACAATGAATATCAAGCAAAGAACGTCAGAATAATTTATAGAGACCGTTGTTAGGGAACAGTAATGATAAGCGCGAAAAAGAGGGATACTTGAAGAATGAAAAAGAGAAACATGGGACATCTTTCGTGCCGTTTCTCTCCCCCCACCCTCTCTGTCTCTTTTATCCTTCGTTTTTTGAATTGTGTCTAGTCCACCTCGGTGGTTCTGTGATTACGGTGGTTGGACACTGACCAATAAAAGGTGGCGAGTTCGACACCGGCCGAGGCCATCGCGTTTCGATGGACGCGATATGCTATATATAGCATATATATATATATATATATATATATATATATATATATATATATATATATATATATATATATGCTACATAGGCATATATATATATATATATATATATATGCTATAGGCCTCTATAGAGGCCTGTGCAACGGCCTGCCTCACAATCGCGGTTTCGCCACACGAAACCCCCATATTAATAAATTACGTAGGCGAGCTTTTAATACAAGCGTCTTGTGGTTGCATTATTCATGATAAGTTGTCGCGCTGATTTTCACATCCACCGCTGATGCAAGACGCGCAGTCTCAGATGACCGAGAATCGAGATGCCTTATTGGTAAGAATTGATCTTTAAAAAAAAAAAAGCATGGAAACACGACAGAACGCGACAACTGTGCGCAAAGTACCGTTAAATTTGCTTGCAGTGCTTTTATTTTGAAATAACGCGAGAATAAAGCCATCGCAGAAACACTCACCGTTGCGAATAGAGTTAAGTTAAATGGCGACCGCTTCGTTTCTCTTCATCCGATCGTTCCGAAGACAGCAGCTGATCAACGCGCACGGAATGCAAGCGTCACTCAATCCGTATTCTACAGGGACACTTAGACAAAGCGAGACAGTTTAAATGTGCGCAGTGACTCCGTCGTGAAAAATCCTCTCGGCCAGACTATCATTACACGTACGTGTACAGCAGATTAAAAGAAAAAGAACGCGTTAAAAAAAACATACGCAGCGTGTGCAGGGCGCGCGTCAGCGGATCATATGCATGCACGTCTGGCTGCGTTCTTTCGCATGTCGCTATCCTCATACGTCTTACACTTGCGTACGTCACATGCTATCGCGGCGACAATACGAAACGACTCGAGTGCTTCGGCAGCTTAAACTCGCATACGTATAAATGTTACCGAGGTGCAGACACTTTGCCGATAGGTATTAATAGTCTACCGAAGCAAGGCGGGTTGTTCGGTTGGTTCGTTGATCTATTTCGCAGACACGTTTAAACTGCGGAAGACGGCACGCTATGGAAACATAGAACAGGAACTTCGTGTGTGGGCGTGTTCGATGTTTGTATAGCGTGTTGTCTTCGCGCCGTTTAAAGATGTCTTCAAAATAATTGGGATTTTACGTGACGAAAATGCGATATTAGGACGAGGTACACCGTGGTGCGGGACTCAGGATAAATTTTAGCCACTTGTATAGTGCTTTATGAAGTGCACTCAAACATTCCGCTACCCCCTCCCCTTTTCGTTGTCGAAGTGAAGCTGCCGCAGTAGGGAAGTGAACCTGCGTCCTGGATATAAGCTGCGCGACACGTTACCTGCTAAGACCTGGCCCGTCACCAGAGGGGTGGGGTGCTATAGTTTCACCTCAAAGAAATTCGGATTGGGTGGGGTGGTTTTACCGAGAATAAATAACGAAAATAAGTGTTCCCCCCGCTTCCACCTGAAAAAAACATCCTATTTACGGGCCTGGCTAAGCTATGAAAGGGGAGGGGGTTGCGTTGTCGGCGAAATGCTTTTTGAATTTGGCACTATATATTATTTACGGCGCCCTGAAGCGCACACACCAGGGGGAGGGGGGAGGGCGACTTTAGAAGGTGGCTCTAGTTGGTGAAATTTTCCTCTAGAAATGTATTGGTTATGTTGATCATTACTGGAAGGTTTAATCCTTTACTTTCACTCTTTCAACGCTGTAGCGTTAAAACGAGCTCGTTTCACCTAAATTTCGTTGTCGGCGCCGTTGCTTGTAAGCGAAAAATCTTCATCTTGCCCGTGACAGAAAAAATCGCGAAAGATGCAAGTAAGATGAAAATAGTAAAAAAAAAGTGTTCGGCTCCGAGTGAGCGTCGAACCCAGGCCTGGCAAGAAGGTGTTCTACCACAGAGCCACAAAAATCGCTGAAGCTACTTTGGAAAAAAAAGGAAGAACACTATATGAATGTCACGTAGTGGAAGATGCGTGGAATCGCGCCAGGCGTCAGATGGTGTGAACTGAGCAACGAGTGGGTGTTTTAAAGGCTCACCCACTACAAAGAAGCGCTGAGACACATTGCATCATCCTCAGCAGAAGCAGCAGAAGTATCAACGAAGTGAACAAGCTGCAGTAAGTATGTCCGCGCGTTGCTCTAGGAACGCATAGCGAGTTCTTCGCCGATTCGCAAAAGGAATAAATGTTGCGTAGTGGGCGTTTAACCACTTAACTATGCTTGCACTAAGCAGGTCAATGATAGTTTGAAATGACCTACGTTACGTGCACGGTCGTTAGTTTCCTCACGGCACGGTTAAGGCATGCGCCGATAATCGAAGCAGGCTAGGAGTTCGGAAGGCGATATGCGCGAGAGTCCCGATTACGCTATCGCGATCTGATCGCTATCGCAATCTGATCGCTATCGCAATCTGCGAAGAGCAGATTACGCTATCGCAATCTGCTCTTCAAGATGAAGCTCAAGCGTCCTCGATTTTTTTTTTCAGCTTTTCTAGGAAAGATATCGGGTGAAATCTTTATGCGACGTCTCTAGCAGTCGACTCACGGCGAGAGCGCACGCACACACACCACACGCACCCAAGAAGTCGACCCTGGAAACTTTCTCCACAAAAAGGAAGTAACGGTGGCAGCTGCAGATGTCACAAGTTTATTCTACGCATTCCCCCGCGTCGAGTGTCATATTTTATTCCGGCTCGAGTCAAGATTGCGATCTGAAGGCGCACGGGATTAGAAAAAGGTAAGGGTCGCCTTTTTTTTGTTGTTGTTGTATAGATCAGCGATGCGTGCACGCAACGGTACGAGATTCGGAAGATATATGTATGTACAGAGCTTTCTTTTCGTTCGCTGTTACGCAATTACTAAGTGGTGCAGAAGTGTGAGGGGAGTTATGTATCAAACGAAAAGGTGCAACAGTCACCCGTTGCGGGAGTAAATCAAAGAGCTACTACTGCGACCCTTGCCGTTCTATATAGAGTTACGAAGAAGCAAGGGAAGAATTAAGAGTGAAAAAAAAAAGCAGGCGGGCAGCGTACGTCTCAGTTATACCGGTTAACACACTTGCGGGGATTTTTCCGCGTCTATATAACTAGCCCCCTATACACTTAGCAAACTAAGGAAAAACTTAGGAACTTGGGAAAAGGGCGCCTTCATGATTTTGCTGTGCATATAACAACCTTACACTTTAGGAAAAAGGCGTTTTCTTCATTTAGCTGTGCCTATAACTAACACCCTTACATCTTCGAAAAGAAAAAGGCGTTTTATTGGAACACAATGAATGAGTGAAGACCCATCATGGGGGTTCGACTATCATCTACAAACACCCTTATCACTTAATAAAAGCCACGAGAAGTAAAGTTTGCCAGTCGGGAAACACCCAGATACAGACGACATCAGCATAGAAGGTCGCACGCGCGCAACCACACACACAGCCTGATTCAGTCGGAACGGTCGCACGGTTATGCATTGCTTTCCACCGACCATCTTGTGTATCCATGGTATCTTGAAGGACCGTTTTGTGCAAGAGGGGATATTCTCGTTTTATATCATTGAACATTAAATATTCACAAAAATAGGCGTAAATTTATCTCGCGTTTGTAGATAGCCCTAAAAGATAAGCATCTTTTATCTTAATTTCGCTCAATACCCAAGGAATTTTCAATCAACGAGTCCCAATTAGCACACCGCCGTATGAACCACAGGTATTTCGACAACTCATAACGCCCTCGTGTTCTGGTGTCTTCGGTAAAACGTTACGCTAACCCAGAAACCATGCCCCGCTGCGGGGGTCTAGTGGCTAAGGTACTCGGCTGCTGACCCGCACGTCGCGGGTTCGAATCCCGGCTGCGGCGGCTGCATTTCCGATGGAGGCGCACATGTTGTAGGCCCGTGTACTCAGATTTGGGTGCACGTTAAAGAACCCCAGGTGGTCGAAATTTCCGGAGCCCTCCCCTACGGCGTCTCTCATAATCATATGGTGGTTTTGGGACGTTAAACCCCACATATCTATCAATCAACCCAGAAACCATGTGGTGAAACGAAAGCAATTAACCTTACGCCCTCATTTTCGCTAATGCTGACGATTAAGCATGGGGGTATTTTTCTAGCTTGAAACCAGCTTAAGCGCGCAAAGTGGTTCACGGTGTATAGCGCGTCAGCGCAGCCGTGGACGGCGAAAAGTTAGGCGGGGTGATAAAATTAAACAAAAACACAGGCAAAAAAGTCTTTAGCCCGTTCCACGCCGTGAATAGCGGCAGACAGTGAAGCCGTAGGCGTGCGAGTGTGTGTGAATGGCTATCGAGATCACGTGGCGTCGTAAATACGCCGATAGGTTTGAAATACACGCGCCCGCACATGTCGAGCGCCACCGTCATTGATGTTTCGAGTAGCCATCAGTTCGACTAATTTATTTCCTTATTCGCTACCACTCTGGTCGAGTGACTTGTGTGCTTCTACTACTACTATTACTAGTAGTACTGCTGCTTGATTGATATGTGGGGTTTAACGTCCCAAAACCACCAAATGATTATGAGAGACGCCGTAGTGGAGGGCTCCGGAAATCTCGACCACCTGGGGTTCTTTAACGTGCACCCAAATCTGAGCACACTGGCCTACGACATTTTCGCCTCCATCGGAAATGCAGCCACCGCAGCCGGGATTTGAACCCGCGACCTGCGGGTCAGCAGCCGAGTACCTTAGTCACTAGACCACCGCGGCGGGGCAGTAGTACTGCTGCTGTTGCTGTGGCTTCTGCACACCATATACGTCGCAGTCTAACAGTATAGTTGAAGTACAGCTATAGCATATACTGCAACTACTATTATGTTTCAGCTACTACGACTACGACGACGATGACGACGACGACGAAACAGAGGATAGACTAAGACAGCTCTTTGTAGAGCAAGATCACACCGCGCAAGACGAGGCTAGTTAAACAGCACTGGGAGATGCTTTCATTGATTTTATATGTGGGGTTTAACGTCCCAAAACTACCATGTGATTATGAGAGACGCCGTAGTGAAACGTTCCGGAAATTTCGACCACCTGGAGTTCTTTAACGTGCGCCAAAATCTGAGCACACGGGACTACAGCATTCTCGCCTCCATCAAAAATGCAGCCGCCGCAGCCGGGATTCGATCCCGCGACCTGCAGTTCAGCAGCCGACTACCTTCCACTAGACCACCGCGGCGGCTGGGAGATGCTTCCGATCTGCAATGGACATTAGGAGAGGCTGAGTGCTGCTGCTCACGAGGACGATCATATGGGTTATGGTGATATGCAAGGGTGAGCGAGTGCACGATTCCCTCGCGGCAGTACGAACGCCGTAGACGATATACGTGTCTTCCCCCCCCCCCCCCCCCCCTCGGAGACACTGGTGGTCTATAGCTTTTCAAGCCCTTTCAGTAATCCGTTTACACACGTGCAGACACGCTGAAAACTCTGTCGCGGTTCGCATATATACTCGCACTCCAAACGCCTGTACAATCTAAACATATTTCGTTCCCTTCAGTTCGTCTTTAGTACATTCAGTAGAAGACACCCGTAGATTGCACTGCTCCGTCGCCAAGCACTTGTGTTTTCATCGTAAACCCGAACTTCGCTAACGTAAACACTCGCACTCAATAACGCCAAGGGCGGACAGTCAAAACACGAAGCATTAGCTGCCTGACACCACCATCACCCCTCGTTTGGTCGAATGAACTTTACTTGACCATATCGCATATGCAAGGTTTACCCGCGAGATAACGCGAAATGAGGACCAAAACCTACATAGGCCTTACCTCACTTAACTTCAGTACCCGTGTAAAAATTTCCTGATACACCACCCCTGCTGGTATGACAGTTTTAGTAATTCGCTCAAGAAAAAGAGCGTTTGAGCACCAGCTAACTGAAGCACCCCTAATGCGTTTACAACATTTCAGTCTGCGTGTCAACCTGCCTGTGTCTGTCTGTCTGAACAACACTGAACATACGCGCACTTCCAACCGTCCGTATAAAGTGCATCCACCGTCCTGTCCAAGAACAAAGAACTTTCGCTCGAGTCCCCAGCCAATGCGCGCCTCGCTCCCGGCTTTAGAGTGACACCTGCCGTCGTATATCTTGCTCAGTGACGCGAGCAAGCAGCGAGTTAGTAGATTATAACGCAATCCGGCGAACAATGACCGCTGTAATCAAGCCGTATAAAAATAAGAAGCGAGAGACCGAGACGGTTCGCGGTCGCTGGGACGGAGCAGCCTTTCTTAGACAATGTGTATACAGTACTGCCACTACTACACCACGTATACACTCTTCGAGGGAGAGAGAGAGAGAGCGCGCGAATCACGAGCACGCTACACGGCCGTGCCAGGCGAGCAGCGGGGCACAAGTATAGCAACAAAGTTGCAAGCTCCAACTGGTCGCGTGGTTGATCCCAGGTGGCGTATGCTAAACCTGAGCAGCCAAGCGTGCGAAAGGAACACATATGGAGAGGACTACGTGAGATCTTCGCAAGGCTTACCGAGGAAACCGAGGGAGTGCAGCGAAGAAAGCCTTCTGTAGACGAAAAACAAACTTGGAGCCGGGTAAAAAAAAAAAAACACATAACATGAAACTGCGTTTCCGCTTTCCAGCGGGCTCGAGAGAAGCGCCTTCGGCGTCTCGCTGTTGACGACGTCGCGAACTCACGCAGCAGAGAGAGGGAGATACGTGCAAGTTTTACTCTAACAGCATCGAGTGCGCACACTCTTGTTTTGCAGTGTTGAAAGCCTTTCTCGGGCTAGCCCGCTCATGCATATATAGGAGTGAGTGAATGAATAAAACATTTACACACATATAAGAAAGCTAACCATCACGCGATAACATGTTTAACACGTTACATCCTGTATTGGTGCGAAGGACATGAAGCCGAATCTGTTGCGACAACATTGCGGCGTTTTGTTCTTGTTCAGTTTTTTTTGTGAGTGTGTTCTTCGTCGTATTTTACGAATAACGTGCGGT
>NC_051171.1:125322281-125537281 GCF_013339725.1 Rhipicephalus microplus | reverse complement strand
GGCAGGCACAAAAAAGCCCTGTCGGGCGTTCCAAGTAGCACAGAGGAAACAGAGATAGGTCGCAGCGACGCGGCTGTACAGACAGAAACAAAGAGCGGGTCGGGGGGACGAAAGAAAGGAAGTGCGATAAAAAGAAAATAACGAAAGAGCCTCGCGGCTCGCGCTATCTTTCGCGCAATTAGCGCTATCGCTCGCCAGCTGCGCTCTGCCGTCGTCAGAACTGCAGAGGTTCCCCATCCTTATAAGTAGGCGCAGGATATACACCAAGCACAAGATTGCACGCACTCTGCGAGTCGAGCGGGTATACAATGACGAGACTGTAGCAAAAAAAAACTGCGTGACCGGCCCTTTCTTTCTTTCTTTCTTTCTTTATTTATTTCTTCTTTCTTTCTTTCTTTCTTTCTTTCTTTCTTTCTTTCTTTCTTTCTTTCTTTCTTAATTCGAAGTGTCTAAGCCCAAAGACGAGCGCATTTCGTACAAAGGTCTCTTAAGGAACAAAAGATACAAGGCCGGCGAACCATGTATGTCTCGGCAGAAGCTATACGACGCAGTTCAGAAGCTCGGTATTGCGAATTTCGCTTCGCGTGACTAACATACCGGCGCCGCGCACACTGCGTAGCGCACACCCAGAGACACCTGCCTTATTCGACAAAACGAAAACTTGTTTCTCTTTTCCGTAATGTGTAGCTGCCGGTTTCCGAAAAAAAAAAACATCGATAGATACAGTGTTTGTGTGTGTGTTTAGCGCACACGTGTTGCAAAAGCAGGACAGCAACATTGGAGCGACGACCGGCGGGGGGACTTCACACGGACTACAATCTCCTTCCTACAAGTGATGCAAGCGCATGCACAATCGCTCGGAAGTTCAGCCGATTACGTCTCCGGCGCAACACCGTTAACTTGTGCGCCAAACTGAACGTTCCTCCCCAAATAGAAGAGACAAAGACGAGCCTGTGTTTCTTTTTTTTTTTTAGAAGCAACACTACCTGTGTCGCAATTTTTTTTTCTTTTTAACGTCTGCAGTGATGGCACGTCATTCGCGAAGGAGAACGAAATTTCTCTTGGTTAACGTGCTACAGATCCAACGGCCCGTTGCCCATGCCTGCCCTCACCGCTCTCGGCCCAAGCAAGGGCGCTTGGCACCACCATTTTTTCTCGCAAAGCAGGGGAGACGCTCGAGACAAAAACAGAAACGAGAAGGGAGATCGCATTCGAAGAAAAACAACGGAGGCAACCGTAGCGCACGCAAGACGACAAACACTTCTCGGAACTGTCAGGGTCATCTCATCGGAGTGGTGTTCCGTTAACGACGTCGCGCTCGGGGGACGGCCCACCGAGCACGTTCGATGCGCATGCGCCATTAGGGCATCATTGCACGAGCGTGTTGCAATAAGCTATGTATAGACCCAGCAATCATTGTACAGCTTGTCCCATAATTCTGTGCAGTGGCGGAAGAGCGAAACAGGCATGCGCACGAGTTTTCTGGCTATTTGGATAATGACAGTCGGGGTTTCAATTCCCGAAACCAGGGTATGATTGCGAGGGACGCCGCAGGGCTCCGAAAATTTCGGCTGCCTGTGGCTCTTCAAAGCGCGCCCAAAGAAAAGCACACGGGCTTCTACCATTTCGCCTCTATCGAAATGTGGACCGGCAACCAGGTTTCGTCACAGAGACCTACGGTCCGGCGGTTAACCAGTAACCACCAGACCAACGTGCCAAGTGCGTGGCTGTTTAGGGAGCCAAATGAGGTCGTAGCTTGAAGCTAGATCATCATCAGCATTAGCAGCCTGACTACGCCTACTGCAGGACAAAACAATACCTCCCATGTTCCGCCAGTCAACTCAGACCTGTGCTTGCTGCTGCCAATTTATACCAGCAAACTTATTACTCTCATCTGCACACCTAACTTTCTGTCTCCATCCTCACCCGCTTGCCCCCCCCCCCCCTTTTTTTTTGGAATCCAGTCTGTGATCCTTAATGACCAGCGGCTCTCTTCGCGCTACGTGCCCTCCCACGACCACTTCTTGATTTCGAATATGAGGCTAGATAGCATCTAATTCCGTGCGGCATTGCGTGAGCTGCGATATAAAGCGATACCGTGGGTAAGGGTCAAAACGCTAAAGTTGCACCTACATCTTTTGAACTAACTATTACCCGAACCTATTACCTGCATGTACGGTGCATGTTAATTATGAATCATCTGCACTCATGCTTCCTTTCCGTTTTCTCTCACCTCTTCGATGCCCCCTCTCCACGTGTATAGTGTAGCAATGTAGGCAAAGCTCAGTTAACCTTTTCTGCCTCTCGCGTTTTCTCTTCAATTTTCAACTCTACATAGTCAGTCCTATCCAACAGCCATCAGGTCAAACTAACTATCCAGCATGGCACGGTTACCTACTGCGGCAACTGCACCAGGTTGCTTTTCTTTCTGCAACAATGCCGTATCCAGTGACGTGCGTATCTACAAAGGAGCACGCGAATTCCTATAAAATGTTACGGGGAAGTAACTATACACACATGGGAGATATTTGTTAGCAAAGGCGTACAGCACGATGATAGTTAAAGCGCGAGAACAGAACGAACACACTGAGACAAGGAGGACACGTCTCGGCTTTTCTGTTCTCGCGCTATAACTATCATCATGTCATACCAACTAGCCCAAGCTGCTACACTTCTAACGTACAACACGGCTGCAGTCCAAGCGCGTTTTGTTTGTTTTTTTATTCTACCCCATCACACGTACTCACTCCGGGGGATCGACCGAGAATGCATAGTTGAAAATTCAAAAAGTTATTCGAAGAATGTTAGCTCACTTTAAAAATCGAAATAAAGCAATAATACGAAACACATTGAACTAAGCAAACAAGTAGTACTGAACTCGTATTCAAGGCTGCCGTACCAACATAATCGGAACAATTTTGAGATCAGTTAGATTTACCGCATTTTAATAACGAGTATTTCTGAAGATTAATATGGCAGCAATGCAGTAGTTTGCGTGAAATTACACACGACATGAAGTCGTGTTCTAATGATTGAACACCTGTGACATAACAACAAGTAATGTGCAATGTGTTATAATTCTCCGTGAGAGTGGGGCGACAAGCCCCTTGTAAGTTTATTGAAGGGGGGGGGGGGGGCACGGCATTGAAATCACATGCGTTCCGCTCAGCGATTCGTCGTCGTCGTTGTACGGCATCTTTTCAGCCCGTGACAATGTAAACCAGAACGTGTTAGCTTACTACAATGACACGTAGGAGATCCGTTGCAAACCGAAACCTAATGTGGGTCAACTCACCACTTCTGCTAAGGATGCCACATGATGATGATGATGATGATGATTTCTGGCTTTGCCCTTTGTAACGGGTGAACACATATGTTGTGTTCCAGCCTAGGTATAGCCTAGGTATTTGTGTAAAGGCGTAGCCTAGGTGTTGTGTTCGAGCCTAGGTTCCAGCCTAGATATTTCGGAGCGTGCAAGCACGCCCCGACGGCCGTCGACGCGATCTAAAAAGGCGTGCGCGCACTACACACTTCCCCTTTTCTAACGATGACGTGGCACTTTTTCGCTCTCGCGTTTTCTCGCGATGCGAGATCCATGGAAACTAGACACCATACTGTGTCCGCGCAACGGCATTGAAAGACAATGAAATAAAAAAAAATCAGCCAGGCGGGTAAGAACTGCCTATGAATGCACTCTATTTCTGAAAAAAAAAAAGCTCAATTACTTTTTTTCTCGTTTTCGGAAAGTATGCAGATATTGGGTAAAACGAATGTACGAATAAATGTTAGAAGTACGTGCTGCACTTGTGTTGCCACATGGCAACAACAAAACAGATGAACGCTGGGGCAGTGTTGACGACACGCAATCGTACAGAGCGTGTCGTGAACACCGTCATTTGTTGCATTACACCATACATACATATGGTCTAATGCAACAAGGCCGATATATATGATTGCGAAACGACATTTGCCCGTGAATACAATCGCATATACAGAACGGTTGACTCAAACCGATTGAGTGAAGAATAGAAGCCTTGGAAGAGCTCTAGCCCGTCCCCCACCCCCTTTTTTATTTCAATTTTTTTTTTCGATGAGGAGGCGAACTTTTATTGAGATCGCTGTGGCCAACCAACGCGTGGATGCTTCAGGAATGCAGGCCGCACAGGGTTTCCTTCCTCGCTTCGTGAAAGTGTGGCGCGTGCTTAATAACAATAGACATAGGAACGCGAGCTCCTGGGTGGCATTATCGATACGACACGCGCCGGAACGGCAGTTCTGCGAAAACGCGTTTCCAAGAGTTCCAGTTATAGACATCGAATGCGAATACAAAAAAAAAAACAATGAGAACGAAGAGAAACAAAAAAGGAAAAAAAAAGTCGCTTTCAGGCAACTCCAGCTTTACATGTGATGGCATGAGCACATGACGACATCGGTTTTGCGGAATTCTGGGAAACGAAAAAAAGCTCATTTACGTGCACGGACGGTTCGGCGAACTCATGTCGTAATCGCCACGAGAGGAACAAAAAAAGCACCACCCGGCGGCTGTGATCGAGTCACGTTCGTGAACACGGTCTATAACTTTTAACGCTGCACGTAACAAAGCTACCTACATTAGCGTGCGCAAAGTAACCCTTATGCGGGCGGGGAGAGAAAAGGGGAGGAGGCGAAGGCGGCGGAGGAGAGTGTGCATCGAGGAACCCTATTTTTTTTATAGGCGAAGACTACATCAATGTATAGGGCAGACCTTGCGCCCTCCTGACCCCCCCCCCCCCCACTGACTCCCCCTTCCCATGCGCGCGCCTACGCACCTAGAAGCAAAAGATGACGTAAAGCATAGAGCATACAGCAGTGGCGCCTACTACGAGAGCCGTGGGCGTTCGCGGGGTTCTCGACGGGGTAGGGGCGCAGAGTCCCATCGAAGCGCCTTTGAAGTTTCCACGAGTGTAGACCTGTTTTCGTTCGGGCCGCGACTGCCTTAATCCTTTAGGACCGAGTTCATATACGCCTTGCTCACGAACTTTGTAACAGACACAGTAGGAGCTCTCGCGCATCTTAATTTGCAGACTAGAAACACTCGTTTAGGTAATAACGAGATTATGAGTTTAGCGCGTCCCATTACTGAGATATGATTTTGATGGACGCCGTAGTGGGGGGGGGGGGGGGGGGGGGGGTCCAGAAATTTCAAAAATTTTGGGTTCTGTAATATATCTGGGTACACGGGCTCGAAGCTCTCCCTCCTTCACTGAAAATGCGGCCGCCGCGGTTGGTGGGATTCGATAACGCGACCTGCAGGTCGGCAGTCGTGTACCATAACCACTAGACCACCATGACCGGGTGGGCTTTAGCTAAGAGACAATCTCGGCCCATATTACGCTGGTCTCATAGAGGTAACCTATAAAGTGTTGCCGTGTCGTCTGTCCCTGCGCGCGTTTGTGTATGTTCTGTAGGTGTCCCCCACCGCGCGACTTGGGACTTCGTACTTGAACGGACACTAAGGAGCAGAACGATTTTCCGCATATTAGTAAAGTACAATTTCACAATCCCGAAAACACCACTGTTGCCGCTACACAACGCTTCATAAGCGGGAAGGAAGGAAAGAAGGAAAATAGGAGGAAAAGAACGGCAGGGAGGCTAACCAGCCCATAGACAGCCGGTTTGCTACCCTGCACTTGGGAGGGGGATGGGGGAGATGAAAGATAGAGAGCAGAGAAGGAAGCGGGAAAACGCGCGAAAAGAAAATGAGGGTGGCGACGCCACCTTGAGAGTCCCACAAGAAACACCATGACGTCAGACATTTCAGAAGCGTCTACTGGGTCATACGTAACTTCGAAACAAATAAAGATTATGTGCAGGCAGGTCCAGTGTTAAAAGGAACACCTTCACGAGCAGCATGTTTAGATTTCGCCATCTTACGGAAGCACAGTGGCTAAGATATGCATATGCACTGGTGGTTGGAAGTTCTGACTCCTCTTGACAAACTGCTGAGGTGCATGAAGATTGTTTCTTTATCTGATTGCTCCCAGAGGGCCAGGAATATTGATGGGTTGCAATCGAGTGTTCTCTTCGACAATGAACCATACAGAACATTGTCATCTATGAGTGTCACACACTTAGCATACGAAGTTTCAGAAAAATTTCGCCGAGCCAATGCGAAAAAAATATCGAATATACATTTTGAAATTTCCTACGTTACGCGCGCAGAATTTGGCGCAAAATTTCAAAATGAAACTTCAACCCTTGATTTTCTCCGCTAATGACGAACTTATACGACAATGAAATACATGGCATTAGAGTTCTCACAGCGCAGTTTGTCAATCTAAACCTAGTTGACGTTCTTCTTTAGGGCCCCTTTAATAACACTCATGTGGAATGCGTTTTTTTTTTTCTTCCAGTTCTCCCCTCAGCCGTTTTGGTAGGAGGTTGGAGCCAACATATCTAAAAACAACGTTGGTCGGAGCTTCGCGACATCCGGGACAAGCGATATCGCCAGATCAAAAGCCTCCGGAATAGAAAAGCGTGCGGAGCCATGCACTGCCACAACGTTTCGCGACTTTCCCGCTAAGGGGTTGAGCGCACGCACCCTGGCGCCATGATGAAAAATGGAGGACTGCGTGCCAGGCATGTAGGCAGGCACATCTCTGCAGCGCTCATCAACGACACGACTCCCTCTCTCACTTGTCACACCCTCTCCCTCCAGGCATTCCAGACGAGCGTATGCCAGACTGTATGTATACAGGCACCCGCAGGCGTGCACCGTCGTGGCTGGCCCTCGCGCAAGAATAATGACGTCATAAAGAGTGCGAGAGTCACCAGGACGTGACAGGCATCGCAGAATGTCAAGGACACTCCGGGTGATTTTTCAAGTGGCGCGACACATATTCGAATAGCGTCTTGCCTTTCCACTCGCGCGGCTCTGGCGTTGCGGGTCGCTGCATAAGTAGGGCGGCAGTCAGAGATTAGAAAGCTGGAGAACGCTATACCCAATAGCGAGTATGGCTTAGAGGAGCGAGGATGCAGGCATGGCACTGGTGCCATAGCGACTCCGGCGAAGCACCTTAGTTCGAAGTATAAATATAATGACATTACCTTCTACGCGTTGCAAAACAGACATTCCAGTGTTGGAGACGTGTGAACATTTCATTTTGTTGACTCTGCGAGTTTTTTTTTGTTGTTGTTTTTTTTTAACTCTACCGTGTTTGGTGAGAAAAATATTGCTTCCATCTGCTTCGCTTATTCCGTGTTTGTCCCATGATGCAACGAAAACGCTGCCTCGCCCTCCTAATTTTATTAGTAGGACTGAAGAAAAAAGGCAAAAAAAGAACAGTTTTATCATAGGTTAATCACGCAGTAACACGATTGCACGCTAAAGTATACGCTGTTATTCGCATTAGAACTAGAAAACCAAAAGTAAGGCTGCGGTATGAAAAACTAAGCTAGAAGTCGGAAACATACATTTAAAATCTCTCCTAAAAGGCAGCAACTGCTACTTGGACACGTCACGTCAAACATTGTTAGACGGCGAATGATGCGTTGATGAGGTACTATTATGCTCTACGGCAAGAGCTATAGAATGACCCATATACGACACAGGCAAGCGGGAATGTCTGTTAAGCTTATTACAACAACTGAAATCAACTCGGCCAATTCTGCCTGATATAAGCTTGCAAATACGGACGTGTTCTGATCAAACGAAATGAAATACGCACAGAGGTAGTCGGGGATGGAGGCGAAATGATGGATGAAGTTCCGCATACTGTGCTATTTCAGTGCACGTTAAACAACACCACATGGTCGAAATTTTCGAATCCCTCCACTGCGGCGTCCCTCCTCACCATATCGCGGTTTTTTAAGGCGTTAGCGAGGAAACGAGGGGGAGAGAGCAAGGCGTGCGCCAACTGACGAGTCCCCCCAAAATCTGTCGAGCGATTAATTAACTTAGAATTTCCGAAAATCGTTGTATATAACACGCACTCTCCATCGGCGAAAAATAGACGCGCATGCCAATGTGGCGCCCTCATTTTTCGCATCTCAGACGACGTCATCAGCTATCGTCCGCCGCGGGTGAGAGAGAGAGGCCCCGCAGTTGACCGCGGCACCCGCATCAAGATACGAGCAGCCGCAGTCGTCGTCCCCCTTTCCCTCTCTCCGTTCCCCGCCGTCGCAACGACAACGCGAAACCGGCCACGGCCTCGGAGGCGATAGTATATACGTAAGCGTTGCGCGCAGACGTTTACAAGTGCGCGGCGCAATTCGGGTCATCGCGGGCCCCAAATCCCCGACGCCGACGCGAAACTGCCGCGCATCGAGGGGGAGAGTGACGGTGATTGGGAGGCGGCCTAGATTCGCTCGACGCCGCGGTGGCGTACACAGTGGCGTTGTAAGCGCTATACAAGTATAAACACGCGTTTGCACAGGTATAACACCTGGTCTAGCAGGACGTGTATTCAGCCTCCATCTCCGTTCTGTATTCGGTATACACAACCTTAAATAATAGTAATAATAATAATAATAATAATAATAATAATAATAATAATAATAATAATAATAATAATAAATGTGAAAACAGGGTGATGTTGGGTGCATAGAGAATGTCACTCATCGTTTCGCACTAAATGACCATAGTTTTATGGTTATATATTGGGCAGTATGAACCGAAAAGCACCATAAGTTCCGAGAAACGAACCATTCTCTCGGTGAGGGGTCTCAAGCTGACCTACGTTAGAAGCGTGCCGCAGTATTTAGTCCGAAAATTACCGCGAAGCCGAAGATGATGGGGAGACGAGGGATTCGAACAAAATGGTCGCCAGCTGAGGTTGTCAGGTGAAAGAAGGCATTGCCCGTATCGCGTATGCGGGTCAATTCTGAAAGGAATTTTTGCATAGGGATTTGAAAGACACATTGACACTGATCTCAAAGACGACTAAAACATATAAGTCGATTTTGGAATATAGAGGTTTTCTTCCACGGTTGTTTCAACATATGACCGTATGAGGCACCTCATAATAATAATAATAATAATAATAATAATAATAATAATAATAATAATAATAATAATAATAATGCCTGAGAACATTCCCCTGTGCGTAGCATAACGAATCAATGCGTTATTAGTCGCATCGAGAGAAAATAACGCGAATACCACATAGCTAAGTCACAAAATCATTAGTCGCAGAGCAAGAAAAAAAAATGTTGCACGAAGACGAAGATGCGCGGCCCACCGAGCCGTGGGTAGAAAAAACCCTGCTAGGTCATAAAAACAGAGGCTCGAATGCCATTTCGAGTGCGAAGGTATCGAAAGCTTTCTTGTTTTGAATCGCGTTGTGCGGTTTGCCAGTGCAATATCAAATCATCTGCTGCCTGGCTACGCCCACTGCAGGGCAAAGGCCTCTCCCGTGTTCCGCCAATCTGGTCCTGAGCATTCTGCTACCACGTTATATACCTGCAAACTTCTTACTCTCGTGCACTGACGAAACTTTCTGTCTCCCCCTCAACCGTTTGCCTTTTCTTGTAATCCATTCAGTTAATCTCAATCACCAGCGGTTATCTTGCCTACGCGTACATGCTCTGTCCATGTCCATGTTCATTTCTTGATTTCGTCTAAAATGTCCTTAACTGAAACGTTTGTTGTCTGGCTCAATTTGTCCGCCGGAAAAATAAATAAGTTTTCTCTCTCTCTCTCTCTCTCTGCTCTCCGTGTCCCATAAGGCCCTTGAACCTCACCAAAATAGGACTGGCCACACAGGTGCGGTATTTGGCTATTACAACCTCCCACATGAATACACCAATTAAAGTATCGATGCTCGCCGAATCAGAAGGTTTAACGCGGCGGCAGTGGATGCTGTGCGGGAAGCACTGGGCCCGATTCCCGTGCGTCCCAGGCTGCACCCCAGTGTTCCTAAAATGGCCTCCTCTTCTCGTGCTTCTATACCTCTCACTGCCTTGGATTATCACCCGCACGCGTTTGCGACACTTGAATGACGAGTATATTGATGTGTTCACATCACGTCGCCATGATTTGTGCCATAACTGTAGAAAACTTTTAGGCGCCTACGCCAGTTTCGGTTTCGCAGCGTTGCTTTTGGGGTTATTCGAAAATAGTGACTAGTTTTCTAAACAATATGAACAACACTATTCGTTACATATTTGGCAGCAGCACGTAGCTAAAGCGCAGGGGGGGGGGGGGAGAAGGAGGCAGGGACTCGGCCTTTTGCTTTGATTACAACTCCGTGACAACGTTTCAAGAACCGCAGAGACGATGCAGCCGGTGAATTTCGATGGTGGCGAAATGCAAGGACACCCGCGCACTACATACGTTCGAGTGCTAGTTTAGGAACCCTATATTATCAATAATTCGTCTAATGCACCGTGCAGCACAACCTTGTTTATGTGTGTGCGCGCCTACCATGCACCCAGGCGCTGTTTATTTAGCTCTACATCCCAGCTACATCCCGAATTCTACATCCCAGCTTCATCCCAATATAGAGACACAGAAACCCATCCGTATGTTAGTCCACGGCCCCTTCTCTTTATATGTGTCATATACACCGAAACTGTGCACACAGCGGCGGCGACCGCACTTTTTTATCACCCTCTTATCAGCACTCGTCTCCGTTAACGTCCGTTGCGTGCACCCAGCCTGGTATTCTTTCTTTCTTTCTTTCTTTCTTTCTTTCTTTCTTTCTTTCTTTCTTTCTTTTCTTTCTTTCTTTCTTTCTTTCTTTCTTTCTTTCTTTCTTTCCTTCTTTCTTTCCTTCTTCCTTTCTTTCTTTCTTTCTGTCCCTTTCATTCGCGCAAGAGAACGAGAGCGCCCGAAGGAACCGCGAAGACCATACAGCCCTTGCAAGAAGCGGTAACTTTCCCTTCGTGCCGTGAGCAAAAAACGGCGCCATCTAGCTGTCTTATTTTTTTTACTTCCTCTCCAAGCAAGATTGAGCACGTACGGAATCGAGAGGCGTCTCGGCTGCGTCGACGCGCGAGCTGTCTCGCATCCCGCGGGAGCAGCCATGCGTTGCGCGGGAAGAAAAGTAGGTCAGCTCGGAATTACATAGAAGGGTTGCGGGGGGTGCCTTTCACGCGTAGTATAAACTCGTATATACCGATCACTTCATCCGTACGAGTACAGTCCTGAACACGCTTAGCGTGAACATGGAAGCGCAAACCGCACTAGCCGTGCCGTCAGCGACGTCTACTTTTAATGACACGTAGCTTAGCACATGCGCAGTTGGTTCACAGTGTGGTCGTTCTACTTTCTCGTCGTCGCTGAGCGCCTTCCAACGAAAATGCGTGGCGGGCAACGCGGTACCCGCGATGTCCAAATGTCTCGCCTCAAACGAAGTGCGCATGCGCAGAGATTTACGTCTACATAGGCAGCCGTTGACACACTGCGATATATTCGAAAGAGTTGCAAGCTATAGCCCTACAAAGATGTTGGATTAGAAATTCTAAGGATGTACGGCCATCGATGCGGCAATTCCATTTTAATCTTGCTATTTTTTATAGAAACTATGTGCCGTCAAAGCTGGCTTTACTGCAATAACAGGCTTCGTGCGGTGAAGAACGCTTCAGGGGGATAGAATGATGAACTATAGTTGACATGACGTTCAAATCAAACCAAGTCAAATCAAGATGAGTTAAATTAAATCGTGTATACAAAAGACGCGTACATAATAGTTGGACGCATAGCCTATGTGGCTAGTTACATGTCAAATACAGAAAATACATAAAAATCAGCAACGCACATGATTGGTCATGAAAATGATTGATTTAGCAAATTTCAGCGATGTTCAATATACGCATGAGAGGTGATTACAATTCACTAGACAAGAAAAAGCGTTTGCAAGAACGCAGCACGTTGTGTACTGCGGCGAAATCAAGCAAACAAATGGCAACAGAAAGGGAGCGAACGGGGTCACGGGTGCTGTAAGACAGTTTAGCTCCCACCATAACCAACATTGCGACCATATATATCTCTATGCTTGTATTGCTGGTCTGCTCTGCTCGTCTGCTTGTAATGTTTTCTACTTTGTCCGTGTTTATCTCGTTCTCTCTCTCTGAGTGATTATGTAAGTGAAAGGAAGAGAAAAGTGCCGCTCGTAACTGTCTATCCTTACGATGACATCTCAACAGGTCGACACGGGAATGGGTAGTGGAATTAAAGAATATAGGTAAGGAAAGAAGGAAGAGAGAAAGAAAAAAAAGAATTGACTCTGTCTCAACAGCGTAGATCCGAACAATCACGAGCCGCAAACCGACCGGGAAGGCCGCCAAGAAGACCAGATTTATTGATTGATATGTGGGGTTTAACGTCCCAAAACCACCATATGATTATGAGAGACGCCGTAGTGGAGGGCTCCGGAAATTTCGACCACCTGGGGTTCTTTAACAAGAACCCAAATCTGAGCACACGGGCCTACAACATTTCCGCCTCCATCGGAAATGCAGCCGCCACAGCCGGCATTCGAACCCGCGACCTGTGGGTCAGCAGCCGAGTAACTTATAGCCACTAGACCACCGTGGCGGGGCTCAAGAAGACCAGGAGAGAAAAACCCGCCGAGTGGGAGTAACTAACGGGCCCTGAGGCGCGTCAGTTGAAGTATAAGTGTATAAGTGCGAAGGAAAGCGCTCGCCAGAGCACATAGCCACAGCAGAATGGAGGAAAAAAAGAGTGAAGAGGGCGTCAAAACACTGGGATAAGTTCGGCGAGCCTCTGGGTAGGAGGGGAGAAGCAAGGGAGTTCAAAGGTGCTCAAAGAGCACGCTGTCCTCGAAGATCAGCGCTCTGAGCACACGCTTGATCACACTCCCGCTCGTCTTTGGCAAAAGGGGGTAATCGACGGTGGCGAGCCCCCTGCTCCCTTAATCTTGAACTGCACCAAATTTCATCGATCAGTTATTAATTCAACTCAACACACATAGTAGTCTGCGAACAATGTAACTTGGACTGCAGTTTTTTTCCCCCAGGGGCGCGTTTCAGTGAGTTCTTGTGGCTCCTGAGTGGGCCTTCTAGCATGGAACAGTTAAAATAAGCAACAGGATAGCAGGAAAGAAACACGTAAAAAAGAACTGTGACAAAATAGAGCGAGGCGCAAGCAGTAATATATTCAGAACAGTGCAATGGATGCCCGCATTGGATACGAAAGCTCGAACCAACCCAGATCTGTCTATGGAATGCGGCGAAGCGATGAACCGGGCATAATGCAGCTATGACAGCGGGGTTCGCGCTTGCGCACTGTTGCCAGACGAGCATCATTGAGGCGAAGCTTTCCTGCTGCGGGCAAAGTGTCACACGGCGTTCAGCGACCTCATTCAGGGACAGATTCTCCAAACAGTTAAAGCTAGAGCAGTAAAATAGTTCAGCGGCAGTTACGCCCGCGTTGACTGTTGACGTCAAAAAAATCGAAGAAGGCTTTAGGAAAAAAAGAAAAAAAAAACACGCACTAACGCGATCGGTACGGCTTGCAGCACAGGAGGACCACGAGGCAAAACGAGCCCCAACGATCCCGCATGGCATCCACTTGCTTTTGTTTTGAAGACTAAATGCTGTTCATTCAATAGTGATCGTTTGGGGGTGGTGAACGAGTGAACAGCACTCAGACGTATAAAACAGGGTGAGGAGAAGCCATGTACAATCTTGATGCTTCTTATGCATGCCACACGCTCTCGCGTATAGCAAGTCGCGCTGGGCGCAATAGTTTACGCACTACGTGCGTCTGATGAGACTTTCCTCGATACATGGTAGTCGAGATCATCTTTACTGTACAGAACACTTCATGCCAGCGGCTGATTGCAGGGAAAATCGTCAGCGGCCTTAAGAAAACACCATCAACTAGCAGCCGAAATGACTTGCAAGTGCGGTTTCGAAATCACCTTGTAGTTAGTGAGAACGATTAGCTTGAGGTTTAGCACGCTCCAGCTTGCCGAGAAATAATGAACGGACGAAGGCATCGTGAAATGCGTTCTTGTTCTAGATGAAAGTACACTTCGATACGGCATCCGTGTTTTCTCTCCTTCGCAGTGTCGAAACGCGTTAACAGAAGAAGTTCCTTTCGATGATATGTGTGGTTTAACGTCCCAAAACCACCCTATGATAATGAGAGACGCCGTAGTGAGGGGCTCCAGAAATTTCGACCACCCGGGGTTCTTTAACGTGCATCCAAATCTGAGCACACGGGTCCGCAGGTCCTGGGATCGAATCCCGGCTTCGGCGGCTGCATTTCCGATGGAGGCGACAATGCAGCCGAAGCAGCAGGGATTCCATCCCGCGACTTGCGGGTCGGCAGTAGAGTACCTTAGCCACTAGACCACCGCGGCGGGGCATGAATTCATTTCGCTACAGCCGCTGAGTACTCCTAAAATATAGCATCGCTTCCGAAGAAAAACCGCCGTGCTTTAACTACCACGTGCACTCGATTCTCCAATCGCAAACACGCACCATGAAGTCATATGTTAAAAGAATGTAATGGCGAAGTATTGGCAGCCACCATCGTATACCTATGATTGCACCGAAATAGTCAAATCACGCACCACTGTCTAAATTAAGATAGAAAGTTGAAGCGTGCATGTCCTTTCATCGCGACTCTTCTAGGCTTAATATTACAGCCACTTGATCTACAAAGAGAGCGAGAGAGTTGCGAAACACCACGCGTGCGCAAAAGCAGAAAGGAAAAAAAAATTACAGAATGTGGTGACCGCTTACCGTTAAGAGCGGTACTGCAGGCGCGCTGCCGCCGCCGCCGCCACTGCTGCCGCCGCTGCTCTCACGTCAGATCAATACTGTAGTCGGATAAAAAAGAGCCACCACTGCTTGAGTGAGGAAACGTCACTGGCACGATGAGTCCAAACCACACAGCACTCCACACAACACACAACAATGAATGTCAGCATAAAATGCTCTTTGCTCTACGTGAAAGATGAATCCACCACACACACACTGTACTTTGAAAAGAAAAAAAAAAGTGCATCCTTGAAAGAAAGTGACCGTTTCATCACTGCACCCAACCGTCGCACGCCCGTTACCACAGCACGTGAGGCGTTGAACAGCCACGCGACGCGAGCAAAAAGGAGGTCGCCCGGGATTTCAAGAGCGAATCGATAACGCTTTGACCACGCACGCATAGTCTAGTCGCGTGCAGCGCTATCGCGGCGAGCGCAGCGAGACTGCGTTACTCGGCGTATTACTACGACGTAAAAAGTAGTCCCACAGCACTTCCATCGACTTCCAGGGCTTAAGCAGTGCCGCGATTGGGGAAAACACTGTCGTCAAACATTCGTGGGAATAAAACACTCCAAGCCGACTTTTACATAACTAACGGAGGGGGAGGAAAACAAGGGAGTGCGACAGCGGAGTGATACATTGCCGAAACTTTTTTTTTTTTGCTTCTTTTGAAGACCGATCTTGCTAGTATGGGTGAACGCAAAGCACGAAACTGTGTCGAAAGAGGGCGCGAAGATAGCCGGCGTAAGACACGCTAAATAAAAGAAAAATAGCGGCAAAGAAAACCGTACAGGTGATAAGGGCCTACAAACAATACGTGTGTCAAAGATCGAGACCGATAAAGAGGCGGAGCAAAGAGACAGAATCGTGTCAAAGGCGCGACACGACAACGTAGAAAAAAGCGACCCCCCCCCCCCCCCCCACGCTACGACTACCACTCCCCCTCTTCTTTTTCCTCGAAATACTCCCGCTACTTCTTGAGGGCCTTATCTCGAACTCCATGCGGCGCTTGCAGAATTTCTGCAAAGATAAACGCTTTTCTAATCATTCCTCTCCGTTAGTGGCCAGATAACACCGCGTCGCGCATTTCGCGTATGTACTGCGGCATGCATGCTATAGTCGTAAAATATCGAGAGGCAAGGAAAGTGCGAAAAAAAAAAAAAATTCGGGCACCCTTAATTAAGCTTCACCTCTAAGATTTGAACGCAACAGCGATATCCTGTCTCTAGTTCGCACTTCAATCACTCAGTGCACGAAATCTTTTCGAGCTTGCTATGCACCCACTATACGTGATCTTGAAGGAATAGGCGCAGTAACGTGTGCGCCTTGTGTAGTGGGTGACCGGCTTTAAACCATGAGGTCATAACGATAATCCCATGTTCTGACGCCCGATGGCAACGTACGCTTGTTCCACGCATTATTACTGCAATATTTCAGGTTATATTTCGAAAAATGTATACAGAACGCGCGTAAAAGCGTGAAGGTTACTTTCCCTGCATTTCCAAGCGTATAAAGGAAGTCACTTTCCCTGTATTCACAAGCAGACGCGTGGTCGTGCAGTGAAACATCCACATGCCATGCAAATGATCCGGGCCCGATCCCCATTCGGATCAGAAGTTTTTCATGATTTATCTGTTACACAAAAGATGATGATATTCCGTTCGCAACCACCGACGCCTGAGTTTCTGTGAAACGAACTCCTTAACGCTATCGCGTTTGAACACGGTGAAAAAGGAAGTTTTAATCCCTGGTTTACGCGATACAAGAGCGTTACCCGTAGTCGCCCTAAAGCACGAAGACGTGTCGTCGTACGCCTCGTTACAACGTGACAGTGCTCTTACGTATATCAGCTACCACTGCCATGTTCCTAAGGTCACAGAAGAGGCCACATCACATCACTTCATACTCCACCGTTAAAAGTCGTATTCGCAATTTTTCCTCCTCTTCATTTACGAAGCGTGGGAAAGGTTAGCTATATCGCGCCGGTCCAATTTAAGTATTTCCAATATTTGCTCGCACGGCAACGATCATACACGAGATGGGCCCATCCCGGCTCCTCCCTGTTGTTTCCAGCTGTACATACATACCTCGGCGTCATTTCACAATCCGCACGCAGGACAGGTGTTCCCACATTTCACAATCCATACGCCGGTCGGGTGACGTAAGCCTTGCAGGGCAGGTGTTCCTAGACGATCAATTTCTCCCACCGTACACTAAGCCCTCATCATTCACCCCTTCCACCTGTTGCGCTACGTGGTACACCGCTAATAAAAGGCGGTGATCTCGTAGGGGCTTGCGATGTTTGCGCGCGGCGTTCGCTGGAATTTTCTGCGAAATTAAAATACGGATGAGAAGGGCTTGTGCAATTAGTTCCATTAACGGCAGACTCTGCAAGCATCTGCCTCTGCTGCACCGACCTTGACACTGTTGCTGCGGTGAAAAAGCGTTGCGGCGTAGAGGACATGTCCAGGCGCAATGAATTATTTTTAACAACATGCCTTCGCTCCACAGGAAGGACAATGCGAACACGTTTAATGTAAGGGTTACTACCTCGCCATTGTGTGCGGAATGTAATAAAGTGGGCGATGCAGATCATGAGACATCGCCTTTCACTGTGCATCTGCAGCGAAAAAAAAAAATAATAACAGCTCACGCAGAGAATGGAATGAGAAGTTTCCCCGCGGGGCGCTGGACAGATGGTGCTTCCAGAAGGTGCGCGGATGGTTCGCAAGGAAGTTTCGGTTATTCCTTCAATTTATCCGAGGAAAACTGGCCTAAGTGACACTTGGTAAACGTAGAGTCGGGCGCAACAATTGCCGGTCAGGTCTGGCTAGAAGAACGAGACATTGGATGAGGGGGGGGGGGGGGGGGTAAAGGGAATTTCAAGAGCTAATTGTGTGGTACCCTTGGTCTATGGGCTCCAGTGGCTTTCGCCGCCTAGCACATGTGGTCCAGAATCTAATTGCGATCCCGGGCCCGACCTGGCGAGATGTACCTCCCTGTGGGGTAGCCGTTTATATAAGCCTACACTCTAAAAAAAAAGGGAGCGAGAATGGAGAAACAGGCTCCGTTTCTCCTTCGGTGCAGCGACTTCCTCCCTTTCGGGCGCTTTACCCGTCGCGCCCTCTCGCGGCAAGGACCAAAGGAGCAACGTTCCTCCTTCAGCGTTCAAGTTTCTCCTCAATCACGGGGGTCTTGCTCGCGCGCATGTGCACGCCATGCCTATAGCCGGCTGCGGCCAGTCGCGAGCGATTGCTTTTACCTAAAATTGTTGTAAGCAATGCAGGAGTGACGTTTTCTTTTGTTTTATTAGTGTAAAGTAAAAGCCTCTCTTTTTTTATCGTCAGGCACTCGCACGATGCTCCGCACACTTCCATGTGTGTCTCGTGTTGTTTCATACTACCAATTTGTCACGAATACAAGGAGCTCTGCTTCCCAAGCAGTCTTGCTTTATTGATTACCTTAGAGTGTAAAAAAAAATAATGAATTTTTTTGGTGTCAACCTACTTGGTAAGCCCACGCATTTTTAGTTTCGCACGGCACCAACAGCACTCATGAATTCAACGAGGCGCGTAAAAAAGCATCACACTTATTTTTTCAACATTGTAGGAAACCTGATACCACTCTACAGTCCATGCGTGAAAGTACGATCATATACAATTGATAGAGTTATACGTGCCACTACCGCCATATGGATGTTCTTTGCAGTTTACCCCCATTCGAATACGGCCGCCGTGGCCGGAAGTCGAACCTGCGTCCTCCAGCATAGTCACACGACACCCAATAAGGCTATGCTACCACAGCAGGTGAAAGCACAAAGGGAAACAGGCTGCGAAGTTTCACCGAGCGTTTATTCGCCAGACTAGATTACAACCATCAGAAACATTTTAAACATCATCATAACTAAACTTTTGTGAAAAGTGAACCAATGACTTCTGTAGGTTAAACCAAATTCTCAATCGCATTGGTTTTGAATTGTCCATGCCAGCACTGAGAAGTAGGAAGGAATTATGCACGCGAGCAGTATGCCTTTCTCGTCCATGATTCTCCTTTGTCGCGAGAAACTCAACACAAAATGCACTTCTAATAACAGCTGTGCACAGCAAGTAAGTACTAACGCTCACTCACCTTTGTGAAAAGAGTATTCCGAATCCAGAGTAATAACCACCACAGCCACAGCGCTAACAACAAAATTGTGGCACGCACTATGATTGCAAGTTGACACGCGAGGCGAATCGCGAGAGGCATCTGAAGCAGAAAAGTATGCAGGCACAACATTCTATAAAGTTATAGTAAACTTGCGCACTGCAGCGAAAGTTCCTCCACTCAAGTATGAGAGCTGTCGCGACGCCAACAGCCACTGTCATAGCTCACGAAAAAATACCGTCGGATGCGAGGTCATCGCTTATTTCTCTCGCAAGAGCCGCGTTGTAACGTACGTATACACTGCTAGGACGGTCGTTACCGCGTCAAAAACATTGTCGTTGAAGGGCTAGTGGTGTACTATATCCATGGCTAACGGTCACACTTGTGGTACGCACGTAAAAAGAATATAAGCAAACGTTAAGACGAAACAACTAAACGAGGTCGACGTGACCACAGAACACCTACCACGACGGAGACTAAGTTTGGTCTGCATGCTGCGCCCTCTCCAAGTAACAAGAAGAAAAAAAAACGTGACCTCCGAAATGGCTAACGCGCGGCAAGTGTTTGCACTCTCAGAGGCTTCAAGAAAAAAAAAGTAACTGTGGCAGTGGTCGATAGATGGCGCAGCGTTCGAAATGCCGTGGGCTTTGGGGTATTTGTCTTCGTGAAAACCTGATAAGCTCTAGTAATTATTCCGTTCATTATTGTGCAATCATTGATTAACTAAGGTTTGCCTAACCATCAGGTACAATATATTTACGTGTGCGCATGTTGTGGTATCGATACAAAAACGTAAAAAAAGTGTAAGAAAACGTACTTGTAACCTGTGCCACTCAGGTCAGTCGAAATTCATCGCTATATAAGCTGATGCGCTTTCATAGTAGGGTGTGAGTAAACACGTAGAGGTGTGGGCCGTTGGTGTGAATGGTTGATTGTTTTCTTGTTGCGTACTTGTTCGCGTATACGCTATAGTGTACTTGTTGCGGACTATGTGTGTACTATGTGACCATGTGTGCATGTGTAGCTATATGGATTGCATCAGCACATATTAGGCTTTCAGTGTCCGTAAGTAGTCCTGAATGGGTTGATGCGTAAACAATCCGCAAGGGAGCCGTGATAGTGGGTAATAACAACGTATACGTCGCGGCAGTCAACTTTTTTTTTAGTTTTGTTAAGTCCCTTCAGATGGCGCCACCTACCACCTACTTCATTGCTATGACGCTCTCACACCTCCAGTCATTTATATAACGTTGAACATCTATCTATCAATGCTGCACTACAGATTCGGAATGGTTTCGCTGCGATCGAGTGTACGGTTTGGAGGCACATCTCGTGACCTGCGGACCCGTAAACGCATGGATAACGTCGCTACACTATGTGAATCTGCGAGAAATAAATACAGCAAGCCTAGCATGCGCTCTTCAGGAGAGGGCTCTGCAGAATCCGTGTCTTTCGTAGTGAACGTGGCTTCGCTGACCGAACGAAACGTACTTGCTCCGTCGTTCTCTTTCGCGATGTGTTCACCGCCACAGGTTCGTCTGCTTGTTTTTATAATCATTTCGTTCAATATCAAGCTCAGCGGGACCGTTTTTTGTAACTTTCAGTGCCGTGTACTCCTTACCAGTCGAGAATCGTTGCATTTGCTAAGCCTACTCGCTTCGCCGGGGGGCAGCCATGTTGATTTTCATAAGGAGGAACGTGTTTCTCCGTGGATGAGGGAGCAACGTTTCTCTATTTAAAGACGAACATTGGGGACATCGCCGTTCCTCCCTCAATGGAGAGTACGTCACTCCATTTTTTTTAAGAGTGTATACTGTTTCTAGTTCACAACCCCTGGAGTTGATGGAGAAGCATGATCCTGCCACCAAATCAGACATCCTTGCTGTGCGTTTGATGGATTGTATACGCAATCTGGATAGATTTGTGCAGACGATCAATCGGAATTCCATCAGGTGTGTGACATCATCGCTGTCTAAGGATTTCTGAGGAGCACCGTATGCCTGTCGTGTGCCCCGCCGGAGAATGTCTTTTGGCCTTGTCAACTGAGGTTAAAACCGCAGCCCCCACCACTACCCCCTTCATTAAACACTTCGCATAACTGGGCAGTCAGACGGGTCTCGAGCGTTGACGTTTTAGAAAAAAAACGCTAAAAGACAAAGACGAAAGAAAAAAAGATTTGCTCGGAAATAATGGAACAATAGGGTGGTGGAGGTCTTTGTTCAGGACCCCATTAGTTCCCAGGAGGAATATCGCGGCTGCGCAATCTGCCAGGAGCAATGTGAGGGTGAAGGAATAAGGCCATAGCACGGTGGTTGTGAAAGAGACACGAAGAGTTTGAGAGAGAAAGAGGAAGACACAAATAGAGGAGTAGAGACAGCGAAGAAAATGAAATAATTATAGAAAGCGCGAGGAAAAGATAGAAATAGGAACTGATACAAAAGAGAGATACAAAAAAAACCAGCGAATTGTGAAAAAGAGATAAGGAGAAAGAGAGAAACAAAGAGCAACAAAGAAGGCCTCCCAGCTCCTCGCCCTCTTCAGGCTTCGCAACACTAGTGCGGCTGCCATAATTTATTTCTTCTAGGTCCGCTGCATTGATACCCACGCCGAAGAATGAAAAATAGAAAAATAAACCTTTTGAGACCAAACCTAGTTTCGCACTGTCACAGGAACCGAATTAAGGCACGAGGCGAGTAATAATGTAATGCTATTATAAAGTGCTGCGATATGCTACAATATGTGACGCTGTCCGTACGACGTACGGTATTGTCGTTTCCATTCGTTGCTATCGCCAATGCAAAAAGTCATAAAAAAGACTTTCAGAGATCGAACGCAGAACCTTAGACTAAAAAGACGAGAGAGCGAGAGCGAGAAGTTAAATAGAAGTAAAAGGAATTAATGAAAAAGTGTCGTCGATAACTTGACATAAGTTAGTTGCGAAAGATATATAAATAAAAAAAACCAAACGCTAGAAAATCATGGCGAGAAAAAAAAACGATCGACAGGGATAACAACACTTCAAGTTTTATTTTAAAACGAAGAACCAGAGAACAAGTTAATAACGTTAGTTGGAAAAGGTAAGATTTTAGATGGAAGTAAAAAGAACGCGAACAAAGAAAATATATGTTTTTCTTCATCGTGCACAAACTAGCGCAGTCTTCACGCTATCACACTTTTACGCCGAAATTAAGTGGCCGTTCACAGGCTCACATACATATACGTACACGGTTGCGTTCCAGCGCTTTTTTTAACTCTTCCTTTCTCTTTCAACCCACTATTCCCCAACCCCAGTGTAGGGTAGCATACCGGATACTAGCATCTGGTTAACCTCCCTGCCTTCCTTTTTTCTCGTCTCTCTCTCTCTGCGTTCCTGCACTCAGCAAAAGAACACCACGATTCTCACTCACTCTTCCCCCCCCCCCCCCCATTTTTCTTTACAGAGTCACCGGGTACGTGGCATGCAGGCAATGTTTAGCGCCAGACAGAACGCTGCATCTAATTGACACCTTTAGCTAGGCGTGCGCAACAAGCCTACGTACGCCGCACGTGACGTTGCATACGCTGCAAGCAGAGTTCTCAACAACAACTTTAGTTTACCGTATTGACCGTACCGCTACAGTGTACTGTATAGTTCCGGGATGCATTTCGTTTAACTATAGACATATCATACGTGAAATGAAACAGCTTTCCAGTGCTTCTTTTAGTTCTATTCTGCGGTAGCGGCTGTTATAACGGCCACTGGCATCCAAGTCAAGCTGAACCGTTGTATCCACGTTTTGACGTTGTGTGCCACCATGCGATTGCATGGTGGCACACAACGTAACTGGCTGCTTTTTTTTTTTTATACGAGACCTCGAGAGGGCTGTACTTAACTAGCACTGCGTCTTGTTAAACTTGCGTGCGCCTGATTGTCTTTTTTTTTTTTTTCAAGCGTACGCGCGCATCCGTTGAATAAATACGTTACGTACTGGTGGTGGTGGTTAGAAGAAGAGAAAGGCACCCGATTTCTGCAGCCCGGTCGGGAGCACGGCGCAGTGCCTACGTTACGTACTGAGTCTACATGCAGCACTCCCGCAGCCACGCTGTGAGTACGTAGGCTCGACACGTACGCCCTACTTAACTGTGTCTAACGTGGGACGCACAGCGCATATAGCGGTGCGTTACGCAAACTATAAAACGCGCCAGCATGCGAGCGCTCCGGGATTGATGACTAACCTATATGGCACGAGCTCGAAACCAAAAAAAGATTTCGTTTAACTGTGTTGCGAAGGAGGCTCTCTCTCTCCCCCTCTCCCCCCCCTCTCTCTCTCTCTCTCTCCTTTTATTTTTGCGCCACCATCATGCGAGCGTGTTGTACCTGGTTGTACTCGATCGCGAGCGTGTTGTATCTCTCTCTCTCTCTCTCTCTCGTTTTCTTTTTGCACCACCATCATCGCTTATGCGAGCGCGTTGTAGCCGATTGCGCAAACAGGAATGGCAAGCAGGCGACGGTACGTCTGCTTACCAAATCTACGCTGTTCTGGATGAAAAAAAAAACGAATTTAGAAAAAAAATCGAGAGAGAGAAAGGGGATATGCTCACTAAAAGCCATGAGCGGACAACGCATGCGAGTCACCGTTTACGCGTGTGTATGAAGGTTGCCAAAACCGTTTGGAATTTATTACCTACATTTATATTCTACATTTATTACCATTATTATCCAATTAATGTCTTTGAAAACCAATTACAGAAATATTGATAAGCCTCTTCGCTTCCTGATCCACTCTGCTCTCTTCCCGTCTCCCAAGGTTACACCTACCATTCTCCTTACCATCGCTCGTTGCGTCGTCCTTAATTCAAGCTGAACCCTATTCGTAAGCTAGCCTCCAGGTTTTTTTTTTTTTTTTCTCCGTAGGTATAAGTACCGGTAAGATACAGCTGTTATACAGCTTGCCGAATGGGCTCCACCGGTTGTGGGCCCCTTTAACCTGAACCACAGTCTTTGTTTCGATAGAAAATTTAAGCTTTATTTTCCTATTTCTGAATATTCGTAAAACTCAAATCAGGTTTCGATTGGAAGTGTTCGAAACAGAAACAAGAGCAGCCCGCGTCCCTCTGCACTACGTTAGGAAAAATAAACAAAAGTAAGAGCTGCCTGTCGGGCCCAGTCGCTGCAGCTTTCGACGACGACGACGGCGAAACGAGCATTCCGCGGTTAGACGTTAATTTGGAGCGCGTTGCGCCAGGAAACGTTGAGAGGGGCGCGCGCGCGCTCCCGATCCCAGAATAGCCTTTGGGAGGCCCAGCGCCGGGCGCTGCGAAGAGGAGCACCGCATGCGGGCGTCGCGGGCACGGCAGGCGGGCTCTATAGCAGAAAAAACACTCCAGTTTGTTGAAAGCCCGGTCTAATAAAACAGAGAGACGGATTAACAATCTTCTAAATCTCCCACTAAACAATGTATCCTGTTTAAGAGAGCCACGAAAGGCCGTGATGTTCTATAGAAGGACATGGGTAGCACATACTCACGCCACCCGTGGTTCTTTGAATACATTCATAAACACCCGTGCGCGAGGGTTTGTGTTTACCTGAGGATAACAAGCATGTCAAGATATGCATTTGTCGACCTAATAATAATATCCGGGCTTCTACGTCCCAAAAACTACGACGACATTATGGAATCACACCGCAGTGGGGGGGGGGGGGGGGGCTCCATGCGGAAATTTCGACCATCTGATGTTCTTTATTGTGGACTGACATGACACACTGCGCGGGCCTTTGACATTTCGGCCCCATCGAAATGCGACCGCTGCAACCAGGGTCGAACCCGCTACCTTCTTTCGGGTCAGGAGCCCAGTATTTCAGTCGTGACCTGTTAGCGGTGTTCGTCACGCACTCATGATGTCCTCCTGGGCTAATTTTGTGTGATAGGAAGTTAAGGAGACGACCACGAGAAAGAGCAGACATAGGCGGCTCGACAGATAGATAAAAAATGGCAGCATATCCACGGAGTGAATGATGGAGAGTGGGGCGGAGAATTCGTCCGTCCATTCGCTCTTGCTTCCGTCCGTCCATGCATCCGTTAGTGTGATTGTCCATGCGTCCATCAGACCGTCCGTGCGTGCGTCTGTTCGTGCGTCCGTCCCTGAGTTCATCCATGCACCCGCCCCTGCGTCGGTTCATGCGTCCATGCATCTGTCTGTTTGTCCGTTTGTCCATCTAGTCAACACTTTAAGCACCACCATCTCGCATCTTTTCATCATATATTCCCCATATAGAAGCACCACCATCCAGCGGACATTCCAAGGACTAAACGAGAGGTGGCACACGCACACTTTCTTACGGCTTGCGCTTCGGGTCCACTTCTCACCTTTAACCACCTCGAGTTCATGGTATATACTAGTTCACTGTATTCATGGCACTGCGGCCGAACGCTCGCTAAGTCTTTCGAAAACCAAGGAGGTTTCGCCCAGCGAGTACGACGTAGCAAACTTTTTCAGTCAGATAGTGCTCAATGTACATGCCAATGGCTGCTAATGGGAAATGAGAGGCGGAGAATTCGGCTTTTACTTTCTTACGGCTTGCGCTTCGTATCTACTTCCGATTTTTAACCACCTCGAGTTCATTCATGGTATATTCAAGTTCATTGTATTCATGGCACTGCGGCTCAACGCTCGCTAAACCTTTCTAAAGCTAAGGAGGTTACACCCAGCGAGTATAACGTAGCAACCCTTTCTTGTCAGATAGTGCTCAATGTACATGCCAATGGCTGCTAATGGTGATCGCAGCCTGCGCGTTAACTAAAAGCCGAATGTTCCTGTCACTCATTCCCCATTAGCAGCCATTGACATGTACATTGAGCACTATTTTTTATTGTTCAACAACGCACAGAAGAAGTCTCTCACCGGCACCACCTTGGAGGTCAAAATGTTATACTTGTTACATACTACGGGGGACGAACGGGTGCCGCTATAAGGAGCTTCGCCCCTAAAAACGATCACATATATCTTTTTGTAACGACTTTTGGTTTGTCTGTGGATGTTGTGTTCTGTCGCAATGTTCTGTTGGATCGTAATTGATGTTCACCGTCTGTGAGTATAAATTTCTCTAAACACATCGCGATTGGTGCACGGTGAGTGTATGCAAGGCGCTTTTGGTCGTCAAAGAAATGCTTCGCACAAAATACGAAACATTGCAGCGCATAGCAGACGCACTAAACCTTTGTAATGTGTGTTAACGCTGAGAAAGAAAGAAAGAAAGAAAGAAAGAAAGAAAGAAAGAAAGAAAGAAAGAAAGAAACGAGAAGAAACGAGAAGGGTACAACTCGTTTTCGCCGGGCTGTCGGGGGTGCAGCTGGAAATCGTCGTATGGGGCTCATTAAAACGTCGTGCAGAGTGGCTTCCCTGCGGAGCAAGGGAGCCGACGCGAAAGAATAAGGCGAAGGGTGGAGGGGGGGAGGCGGTATAGAAAATAGCGGTGTCTCGCTGCGCGGCACGAGATGCGTGTACGCACGCTAATTCGATTGCATCTGCCGAGGAGAAACCGTAATTGATGTCGCGGCGGGAGCTATAAGAACGACCGCCATTACGACATCCGCCGCGAAGTTCGTGTTATAGAAAAGCGTGACCTCGTTTCTTTTTATAAAGCTGGACGAACGAAAGGAATGATGATAGCTGCAAAGATAAGAGCTATACAAGGAAAGAAAATAAAAAAATAACAAAATCAACGGAACCACTTGTAGCTCCGTGGGGTTAGTGTGTAGAAATCGTCGTTCGCGTTAAGCTGCATTCACACGAGCGGATGGAGGAGTAATTTTCGCCGCGGACGGCGCCATCGCATGACGCACACGTTGTGAGCAACTCCCTCCACCGCTGGCGCCACGGACCTAAATGCCTCGCTTACAAACGTCGTTTCGAACAGCGTGCGTTCCACCTGGGAATGCCCCCTTGTACCCAGAGAGAAGGGTTCCGTAGCGCGCGAGAGTCGATGGTATGCACGCCTATTCCGCGAGCAGCGTTCGGGCTATGTGCATGCAACCCCGCCGCCGTTTCGTCGGATGAAACTGGTCACGTGACCGTGCGGTCCGCGGAGAAGCATGATTTTTCCCTTGCGTGTGAATACGCTTTTAGCGTATGCAAGTGCTCGTTAAGATATGCGGACTATGGGTGCTAATCTCACTATCACGTTAGTCTAGACCAGAGGCCAGGGATTTATATATATATATATAATATATATATATATATATATATATATATATATATATATATATATATATATATATATATATATATATATATATCGTGTGTGTGTATGTGTGTGTACCGCATTCACACGCTTCCTTGCGGTGCCTATTGATTTCTTAAGCGACAGCTTGACAGGTATAGATGGAAAGACCAACGATGCAAAGGCGAGGAGGTTTAGCTATAACGCTACGGCTGGCTACTCCTCTATTGCGAGAAAGGGGCAGCGACAGATCACAGGGCGAAAGAGCAGGAGAGAAGTTCGTCATACTGAACAAGAATACAAAGGTGCGCTCAGCGTCTACAAATTTGGGAAGTAGATAGAAAGAGAGAGAGAGAGAGAGAGAGAGACGCACAAAATTATGTCAGTCATTGTATTCACCACGATTCCTTCAACAGTATTTGGATATGCCTGTGTGCACGGTGACCGAGTCTATCAACAAAAGCGGTGCAAGCTGGCGAATGTTCTTTGCGGGCCGAGTTTCCCGAGATAATTTCGAATGCCTATACGCGAAGTACAAAAAAAAAAAAATGCCGCTTTGCATCGTACTGCGCGCAGCGGTTCTCGGCTTTCGCTCTCGTCTGGCCAAGCGTTATCTATTTATTGCCCATGAAACCGCGCAGCTGTTCAATGCCGCATGCCCACAAATTAAGCAGCGAACGAAAAGTCGCGCAGGCGGCGTTATAGACTGCGTAGCGACGCCGAGAATATGTCAAGCAGTGCGCGCCGGGTAACAAGAGGTCGGGAATCATATGCGTTATAAAGTGGTAACGATACGCGTATTGTGAACTAATTAGAAATAGCAGAAGTAGACATAACGGTGAATACGATAAAGAGCGCCGGGCGAGATCGGGTGGTTGAAATAATAATAATAATAATAATAATAATAATAATAATAATAATAATAATAATAATAATAATAATAGAGTATTGAAATCCCAAAACCCAGATATAGTTATGAAGGACGCCGTGTATAGCGGAGGGTTCCCCGGAAATTTCAACCACATGGCGTTCTTTAAGGTGAACCTAAATATCAATTACGTGGACCTCAAGCATATTTTCGCCACCATCGAGAATGCGGCCGCCGTGACAGGTATTCCATTCCGCGACTTCCTCCGGGTCAGGTGGGCAGTTCAGCACCATGCAAATAGACCACCAAGGCGAGTGGGTACTTGAAGCGAAAGTGCGGAGTGAATTCAATCGGTAGAGTGTTTCTGTTCCACCTCACTGTCGGTGCAATGTTTCGACGGTGAAGTATAATTGCGAATGCGCCTCCTCGTGGAACAAACAGTCCCATAGCACAAGAACGCGCCCAAAAGCGTCTCGAGGTATACCGCTATGCCGTTGTCCCGCAACCAGAAAAGCAGACGGTATACTCCGCAATTCGGTGATGTTGAGCGAGACGTCACGTGGGACGCGGCACGTGATCAAACGGATTGTTGGGAACATTGACTTTATCAGCATAATCTGAGCTTCGCTTTGTCAGAGCGGCGCCTGATAAAGTGAAGCTCAAGAGATTTGTATGACGGAGTAAACGTATAGCTTTTATAATTGGTTCCGGTGCCTTTCTGAAAGCAATCTCGTGCGGTTGCCACTTCACGACTCGGGAACCGATCAGCGCGCTCACCAGTGCCGACGGGACTGCAGACCCTGTATTATGCAAAGGAGCGACACGAAAGACTGCTGCGGCCCACCTATACAGCGAACGACCAGCTGCGCGAAACAATGATTCCTTTCGGCGCACTTACAGCACGCGATTTCGACAGCGGCGAGGAGACAGGTTAGGCGTATACCATTCAACACAGCGAACGACACACTCAACTCAGCCTAGCAACAGTTTTCTTTGACAAAGAATGACGGAAAGGACAATCGTCCACGCTTGGCTTTGCGAGCTCAATCGGGACAGCTCAGTGCGTAGCTTGGGCTGTCCTTACACAGTCTCGACTTAAGCTTCCAGCTATACCAGAAAGAAGTCACGTGACAGCTCGTCACGTGACATGTTCCTTCCTGCCATGGTCGTCGGCAGAATTCTCTGTTTGGGGGGTGGGGAGGGGTGCAAACTCGTTTTGCATCGCTGCTGGGGAATAGGAAGAGGTTGGGAGCAAGTGCTGGCGTGGCATGAAGGGGGCGGGTGCCCTATTTGCAGCCCGCTGTCGACACCCCTGGTTCCTGCCTAGAGATACGCAACCACTGGTCACGTGACATTTTCCCGTCGAAACCCCGTGACACGTCCTATGAGTGGGGAACCGACCGCGAAACTAGAGCGCCCGGATTGCGGGGAAGCGGTTAGCACTATTACGTTTGCTCTGGCAGTGTGCCCTGCGCTGCGGGATACGTCACACACCAAGAAACAGGGCGCGGAACAGGCCACCTCAAGTACTGAACTCAATACCCAGTCAACGGCCGTACACAGGGCCTGTGGAAGAGCGAAGAAGCATAGTCTCCCGATTCAGATATGGCAGCAGTCAGCGGCGAGCTGAGGACCCCAGCGGGTCCTGCCCTGCTTGCCACTCTGGACTTAACTCGAGTTCTTTGTCTGTCTGTTTCTAGCAAAACCTCGGCATTGCAAAAGCTAGGTCAAACACTAGCACTGCTGTCGGTTGCAGTCTTACGCCACTGCATGCGAGTTCCGCGCTTTTAACAGCGTATTCCACGTAAGATCACGAAATGTATGGAACTTCTAAAGCAATGGAACATCAGATATCTGGACGCAGGCTCAAGCAAAATCGGCGCTGTTGTCCGGAATGGTGGTTCACATATAGTTGTGTCATACTCCGGCACACTTGCAGCCGCAACTTTTTTTTTTTACGACGCATACGTGCGTCATTGTTCCGCTTGTTTTATTCACCACTTCATTTCCAAACGAGTGAAGCAATCGTTCATTGACGAACTAAAAAGAAAAAATTCAGCAATGCTCCGAATAACATTGGATACTTCAAGAAAACACAGTTCCAGGTATTAGTTAATACGATAGAAATAGTCAAGAAAGTAAGAATATACGTATAGATATACTCTGCGTGCTTAGAGAAAACTATGCGGATCGTAGCTAGATTACGAGTGGAAAAAATTGGCAGTAGGATGCCGCCCGAGTCCAGGAACGCGGTGCCGCCACCTGAAGCCAAACTGCCGGCCTACTGTGGGTATCAATAAAGTCTTGTATCTCTATATCTCTGCAACATATGGTCACAAATAACGCATTTAGAAGTGTCTAAGGAAAGCGCGCTCACGGGCATAGCAACGCGGCATGTTAACACACGCGTTGCGATAACGTGCACTTGAAACGAAAGCGGCGGACAGATGGGCTATCGTTGCGCAGAACAAATGTGGCCAGCGCAAGAAATTCGCGCAAAAATGCCGATATGCGTATGCAGCACGAAAAACAAGCTACGAATAATAAGTATCGTATAGTTCATTAGAAAATAATTTTTATGCCATCACTTGCATCTAACTATTTGATTGATATGTAAGGTTTAACGTCCCAAAACCATCATATGATTATAAGAGACGCCGTTGTGGAGGGCTCCGCAAATTTCGATCACCTGGGGTTCTTTAACGTGCACTCAAATCTGAGCACACGGGCCTACAACTCTATAATTATTCGTTTTTGACCAATCCTCCAGAGTAGGCGTGAGCCATACAAATAGCCCATCATCATCATCATCATTATCATCATCGTCGTCGTCATGATCATCATCATCGAGAACGTGTGGGGCCAATTTTTATGCAGTACACATTGCTAAAAGAGCAGATATTGCCGACGACAAAAGGGCAAAGTAGACGTACACAACATCGCCGAAGAAACATAGGTGCATTTACGTGTCATATATGATTCTAAGACATTAGAATCGTTGCTGACAGAGAGCAGGGGGGGGGGGGGACACCTTTTTTCGGGGGGGGGGGGGGTATTTTCCAACGAACGTCTGGTGGGGTTTACCAAGACCTTTTCTAGACGGTGTTGGGTTTACTCGGTGGTGACCGTCCCCCGCCGCGCGGACGGAACCTCTGCGTATGGTCCGTCGCACAAATTACCTGCAGTACGGCAAAAGGTACGCTAGTCACGCCGGGGCTACAACAGAACGCAGGTCGGCTCGACGGTCAAGCCTAAAGTTTCCAAAAAACGACGGCAGCTGATTTCGAAGCTGGAAAAGCTTCAGGCGTTGCGCACCCAATGGCGGGGAACGCAAATACTTACTTGAACTGCAAAAAAAAAAAAAAGCGTGAACAAGTGCACGATGGTTGGGTGTTGGCTTTTAGGTACGCAAACATATCTGTGATTACGCAAAACGCCCAGGAGAACGAAAATGCTTATCATTTGCACCCGCCAAAGAAAGAGGCTGCTCCACAGTCGGCCAGTGATAACACCTCCGGACAGCGCCTGTAGAGCGGAAAGCTTGTCGGAAGGATTAGCAGCGCACAACGGACCAGACCTTTCTCGAAACGCACAATGTGCCTCTCGTTATAGAGTACAGGCCAACGTGAGATGCATGGCTTTCGCCGCAGTGCACGCAACTGTTGACAGAGAAAAGAAAAAGAGAGCGAGAGAGCGATACGTGTCCAGTCGAGACAGCTCCACTGGCAAAGGACGGCTCGTAAAAAAAAAGATGGGACGAAGAGAGTGGAGAAGGTGGTTCTTTATCGCCTGTCGTCAGCACCGTGTCACGCGACGATAAATCATCCCCGTTCAACTTCTCCGCGCAGGCCGACCAACGAGCAGAACGACCCGAATAAGAAACGCGGCCGTACCATCTGCAGCTGCGCGCTTCTTATTGCCCGTAACAAATGTGCACGGACGGACGGACCCCACCCACGTCGAGACCGTCCTGCCGGCGAAAAGAACGGCGCGACTGGCTTTATTTTTGCGCGTGAACTCGGCTGATCTTGCGGGGGCTGCGTCACTTGTGCGTTACATTGCCACCAGTGCAGTAGGCTTGGCTCCACTGCCCCGTTTACACTACAACGTGCCAACTAGAGCGTAATGATACGTTTGCTACAGCGAAGGCGTCTCAGTATACCCGATAACATCGTCGGAGGAGGACAATACTAGTAATAGTAGTAGTAGTAGTAGTAGTAGTAGTAGTAGTAGTAGTAGTACAAGAAGAACACGAAGAAGTGATGGGCTTCGGCAGTGGGGTGCAAATCCTACACTTGGGCGACCCCGCGACGTTGGAACGAGTCAAAAGTTCAACGTTTGCGTGACAATAGCAGTAGTAGCAGTATAGTCACGCGGGGCACGTAACCAGAGGGAGGAGTGAAGAAAGAAATAAGTAAACCGAAAGTACGATGCTAATGTCATATCACATACCTTCGCGCACTATCTATCTATCTATCTATCTATCTATCTATCTATCTATCTATCTATCTATCTATCTATCTATCTATCTATCTATCTATCTATCTATCTATCTATCTATCCAACGCTAAACGGAATACAGCAAGTAACTAAGAACACGCAGCCAAGCTAAATTTCGAGCATCCTGCATACAACCCTTGTCTGGAAAGCAGCGCTATGCTGCGAGCAAAATTGAGTGGTAGTTATCTCGATCGCAGCGGCCTTCCACACACCACCACGGGCATCGCATGTTTGGTGTATTTCGAAACGCGATGTAGTTAACGAGACGTGAGCTAAAAACGAAAGGTGACGGGGTTATCTACCGAATCTAGACACCCCTAACGGAGTCTGCGAATGTGCAAAAACTATATTTATTGCGAATGCGGCGATTTAACTGCTCCGTACTAATCTTTAAAATACGACAGCCGCAAACAGGCCGAGAGAGTCCGTCAGGCATCTGCGTTCGGAAATTACTTCCGCGAGTGGAAGAGACTAAATGCTCTCGTCGACGCAAAACTAGTTGCTACACAACGCGGAGGATGCGTAATAGATGTATTCACATACATAATCCGACTCTTGAGCTGTACTTAATACGCGAACTTTTCGTCAGCCGGTTCAGACAAACCTATACAGAGGTGCGGAAAGAAAGAAAGAAAGAAAGAAAGAAAGAAAGAAAGAAAGAAAGAAAGAAAGAAAGAAAGAAAGAAAAAGGAAAGAAAGTGTCGGCAGACGGTTTTGTAGGAGGAAGTGGCTGCACAGCGGTGGAGCATCAAGACGTGCTCGACCTTGGATATTGACAGCCATAACCCTCCTCTCCTCTTACGTCCGTTCAGTCTAGACACAGCAGGCAGTCGCTACAGGGGGGGTCACCTCCTCGTGATACCGGCTGTTGCAGCGGCAGAACAACGCGCATCCGCTCTTGACTCTGTGCCGCGATAGGCGCACGATGGCCGCCTTCTGTCGTCGAGTGCGTCGCCGTTTCTCGGCGGGCCTAAAAAGCGCGCCCCACCAATCAGCAGCCGCCTACGCGGTACGGATAAAATGGCGCAATACATCGTGGCACTAGCTACACTGCCGAGACGTTTTCTAACGGTCGAGTGTTTCTCTCCCGACGGTTGGATAAGGTCGCCGCAGCGTAGCGCAGTTTTCTCAGCGAAGCGACGAGAATTACGTCACTTACCGCAACGGGACTCCCTCGTCTTTCAACGCTCGTTTTATTTTTTTTTTGTTTATTTGCAGAATACTGCTAAGCTAAAGAGGCTGTAAGCAAGAGTGGGGATACAAAGATGAAGAATACGTACGTACTACGCAAAAGAAAGCAATAACGAAAGCAATAACGCCATACTACACACTAAGTATTCGTCAACAGCAAAGCATCATCAGTTTCATCAATAATCACCGCAGTACATAACTACACGGTAACCATTATATCCTAAATACTAATAGCACATACATTATGGAATGAAAGAATTTATGCACCTCATTACATATAAGGTGACCGATACCAAGACTATGTACCGTCAAAAGAAAAAAAAAACTGAAGAAGGCATCAGGTAGAAATGTACAAGTGAGCCGACACAAAATATGTAAACTCGCACACTTATACATTCGTCAAATGAGCCTGGGGTGTCAAAATGAAATCTGCTGTGGTCGTGCGTTCCGCGACATCAGCTGGGAGCTCGTTCCATTCCCTTACGGTTCGTGGGAAAAATGTGTTGTGAAATACATCTGTACGGCAGTTATAGTAGCTCAGTTTTTTTTTTTTTTCACTGATGACAGCGTGTGATTCGCTTACTTACAGGTTGAATTAAATGATCCTTTTTTTCTTTCTATTTTATTACGACAAATCTTGTAACGGTACCCTAGTCTTTCCGTGTGACCTCGCAATTGAGTATGCAGATATTTTTAGGGCGTGTCGCCGCTCAGGCAGACAGAAATTAGGTGCCTTTTTCCTCTCCTCTTCTAACCACTACCACCGCCGCAGGACGGACACTGCTTCGAGCATAAGATGCTTTCGCATCTAAAAAAACGGCCAGTCATGACGTCATCGCGCTCTTGACGACGCATCGATTGATTGATTTGATTTGTGGGGTTCAACGTCCCAAAACCACCATTTGATTATGAGAGACGCCGTAGTGGAGGGCTCCGGAAATTTCGACCACCTTTGACGACGCATCGAACCCGCGAGCATATTCCCAGCGTAAAGGGAAGGGAAGTGGACGAAATGTGAAATAACAGGACTCATAAAGAGACTTTACAAGTCCGAACTTGCATATGAACGTGCTCAGCTGTTTGAGAACGGTTCATGAAATGCGTATCGACCTTTCGGTGTGTGATGTGGGTCACCGCGTGAAACCTAATTCAAGGGCTAACGTGACTATATTGTAAAAGGCTTCAGTGCCACGTCGGGTTGAACCCACGGAACGGATAAACACCGGGGCCGCACGTTTCAGCTTTCGCTGGTTAACCATTTGTACGGAGTGCTTGAACGTTGATTTTTTTTTAGCGACAGATCATTCCGTAGTCCTTAAAAGACGCCTCCAAAATCTATGACGTCACGGAGATATGGTGCGCGAACTTCGATATGGCGTCCAGACCTTCACTTGTATTGAAATCAATTTTTTCTTGCGCATTTTCTCACTTACTCAGCGCCTTCTGGCGGTAATAGTTGTGTTTCAGGTGTAGTGAAGTTGTAATTTACCAAAACAAGAACAGTTTTTTTGTGTGTGCAGTGTCCATTTAACGTCCCAAGCAGACTTAGGCCATGGTAGACGCCGCAACGAAGGGCTCCGGATAACTTCAACCACTTCGGATTCTTCAACGCGGATCGACAGCGAAATTTCGCCTCAATCGAAATGCGACCACCGCGGGCTGGCACCGAACCAGTGTATTTCGAGTGCAGTGGCCGAGGACCGCATAACCACCCGTTGAGTTTCGACAACATTTACTGGGGGGAAGGAACTCCAGCGCTAGTGTCTACGGGAGCTGCAACGCACGGCGCTTCTGCATGCGAGCACGGGAGAGACGGAGAGACGGGGTAAGAACGAAGACTATAGGCAAATTTGTGTACTATAGTACACTAATTTGCCTATAGTCTTCGTTCTTTTGGCTACATTTGGCTTCTTGAGCCTGAATTCGCTTTGCCACAAGACGAAATTAAGCAAACATTCAGCAGTTACCCTTCACCTTTGACCTTTTAGGCTCACCTATATTTTAATCGGCTCTCGAAGTGATGACGGCGCGGCAGACGAGTGGGAACGGGAAGACAGAACGACCAGATACAATGACACTACAAGGCATTATAGATTACAGGGGGGCATAATCCCGCCCCCTCACCCAAAATTAACAAAAAGTCAGTCTGTAAAATGGTGGCAGTATACAAACTAGGACGTATCCGAATCCTGCGCTGTCGCACATTATATATACCGATATGTACAAAGCGGACAGGTGCAAGTGTTGCGACTCCAGAGCCACTTGGGAGCATATGTTATGGGAATGTAGAGGGATTAGTGCCCATAAAGAGTATGTGGCCGCTAGTGACAGCCTTCGCGCGTGCTGGGAAGCCGCAATGCTCAGCCTCGCCCTCTAAGATCGGATGTGGGCCATTCAGCGGGCCGAGGAAGCCGTCAGGATTCAAGGACTCCTGGCCGTAACTTATAGGCGGGGCCATTGGCCCACCCCACCAACTAGTCGGACTCTGGATAAAGTTACTTCCTCCTCCTCCTCCTCGAAGTTCACAGGGGTCTATTGTTTTATTCGAAGCAAACCCAAACCACAGCAATAAACAAAGCCAGAAGTGTGCTAGAAGCCTCAAGGACAAAGACAAATTTGTGTAGTACCCATACTTCCCCGCTGTGGCTGAGTGGTCGCAGCGCCAGAGCGCCCTCTAGTTAATTATAAAGTATGCACTACATGAAACCACCGCAGCTAAAATGCACGTTTAGATGCAACCGCCGAAGACGATGAAAGTTACGTTTCACCGCGCGACCCGCCAGCATCGAGCCGTGACGTCAGCAGGCGCTAGAGCACCGTTGTTGAGAGGGAAAGGGAAGAATAAGCGTAAGAAGAGAAAGGGAAGCACGCAGTCAGCGTAAAAAATGCAGACGAGCTCGCAGAACGTTTACATACGTTAGCGCACGTAGGCAGAAACGATACTACGCGGAAAAAAGCTGCGCAAGCTACCACGCGCTAGAACGAAAACACGGCAGCGCAAGCAAGGGGCGCCCGCCACTGTTTTTATTTTTTCGTGCGCAGCGAAAAAGACAGCCGGGAGAGGGTGCATTGACCTGTACTCCATCCGAAAACAGATGTGCCCTGGTCGCTCAAGGGATCCCCGAAGTGCATAAATACAGCCAAGGCCGGTCAACGCTGACGGAACGAATAAGAACTAGCAGAGAATAGGAAAGGTAGTCGGCGAGAGAAGAGAAACAAAAAACCGGAAGAAGCTTTACTTCCTTTCGTTTCGATCTTTAAGGCTGAATAATAACAAAATAATACACTTGACCGCAACGTAAAATAGAACATCAACAGCTCTCACAGTCATCTGTTTGAAAAAGTGGCTAACGATTTAGAGTACTGGGCACTCTACTACGAGAGCGCATAAAGCCGTCCCGTGTGCCTCACACACATCTCTTCGATCACACAGAAAATTTCATATATGGCACGTCCGATATATCATGTACTCGTTGTTGACTTTTTCTTAACAAACACATTGGTGGCGCTAGTTTTAGTACGGAAACATGTGAGCGTACTGGCAAATTTCGTCAGGGATTGTGATATAGCTGCTCAGCTGAACGCAATGTTTTAGGCAATATCGTCGAACTTTTAAGTCACAATATTGAATAAGCGTACTACTTACCTAGCCCAGAAAAGGAACCTATGGTTCGAGCGGAAACAAACAGGCACGACTGTATTTCGCAGCAGTAGACAAACTGTCGGCAGACAGACCGACAATGAATTTTGTTATTGTCCCGAGGGGAGTCGCGTATCTAGTAGGGGCGGTAGGGGCAATCTCCCCCCCTCCACCAAAGTCTGAATTGGCACCCCCCTCGCTTCAGTGCTAGTACTCCACCTCCAAATCAGGACAAATGAATAGAACCACTGTGAACACATATTAACAGTATTTATGCTGTGAAGAGATTTTCCTTCTAGTAAAAACAAAGAAAAGTGATGACCCCACACCCCTCTCCGGTGGTACTTTAAACGACCCCCCAAAATAAATGAGTGGCTGGATCGGCTCCTGCCTTAGGGGGATCTAACCAAGAGGTATTAAAAAATTCTGAAGTGGAAACTTTCACTAAGCTATGGCAGCAGATGTGAAGCGAGCATTTATTTGCCTGGAGTCTACCTCAGAACATGGCTTTCACGTGATACCAAATCCGAGAGTAATTGATTTTGTTCTGCTAACGTGAGTGCTAGCCTAAATATAGAATAAGAGGACGCTTCTCCTCACAAAATTAATTAATACCAAATAGCACAGACAGCTTGCTGTCAACCAATATTTTCCACGACTTCGAGGCATCTTAAGCAGACACATGTTGATCAGTATCTATACAAGGAAATTAACCCTATTAAATTTACAAAGCGTGTGAGCCGATCGCAGTTGTTCTTGTGATCTTTGTGTTATTGTACCTGGAGTGAGATGACGGCTGTCTGGCTTCACTCTTCGAAGACAATTTTCACCCCATCGGTTTGTTTTTTGTTAGTTTTAGGGGCGAAGCTCCTTATGCGGTCGGTCGTTCTCTTCTCCGTATGTAGTATGTAGCCACCTTTAGTTTATGACTTGCTATATAGATGGCGTTGTGTGTATATGTCCTTGAGAGTAATATATAGCTAGTTGGCATCAGTGGTTTTCACAGCATATCCACGGTGTGAATGGTGATGAGTTGGGCGATGCGTCGTCCATCTGTCCATCCATCAATCCGTGCTTCCGTCCGGTCGGCAGTGCCTCTGTCCGTCCGTCCATCAGGACGCACGGACGGATGTACACACGCACAGAGTCACGGACGGACGCTTCAACCCACTCATCATCATTCACTCCTTGGATATGCTTTGGTTTTTGTTAAACCACCTTGGGCACAATCTAACCTAACTCTATATAGTTAAGATTAAAATACAATTATGACAAAGTACTGAGAATATCTTGAATACTGAAAATTTAGAAGAAATCTTGAATGCGGGTGGAGACGCCATCTTGAGATATCCACACAGTGACGCAGAGCTTGCATTTTTCGTGAGGAACACTCTGGTAGCACTTTAAAAGTGGATCGGGATGTCGTACGCTGTCATCGCCGCTTGGCGTAAAACGCAGGCAAAGCCACATATATAACGCGGCGAAAAAAAAAAGAAAGAAAAAGCAACCACAAAATAGAAACAGGGAAAAAATGGGAGAAAATAGAAATAAAAATAGAAAATATAAATGAACAGTAAAAATCTAGAAAATAGAAAAGGAAAAAAAGAGGAAAGAGAAAACATAACATAAACAAAGACGGCTACCCAGCTCTGCACTTCCTTCAGGTTTGGTGCACCACTAGAGCGAAGCTACCTCAAATGCTTATTTATTTACTTGTTTATTTAGTTTTGCTCAAGTTGCAACCGCTTTAATGAAAGGGAACGAAATGGTAGCAACCAGAAGCGAGTGAAAGCATGGGGTCAATGCGGAAAAAAAAAAACATCACAGAATATTCACGACGTCAATGATGACGAGTAGGCCCAGCCCCGGGGTATCATTAACCCCCGTACATTGCCCAATCGAGCATGCCCATATGGATACCCATATGCGGATGCACGTACCCGTATACCCATATGTCTCACCGACGGACAGCGGACATGGACCCTAAGAAGCTTCGACCCTTTAAAAAAACGAAAGAAAACGAACAAAAAAAGAAGATGGTGCGGATTGAGGGAGGCAGTGCCGACGTGTGCAACTTGCGCACCCGCTCGCCGCGGAGAGTGGGCGCCAGGCAGGCTTGTTAGCACCGCAACGGGGCTGAAGCGGGCAGAAAGCCAAGGAAACGCTGGCACGAGCGTTTTCCGCGTATGCAAATCACTTCGCGGAGAAGCTGTCTTCCCCCACCGTCCTTCCGTGGGTGGGTGGACAGCTAGACACGAACGGGACAGACACACAGATCGTGTCAACCCGTATTAAGAAAGAAAGAAAGAAAGAAAGAAAGAAAGAAAGAAAGAAAGAAAGAAAGAAAGAAAGAAAGAAAGAAAGAAAGAAAGAAAGAAAGAAAGAAAGAAAGAAAGGACGAAAGCGAACAAGGGCAGACGTGTTCACAAATTAGCGTCGACGGCCGGTATACACCCATGCGTAGGACCATTTTTATTTAATTTACTTCGCCTTACACACGCTATCAAACGCATCGAAGCTTATGCTCGCCGATAACCTTCGGTGGTTATAAAATGAAAACTATGGTACGGACGTAAGCAAAGAGTGAGAGAAGAAGAAGGCGGGGTAACATAGACTAGTGGAATAATAGTAAGGACAAATGGTTGTTCATTGAGAAAGTATGCATCTCTTTCAGTGCTCTCTTCTTCTCCCTCTTTTCTTTTTTTTTTCCACACTCATCACAATCACGGCGCTCGAAGATCAGTTCACCCTGACGCTCGATATGCCACATATGGCCATGCTAGTCGTGGTTTTTGCAGCGCTCCGCCAAGCTACGACAGCCTACGACAGCTCGGACCTATGAAGTGCTTCGCACCTAAAGGAGCGGCAACACGGAGGCGGAGGGCAGATGGCGAGATGTTACGAAGCTCTCGCCCGGTGCCCGGTTCGCGTCGCCTCTACTTCCGCGATAATCTCAATGCATGTGGACCTGAGAGCACTTCTGGTTTCTTGACGAGATCATTAACTCAGCTTTGATAGTGATCGATAACGAATCAGCTTGCAATGTGCGGAAGTAGCCCCCCCCCCCCCCCCCCAAAAAAAAAAAACGGAGTATTCGTCACCACGAAAAAAAAATAACTACGAAGGAAAAGATTAAATATAAATTACTGCCGTCTGTTATAACGCGTTAGCACTGCTCGCGCACACGAAATAAACACAAGCCGTGGGCGTATCGTATCTACGCAGCGAAAGCCAGAAAGAAATCCAAGTCAGAGGCCTTGGAAGGAGAAGCAAAAGGAGGAGAAAAAAAAAGACGATCATTTAGACGCGGCAACAAAGAAGTGCCTACACAACAGGCGGAAGCAAAAGAAAGGAAGAGTTGCCTACAGCCTGCCTGTTTGATGGTCTGATGGTCGGGCTAGTGAAAGTGCGTGGAGACGGGGAGTCGGTATACACATAATATGAAGCCCCCAACAAGCGTCCGTCTGGGACGTCTAGACGACGACGGCGGTCAAGCTCCATTAGGGAGAAAATGCGGCTATTCCCCCGGATACCTCGTTTCTTTTTGTGTGTTTCTTTCGTTCATCGAAACGCCGTTGTTACGTTTTTCACGCGCACTCTCTTTCTCCCAGAGAATCAGCTGTTCCCTTTCGCTGAGCTGTCTTTTCATACACTGCATAACAATCCAACTCGGTAACCCCCCCCCCCCACACACACACCCCCCTTATTCATAGTCGTGGTCGGCATTTCACGTTCCAATTACGTCTGTGTATGACTAAGAGCCGCATCGCGATTCTAGCACGCGGAGAGCTATACCAGCGGACAACTTTCTGTGGCCATGAGGGGAAGGCTACGGAGACAAAGTGGGCATGTGCCACCGCTTTAGACAATAGTGCCACGAATGCGTCCGTGTTTTCCGCGTGAAAGTAATGAACACTATTTTGTACTAGATGCTCTTTATACAGATACGCTGCGCGCGCCGAGAAGATACCATTATTTATTGTTGCTTTCTGAAGAGTCGTTTCTCGTTTTTGCGTGTCTGAAAAACGTCGCACGTCGCCCCGCCGCGGTGGTCTAGTAGCTAAGGTACTCGGCTGCTGACCCGTAGGTCGCGGGATCGAATCCCGGCTGCGGCGGCTGCACTACCGATGGAGGCGGAAATGTTGTAGGCCCGTGTGCTCAGATTTGGGTGCACGTTAAAGAACCCCAGGTGGTCGAAATTCCCGGAGCCCTCCATTACGGCGTCTCTCATAATCATATGGTGGTTTTGGGACGTTAAACCCCACAGATCAATCAAAAAGTCGCATGTTTCACGTGCACCTCACAGTCAAAATGGCGTCTTCGTCTTAAGGCGAGCGCGTCGCCCTCCAACTATTCGGACGACTCGCTTGTGTCGAATTTCTCTCACAAATGGCTATGTAGGCAGGCGTATAACATTGTCTGCAGTGGAATTACATGAACGCGGCTGTCATTCGAAACGCGAGCCGAAGCGGACTACATCGCGGAGGAGTGTGTTTAGAAAAAGTGGGTAACGATTTAGAGTACTAGGCACTCTACCATGGGAGAGCTTAAAGCCGTCCCTCTACCCCGGTATCCACGGGCTATAAGACCACAAGACACTTTGTATTTAGTGGCGAAGCTCTTTATCGCGGAGGAGTGCAAGAGCAGTAGCTCCGCCCACGTAGCTTTCCCTTCATTGCCACAGAAAATTGTCTCCGAGTATAGCAAACGGGGCAGGATAGGAAAAATAAATTCACATAAACAACAGCCGGTACGGGCGTTGTCTGATGTCTGATTCCTTTCTCTCCATCTCTCAAATAAATCGTCATCAGATTTGCTATAGCGTCTATTCCTGTCCTGGAAACTTGCGAATGCACGGCGTTAAACCAAGGGAAGGCACGCGAATGAGTGGCGATCGATTAGTGATATGGATCAAAAAAAAAAAAAAAAAGAAACACGAAAGGGCGTAACTGGCTAGGACATGCATCGTACCGATCGATCGGCATTCTCCACGATGCACGAGGATGAACGAGGGCAGGGAGAAGGAAAGAACGATGCTGAAGTTATAGCGCTTAAGTCGCCGTATGTGGCAGTGTAGCAAAATACACTCAAGGCAGGGGCGGATTCAGTCACTCATTTTAAGGATGGGGGTGATCAGTTGAAATAAAAGTGGCGAGGGCGGGGGGGGGGGTCTTGACTATTGTTTTTTGTAGTTACTAATATATCATCACGAGAGTTCCCTAATTGGAGACAGAATGCATACGACTCGCACTGAATTGAGGAGGGGGTGAGGTGTGTTGAGGAGGTGTGCTGCTACACACTTTAGGGGGCGGGGTAATCGCTTCTACCACCTTCACCCCCCCCCCCCCCCGCCGTCTACTCCCTGGATCCGCCACTAACTCAAGATGTAGCCGCAAGATTCCTAAACCCACTCAGTTTCGTATTGCAACTACTGTAGACGCACTCATTTCACACCCACGATCAAAAAGAATCCAATGCGTGTGGTGGAACTAACAAATCAGGTCAAGCGATTAAACAAAAAAAAAAAACAGTAACGCTGCACAAGCTGGCCCATCGTTAATAGAAACATGCAATAGAAGAGCAGAGCGGGATTTAGCATAAGTTGCAACGCAAGAAAACTCCTACCTTCTCCGGAGATGGCATGCGATAAGATCACGCACACGGTTGTACAGCGTCGACAGAAACTTCAGCCGGCACAAGCAGGCGCTACGAAACGTAAAGCTGTAGAGTGACTCCGTGCGCAACCACCAAAATCAGGGGACCATAAAGCTTCGCCTTTAAGAGTTAAATGTATGTGACAGCGATATCCTGTCGTTATTGCGTACTTCCAGCACTCAGTTAACAAAACCTTTTCGAAGTTGCTATGCACCCACTACGTAGCCTTAGGGGAATAAGCGCAGTAGCGTGTGCACATTGTGTAGTAGGTGACCGACTTTAAACCACCACGTCATTATGATAATCATATGTTCTGACACCCGACAGGGTAGCCAGCCGGTCTGAGAACTGGCTAACCTCCCTGTCCTTCCTCTTTCAATCCTCCTCCTCTGACACCCGACCGGAACGGGCGTTTGTACGGCTCATTATTACTGTAATATTCAATGATGAATAGTGAAGTATGTGTTAACAGCTGCATCTTGCCGGTACTTAACTGCGGAGCAGCAACCTAGAGGCTTACAAAGAGGGTTCAGTTTAAATTAAGGACGACACAGCGAGCGATGGAAAGGAAAATGATAGGTGGAACCTCAAGAGGCTAGAAGAGAGCAAGAGTGGATCAGGGAACAAACCAGTGTTAAAAATGTCACAGTTGAAGTCACGAAGAAGTGGGCATGGTAAAGCATGAAAGTTACTTTCACTGCATTTCCCAGCAAAGGAGGTTATTTTCACTGCATTCACAAGCAGAGGCGTGGCTGTGTGATAGAACAATCCACACATGGACCCAAACGACTCGTGTTACATCCTCGCTCTGACACAACGTTTTTTTTTAATTATTTTTATTTGCATCGTTCTCGATTTTTCGGTCACGCATAAGATGATTTTTCGCTCACAACCAACAACGCCAACACCGCCATCGCCGGAATTCCTGCGATACGACCTCTATAACGCTATCACGTAAAACAAAGGAGTCGCATATAACGTTTGCCGACACCTTTCTTTTAACTATTGCCGTAACTGTACACAAATAAAAGCAGCATCGGTGCTCGACGTGTAACTGACCCGCCTGTTTCAGATACTATGCCTACGTGATTCGCCTCAAGAAATCCGTGCACTGCAATGAAGGCTGTAAGACACGAGCGTCACGCGATCAATTACGAACGCGGGAGAAGCAGGGATGCCTCAGCCGTTTGCCGTTTATGATAAAAGATTCTATTATAGAGAGTCCCAAGAATGTTTTTGTTGCCACATCCCCTACATCGAGCTATCACGCGACTGAAAACTTGTTTTGGTTAACAACGTCCTAGGAGCAGAGTCAATATACCGAAAACTGTACAAAATGAGGAACAACGCGAAATACATGACAATGACAGATTCGTACTGTTCACGTAATCACGCGTAAACTTTTTAGCAAACTCGCCTATAGTTTGTTCTTTATTAAATTCTCCATGATTCTCAATTATCTTATATAAATCAAACTGGCTTATCATCTGAATACAAATCCTGCCTCTCTCTGTCTTCTTTTTTTATTGTCCTGTATTTCACACTGTTTCCCGTATCCAATGAATATGTAGCAACCGGCCTAAATAATCACTATCGTCAAGCGCTTGCTCTTTTTTTGTTGTTGTTTTCCGGAATCGAACCAAATTTAGGAAACGCTGCCTCGCAAGAACTGTGACAAGTTAGAGCTCATGGGGTCCCATTTCAATTCGGTTCCTCCGTCGTACAATTTACTTAATTTCACCGTACGTAAAAAAAAAAGCCACGAACAAGCGCGTCTGCCGGGGCCACTCGTAACAACGGCACAAACGGAGGAGAAAGCGTCGAAAGAAAGGGAGAGACGTCGGCCTCCTCTCTCGCCAACGCTGCCAGCGCCGCCGCCGCCACCACGAGACCCGACAGGGTAAACGAGATTACGCGGAGGACCTTGACCCCTCAAAAGCCGCGCGCGCTCTTTTTTTTTTTTTTTTTAACGCCATGCAGCCGAGTCAACAGACACACGCAGCGGCTACCCGGCGTCCGCCTATGCTACAAACCACAACAGCAGCAAGAAAGCAGTCACGCTACAGCCCCGTCGCCCCAAAAACGACGCGTGCCGCGCCTATTAGACTCAACCAAAACGGACGCGCGCACGGATAATAATACTAATGGTCGCAAGTCTTCCGAACCCAGCTTGCTTCCATCTGAACCAACCCCAAGAGAGAAAAAAGGGCGCCGCCTTTAACGACACGGCCAGGACCCCCCCCCCCCCCCCCCTTTTTTTTTTTTTCTTTTGCCTACCCCCGCAAACCAAAACCGCAACCAACTAGCATCACACGACGTGTCGGGGGTGTTACAGCGATAATCACCCACGATCCAAATCAAACAAACAAACGCTGTAAATTATATTCCCAGCCTTCGGCGAAAGTACATGCGTACCCTCCTTTTTCTGCTTGGCCTCTGGCAGTTGAGGCGAGCGATTAATGACCATTCCACGGAGACACTTTCACCTGCCCGTGACGTAAGAAAGATGAACATCAAGGGCGAGACGACGGAGGGACGAGGCGGCGCTGACGTCGGGCTCGGTTTAGTTTGGTCAGTGATCCCTCAGTTTAAGAAGCAAATATGGCCGCCGTTTTTGACGCTTGGTGCGGCTATAGGGTAGAGCGGTTCTCCCGAATTGACGAATAAATATGGCGCTCAAGTGCGGAATGCAGTCGAGCGAGGAATGTTGTTGAAGTGGCAGCGTTGTGAACAAGAAGCGGGAAGGTGCGTATCGCACATTCTGCAGCTAATTACGTCCTTCTGCAATATAAAGACTTCGTGTTCGCTATACGTTCCAACAGGAGCAAAACAACTGCGCTGCCTGCTGTTTCACTGCAGTGCACAAAAAGATCACAACGATGACAGAGTCAATAATAATGATGATATTTAAAAGGAAACAACTTCCGTTGTCTATCGTCAACCACCACGAACAGGACACTCCGCATAAATACAACTGAACCCACGGTTATTTACTATATCGCAAAGGACTGCGCTTTGACAAACGTTCACATGGGATTATTGACTGAAATACGTCAGCGTAACAGTATAGTTTTCAGGTAATTTTCTTCCGCCAACTACTATTCGTGGCGGCAAGGGCAGTGAGGCATGTGCTTTCGTTGAAAATCGCTATATAGTTTCGGCATGCTCTAGGCGCAGCTGCGACAGCATACTAGAGGTCACGTTCTACGGACCTCTACACGGACCAACACTAACGCCCGCAGGTGCTCACACACGTGCAAACACCCACATTTTATTGTGACCCTGTTTTAAACCGCACATATAAAGTAAACAACCAGGACAGGCGCTGATACGAGGCATGCCGGCGCGCAGCGCACGACTGCAAGAAGAAGCCTGAAACGGAAACGCAATACGCCGCGACCTATCTGGAAAAACCCCTTTCGGACTTATTACACTGCCGCCACTATTAAATGACAGGCACCTGGCAGGTTTCGCTGCGGGCCACCGTTATTGATTGCTGCAAACATTGCCAGCGACAGTTCCGTTGGACCACGCAAGTTTTATCCTGCACAAGACAATGCGTCCCGGGAGGAAAACGAAAGAGTGAGAAAGGCCAGGTGCTACGACGGCGGGGGGCTGTCAGCGTTTGCGGTTAGATGCATGGGCTTCGCCGGCTGTGAAATGTGTGCAAGGTTCGAATCCCGTTCACGTGTCAAAAGGCTGCATTTCGAAGGCCCGTAATTTATTTATTATTTATTTATTTGATTTGCATACACAGATAAACAAGGACACAGAAGGAGAGAGCAAGCTGGCAACTGCCACCTGGAGGGGAACAACGTCTGCTCACGCTTTCGGGAGGAGGAAAAAAACAGAGAAAAGGAAAATAGGAGGGAATAACGAGGCAAGAAGATGAAGAATAAAAAAAAAACGAAGACTTCAACGAGTATGAGTAAAAAACAGATAAAAAAACAAAAACGGCAAAAACCGTCTATAAACGGGTGGCCAGGTCCATTTGGTTCATAAATGTAAGGAGAGCTCGGTGGGCCCGTAACGAGAAATTCACCGTTAATTCGCACCATGCGGCCACACTGTTTATCGCTGGGTTAATATCGATAATCAATTGAAGCGTTCCTCAGTGAGTGACTACGTCAGCCCGGAATTCCTTAAGGAGACTTTAGGATGTTGAAGGGGCAGCGGCAGGAAATTTTGTGGTTGCTTTCAAGCGTCACTTATAGTATACATGCCGTTTTAAACACTCTGGATACGCCATCGAAGCACGCGCGCTCTTCCAGAGTTGTAATTTAAAGGTCACACCAGTGGCAGGCGCCTGCGCGGTTGAAACGGCAGACGGCGCGGTGGGTGCCCTTCAAATGTCGAGGGCGACGCCCGGTCGGTCTGGGCCGAGGATGCATGCAAATAGATAGGAGAAAGGAAGAACGCCGCCGTGACCTTTAGCCTATGGCGCAAACACCCAGCCCGCGCTCGAAGAAAGGTCACACCACGCGTCACGGCTTCGAATAGATGTCAAAGGGCCGCAAAAGAATGCGCCCCAAGAAGAAGGAAAAATATAACAGGCCTCAGAAACTTGTTACTCGCTTAAGCTTAAAACGAAGCCCGCGTGAAGTGAGTGGTATAAATGCCACGTTTTCAAAAGAAAGACGAATGCTTATGTTTTGATTTTGTGTTTTACGCTATTTGCAACCATTTGTGCTATGCGAGTGTTTTTGTTTCACCGTTACAGGCCATTCAAACTGTTGTGCTATGTCTCGACCAAAGAGGATTAAAGAAAAAATTGCTGGAGTGGGCAATGCCTTGCCAGCAGAAGCCATCTTTTGTCACTGCCAAGATGGCGGAAACGTGCTCTTTTCTGATGGTGCCCACTCAAAGATCAAGTGGCTTTGATATGTTATGTAAATGCTACGTTAGTTCTATCTTAAAAGATTGTTGTTCTCGACGAAATAACACACAGAAACGAGTATAGATGACTGAACCTTCAAGGAACTTTGCCTCCAATTAGAGGCTGACTAAGAAAAACTAGTAACTGTAAGACGCACTTGGAGCACTATGTGACCAGAAAAAGTTCCCACACTAAACTTGTTAGGCGTACGAGCGAAACGCTTCGTTATTAATCGCGGAACGGTGATAATTTATCATGCCCCTAGCAAGATGGCCGCCACAGCCGCCATCTTGCCAGTGGAACGGCTTCACTTCTGGGCAGTCATTTCCCACTCCAGCAATTTTTTAAAATCCTCCTTGGTCTCGACACCACACGTCCTGTCACTACAAATCTGGTAAGCGAACTACGGGCGATATCGACTCTACTGTGACGCCGATGCGACGCAAACTGGAAACGCCGGAAAACGAAAGCATCCGGATTGCTTAGCGTTCAGTTTTACTACGTGTGTGCACGTTTCTTTTTTTTAACTTGAACACATGCACGAAACCTCGAGATTCACGTAAAGAACCTTAGTTTGTCTGCAATCTTTTTTTTTTTTTACGTTAGCTTGACGCCGGATAGCGTAGGCATAAACGTCAGAGGCCGGATAGGTGATGCCATCTGGCGTGGTCGAGATGAATCGGGCAAGCATAGAATTTTTACTGCAGAACACTAGTGTACTAAACTCCTCCGATTGATTAAACTATCGCCAGTGGTTTAATATAATATGATTACATTTTTTCTTACTTTTTTGTCTTCAAAGACACTTTGGGGTAATCCAGTGGCGAAAACAAACAAGTGCGTCAGTAATTAGGGTTGCACGACGCGTCACAAGTTGTTGATATCATCGTCCGGCAACCCTTGCGTATACAAAAAAGAAGCTAAACCCTCCATGGTGCTTTCACGTGTAGCGTATTTTTTTTTTTTTTGAGTGTAAATCTTGTTACATTGCTTTCTGTCTCTCTCCTTTTTTGTTTCGCACCGTATTCCCGTAAATCCGGGGAACCGAGTCGTACAAAGCTTATCAGTAGAAACAGCGCGTTGGAAACTCACCTGTAGACGCCGACGTCCAAAAGCACGAGTTCCAAAATAAATTAGAAGCTCCAATAGAAGTGCACACAGTGTGGCCAACCAATCCTGCCCCCTGAAAAGAGCCAGAAAATAATGAGGGAACACGATTAGTCATTAGGAACAAACAGACTCATGTGTTAGACATTATATCACGCTACGTGTACCGTTTCCATCGCAATTTCAGTGTGGAATGTAAAAACACGCTTGCTTTACTATGTAGCAGTTCAGCGTGTTCGACAACAATTTGGGTAAACAGTTCAGAATGCATTCAAGCATTGCTTATTGCCATTCTCCGGTAAGTCTCCTCAACGATCGACTTCGCGTTGAGGCGACACGCTTAGCTATCAACACCCACATACAGCAAGCAATCACCGATACGGTACATGCACGTCATATTATAAGTGCATTGTAACGGGAATTGTTCGTGGGCCTCTTCATTAGACAACCCCATGAAGCCAAGTTACTACACTGCAGTATTTGACCAGAGTGTAGCAGTTGTCATATAAACTGAACAGAATTACCCTGGGACGAAAATTAAAGAACAACGAAGCAGCCATACGCGTAGTTATTTGTACTTCCGTTAAAGTATGTAAAGCGAATTCAACCTCCCCCCCCCCCCCCCCCACACACACACACCACGATGTAGATGCAGTTTTATCTCCCTGAAAGTAAACGAATGCGTAGTCAGGCTGGAAGTGCTCATCACGACTTTTTCAAATTTGTAACGAGGCCAGACACGAATGGCGTGCGTACGCGTGTGCGCTTTAACCGGAAAATAAAGGTAAATAAGGTTGTTATATGTTCCTAAACTGCGCCAAATGACGAGGACTCTGGAAAAAAAATAAACGCAGAAGACCACGAGCGCAGACTCAGACTTCATCAGGGAAATAACGAAAGAAAGAATACAATTTTATTTCCCTAACATGGCGCAGTCCGCGGAATACAATGCGTTAAATTCGTGCCACTCTGCAATTACGTCATTAGCTGCTGCAATCAACATGACCGTAGCCACCAAAGACCCAGCCTTCTAATATCTTGGATATTCTTCGGACGTGGCCCCGCAGGACGTCCATGGGGCTGGGGTCCTAGGGCCACGTTCGAAGCTGGGGTGCTGGATGCCGTCCTGGGGCCTTGTCTTAAAGAATAGTCAAAATATTGAAAGTGTGAGTCTGTGCGTTTCGTTTTCTAGAATCATCGTCATTTTGGCGCAGTTCAAGAACATCTAGCGGCAATGAACCACCCAGCACGTCAGAATGCCTTACTGAGGTAGATAGATAAGCGGGAATGCATCAAGAGGTGTGCGCAAGCACTAGACATTGATGCATGCATATATAACCTAACTGAAACGATCGCAGCGCCGCGAATAACCCCCGGCGGCATTCGTGGCAAACTCTGTCCGACGTATATTATAGTGAACTGCAAAGCCTTTATGCGCCGTCAGCCGCCAACACACTCGCACGGGGACGACAAGCGGAGAACAAAGGAAAACCACTCCTCGAGTCTAGTGTGTATAGTCTCGTTTTCGCCGCGGCGGAGACGACGAGACCGATTTAGAAGGCGACCGCGCATGCCCAGGGTGGCGAACAAACTTCCGAAAGTCAGAAATAGCAACAGCTGAGCTCGCTCGCTCGCGACCAGGGTGAACGCGAAGTATGCACAGAGCCGTGCAGACACGCTGCCGTTGGAATTCAAAAGCGCGAGTTTGTAAACCCGGCCTCTATACTGTCTCAAAAACGCTTTACCGTGCGTAACCTCGTACACTGGACGTTTCCTTTCTATCATTTTTTTATTCATTCGTTCGTTTTTCGAAAAAAGTGGAGTTATATATATGACCAGCGCATCGTGCAATTTCAACTTCCACGTCTGATGGAAAGTTGACGCTGGGAGGAAGCAGAACGCGACGAGCTCACAGAGAAAAGAAAGAAAGAAAGAAAGAAAGAAAGAAAGAAAGAAATAAAGAAAGAAAGAAAGAAAGAAAGAAAGAAAGAAAGAAAGAAAGAAAGAAAAAGGAAAAGAAAAGACGCACCGAGACTTTCCTGTTACGAACGCCGACGGAAAAAGTGGAACGAATGCCTTTGCGCGCGAAGACGACGCCACCATCTCGCACGCCGCGGCGGTTTTGAAGCGTTCCCGATTTTCGTTTGCCCCGCTGGCCGCGCGCTCAGCTCTTGTGCATGCGTTTGTATATAGAGTATATATAGTAACATGTCCCACCTAGCGTAAGATCGGCACAACTTCAACCGATTACGAGAAGGAAAACAAAAAAACGAGACGTTACGCAACAAGCGAAGCGTGAACCGAGAAATCGTTCCGGCTATGCGGAATTCTGCGAGACGCCTAAACTTTTTTGTCTTTTTCCCCCCTCTTGTCTGCCGTGTTAAATACGGAATAACGAGTACTTCCCTATACCATGCACTTCATTACAGAACGTGTGGGACTTACGCCCACAATCTCCTCCCTCGAGCCCCTCTATTTTTTCTATTATCGTCAACGACCGCCAAGTATGCAGCGCCACGCGAGAATGCGACTGAGAACGTCTTCGTCCGCCTCGGTGAATTAGTGGTAACGATCTTGACCCGAATTGATCGGGGTTCGATGACGGCCGCGGCGGTCACATTTCGATGGAGGCGAAACGCTATAGACGCCCACGTACTGATGGCGACGTCCGTTCACGTTAAAGAACAACTGGTGGTCTGTATTTCCAGAACCCACCGCTACGCGGTGTCTCCCTCATCATATGGTGGAGAGGGAGACCAGATATGATGAAAACTTCCTCACTTGCCCACGCATTGCGGCGACTGGATGATCGGCCACTTTCTGTACATCTGCTATTACAGCACAGCGTCCACATGTCTCGACAGCCCACAAGGCAGTGAAAAGCCCTGTTGTGCTTTTGGAGGACGACAGGCTTGTGCGAACGCCTCCGACTTGCGGTACAGTTCCACATGTTGCAGCGAATTAACTGTCTCTATCTCTACCCCCCCTTTTTTTTTTAAATTCCTTCTCTTTCTCCTCTCTCTTTCTATTCCCCTTCCCTAATCCGCCAGTGTAGGGTATAGCCAACGAGAATTCTTTCTGGTAAACCTCCCTTTCCCTCTCTATTAACTTCTTCCTCCTTCTATATGTGACTACTTCGTCGCGTTTTACGCCTTTGTTATCTGTTTTTTTTTTTTCACAACTATGTACTCTTTTTTTCTCTTTCTTTCCTCCTACCTCACTTTCCTCGGTTTATTTAGGGACGAAGCTCTTTATGGTCACGACTTGTTCGTTGGCGCTGGCGTCAACGTTGTGCACCATAGCCGCCGTTGACGATGATAATTCCGATGACATTGAAGAACAAGCGTGTCACATTCTCTTTCTTCCATCACGGCCCACCACGTGCAAAATACCCATTATACGTCATGACGAATACGATGACGCTGACGAAGATGAAGTTCCCGGATATACTGCTTGTGCAGTATATGACGTCTCAATATGCCCTCACGATGTATTTCGTACGACTGGAAACAACTTACAACCACCAGAGGAACGCGCCCAGACCTCGCCCTTGACAACTTCAGGGTACACCACAAAACAGTAATAATGAAGGCAAAACGAAATTCCCGACTCAACACAGCGTACCATTTATGGCCAATAAACATTGTTCATAGCTGGACACCGCTTCGTGACTCATTTAAACGCGCGAGTGGTCAATGTCACCAGGCGATTTACGGCAACACCGAAGGATCCCACTGTTTCGCCCAGTCGTCATCATTAATTTCGAGGATATGGCGTTATCACGTATAAACATCAGATTGATTGATTGGTATGTGTGGTTTAACGTCCCAAAACCACCATATGATTATGAGAGACACCGTAGTGGAGGGCTCCGGAAATTTAGACCACCTGGGGTTCTTTAACGTGCACCCAAATCTGAGCACACAGGCCTACAACATTTCCGCCTCCATCGTAAATGCAGCCGCCGCAGCCGGGATTCGAACCACGTACTACACATCAGCTCCACCGTCACTGCTGAGACATACATCACCGTACGTATTACGTTCATCCCGCCGATTTTCGCGACTTCCTCCGTCACACAATTTCAGCCGAATAATGTAAGCCGCAGGGCCTCGAAATTAGCCTCCTTCGGCAAGTCGTGCGGCGTCGCGTTATATCTATAGCATACGTATTCATGCGCGCTGGAGATCCGACGGACGGCATTCGCGCTCACGTTTCCGCATCCCTACAAAAAAGGAAACTACAAAAAGAAACGTAAACTCGCGAAGAGGACGACTAGAAGAGAACCTGTTTTTTGCACCGGCATAGATATACTCCATACGCACACTCAGCTCAAGTATATACCAGTACACCGGCATTTATGTACGTCCCCTTCACTGCTGCTGCCGATTTTGCCGAGCCTTACTTATAGACTCCTGAGGCTGTCACGTGCATTACCGTATTCACCCTTTAGGAAACGTGTCGTTTTTACTGCGGATTCAAACGCGATACACTTATTTTAAAATATAACTACTGCAATGCGCAACTACTTGCAAGGTACCACGTCTACGTCGCGACAAACCTGGTCTGTAAGGATAATGCTGACTCTGATCTACGCGCTTAGAGGGGCGTGTCCTGCAGGACAAATAAAAGTTTTCCCATCTACGCGCTCAGGTCAGAATTACGTTTCTTAAAGGGGGGGTGGCAAAGGGGTGGAGGGAGAAAAGCGAGCTGGCGGAATTTTTTTTTTTTTCGGGTGGTGGGGGGACTTCAGTCCAGCCCCCTCCCTCTTGCCCTGGGGCTGGCACAGCCCTCGTTTACGCCGATGTTACCCGAACTGAAGACGGTGCAAACGAAAGCATGTGCGTCCCTTAGTCCCAAATAATCCTGTTTCAGTCCGTTAGTACTGTATACATGACGAGAAGAAACGAGCCCTCCCCTTCCCCTCGGGAGCACGTGTAGGTGTCGCGAGTCCTCGGCCTTGTAGCAACGCATCACCTTTGCAGCGAAGCATGCAGATATCCAGCGAGCGCTGGTATAAAGTGCTTGGTGTTTTCTTTTTTTTTCTTTTTTGGCGCTGTTTACAGTGAATGATTAGTACCAATTAGCTCGCGCCCAGTTACGCCCTTCTCATCCAAGCAACCATGCCGACGCACACACAGCGTCAAAAGTTGAAATACCGCAAGACAGAAGAAAACGATTTAGGCAACGAAGCATCGCATTTCTATTTCAGGCATGTTATAAAACGTACTGCCATGTACTGTGCACCTTGGCAAACTATAGTGACAAAATGCCAGAAAATTCAGTTTTTTTTTTTTTCAGCGCTATGGTCTGTAAAGTTTTGACGCCGACTGCACTTAATTTTTACTGGTACTCACGTTGGCAAGGCGGCTCTTCCTTAAGGGCGCAGCCCTTACGCAAGATTATGCGGTATCTATCCACGGCTTGCTTCTCGTTTGCTTATACCTCTTCCCTTCAGCGCGCGAGAGACCCAGTTGCGTGCACAACGCAGCCATTCCGTGTGTGTGTGTGTGTGGGGGGGGGGGGGGGTATGTATACATACATAAGCCACGAAGCGCACCCGCCTGCTTCGATGGCGCAACAGCACCTTCCGTCGAGAGCTTCTTCATTCTGCATTCGTGACGCCATCATAGGCCGCTACGCACGCTTGCGAATTCGCCACGCACCTCAATACAGTGCCGAGCGACGGCGGCTCAGGAATGTCTGAAACGTCGTCGCGGCCGCGATTCTCGGAAGGGCCGACGCGCTTTTCGCAAAGGACGGCCGGAATACACGCGACGCAAAGCGCCACGCGTCAACCACTTTTGCTTGCGCCGCAAGAAGTTACGTACTTCCCTCCCGTCGCTTTCTGCGCGAGAAAGTGGGTTAAAGGGCTCCCATAAACCACGTCAGTTAAAAAAGACGAAGGAGTGGCTTTCTCCTCGCATTCGCTACCTTTCCTACAGGCGATATCTCCTCCCCGCTACTTTAAGAAAATACGACGGATGTCAGCACTTAAGGCCTAACCTCACGTATCCGTTGCAGCGCGTCGACGCGTTTTTTTTTTTTTTATGCGGCTTCAAGCCCTCTTTTATATGGAGAGAGAGAGAGAGAGAGAGCAGGTTCGCGTAGCCACGCGCCCTTTCTCTTCATGGGGAGAGGGCACGGAGTTGCGTCAAAAAACCACGCGCTGACGCGCTGCAACGGATACGTGGGGTCAGGCCTTAAGCGTTGAGCAAGGGACGCGGGATCGAATCCCGGCGGCGGCGGCTGCATTTTCGGTGCAGGCAAAAATACTGCTGGCCCTTGTTCTAAGACTTGGGTGAACGTCGAAAAGAACCCCAGGTGATCGAAATTTCCGGAGCCCACCACCACTACGGCGCGTCTCATAATCATAGCGTGCTTTTGGGACGTTAAACCCCACATATCAAGCGCTGATCCAGTTTCGATTTTGCGCTTTTCGAATGCAAGCTTTTCTGTCTCCGCTTGCACAGTCAGAAACGAAGTCAAATCAGTTGATCGTGCACATTAGTCATGCGAGACAAGGCGGTCACGCGATCTGTATAGCGAAACAGCTTGATATGCAGGAGACAATTTACAACACACATAGTTCTTACATCGACCAATAGAGAAGATATTGCACCGTGAGCCCACTCGAGCGAACTGCGCGCGTCACGAATGTTTGTCACGGATGTTTCGGCAATCGCAGAATAGAGGAACGCCCTATTTCCTCGTGTTTTCGGTTTATAGGCGCCGTTTAAAGCCAACTGGTGGAATAAAAGCTCACGAAGTTGCTCACGACGGCCCGAAGGCTATACAACCTTCTTTGAATGTTTGGCTACAACCTTCCTTGAATGTTTGGTTGAAGATCACCGAAACGATACTAGCAGAAGAGGCTGACAAAGACAGCGCTCACTCTCACAACTAGAGCTTCAATATTAATCAGAAAAGGTATTTAAAGCGGATACATGGTTGGCATTTAAATTAGTTCAATTAAATCGTGTATATGGATGCATGGCATTTCAAGCGGATACATGCGTTATAAGTCCTATAGTGTACATAGTATGTGCGTAGCGCCCCTGACTAGTTCCTTTTTGTTTTTATTCTTATTTTTCGTGTTTTTATGTTTATCTTGTACATTACTGTCATGATATTGGGATAGCCAGCTCTATCGTAGTCTACCTTTCCATATTCTGCCACACACACCCGGCTGCAAAGCCCCCCAATCCCACTCTGCCCCTTCATCCTGAATATAAATACGACTACGCCACTGACGTAATCAGACGTTTTGGTGCAGTCACCCTAATTATACGTTGTTAACCAAATAAACAAGCTAACCAAACTATGCATCCGGAGACCGCTCGTCGATTAAGGCGCGAGACGAAAGACGAGAACAGCGCGCCGAGGCGCCAACTTGATTCGCCCACACAGAAGGACGACGGGCAACAAAGAAATTGAGTTCTGACCCTCGGGTCGGGCGTCGTATGGGCGCGGCACTCCACCACTTCGTTAAGCCTAACGCGGGCGCTTCGGTAAGGCGATCTGGCCGAGATAATGACATTCCCTCGGAGAGCAACGATCTGTCGTTCATGGAACCCACTCTCGGGGGAGTATAAAGGGTGGGAGTTAACACAACGGCATCGAAAAAAAAGGAAGAAAAAAAGAAGAGGAGAGACGACACTTGAAGCGCTCTGTGAAAAAAGTGCTCGTTAGTGTCGGTTCGTGCGTATATATTACGCGTTACGTCGCAGACACTGCGACAGGTCCGCCCACGCTCTCAGGAGAGCGTATATCTGAATTTCCGAAAGCCGGACGCTTTCGAAATTGAAAGAGATCTGAAGTAAATTAGCCGCGGCCACGACTGCCTTGGTTGATTGATTGATTGATTGTTTGATGATTGATTGATTGATTGATTGATATGTGGGCTTTAACGTCCCCAAACCACCATATGACTATGAGAGACGCCGTAGTGGAGGGCTCCTGGAAATTCGACCACCTGGGGGTTCTTCAACGTGCACCCAAATCTGAGCTCACGGGCATTCGGCATTTTCGCCTCCACCGAAAATGCAGCAGCCGGGATTCGATCCCGCGACCTGCAGGTCAGCAGCCCAGTACCTTAGACACTAGACCAACGCGGTGGGGCAACGACAACCTTGACGCGCGAACGTGTTCAGGGTTTACCCAAACATACACAAACTCTGTCTCGGTATAGTTCTGTGCGGCATGGTCACGGCTTCAAGATCTGCAGGTGGAGATGACGTTCGCGCTCGATTGGAGTGCTTGTTTGCTACGACTGCTATTGTCCAAAGATATCAGCCTAAACTACGGTATGCTAACGGGCTATGCGATGTACTGGCTGTGATTCGAGATGGGAGGTGACAGCACAGCGCACAACGATATACATCGAAGATGTGTTCGCGCTCCTGATTAATTTATATGATGAGTAGCCTATACAGGACTACAACAGCGTGCATGGCGCCACCGAGACGGACTGTTTACAAAGACATGAACTATAGGCGAAATACAATTTCAACATAAATCATTGGTACTCCTCGACGTGCAATTAATACGCGCATAGGTTTCACTTGTAGCCACTAGGATAATCCGAACCTCGCTAAACTTTTTGTTCAGCCACATAACGTCATATCCGCTATAAGAAGCCGCAGCTTCTCCGATTTCACAGAGGCACGTAGAGTGTAAAACAAACAAACAAAAAGAAAAAAAACGAAAGAAAGCAATGAATGTTCGAGATTAAATCCAAAATCGCCATGACTGGATCTCCTTCAGAATTCACCAGCGAAGTTTCGAAAACAGATGCCATGGATGTCGCCTTAGCGAACAGTCTAATTACCCCCCCCCCCCCCCTTCTAACCCACTTGCAACGCAGGCCATGTTACGTTGTGCGGTGTTGCACAAGGGACAACAGACACTGGCGACAGCCGCAACGGAGAGTAAATTTTCAAGGACACGCTCAAAAAAAAAAAAAAAGGTGGACGACTTCGGCATCAACGTCGCCACGGCAACCCGTCGTGGCGTCATCGACTGGGGTCACCTGTCCCCGCAAGAACCACTGATTTCTAAGAAAAAAAAAAAAACATCTCGCCGAGGGTTCAATCAACACCGAACGGAACAAAGGAGCGAGCTGGACCCCCGAGTTCACAGAGAATTGCGACATCCGTCGCGAACGAGGCAATCATTGCGCAGGCGTTTTTTTTTTCTTTTTTCTTTTTCAACTTCAGCTTGCGCACAAGACGAGCATGTCGCTCGAAGAAGTGTTGGTTGCACGGACAGACACGCAGTGGAGGTCCTGCCTTATACCCTAACTTGCTTGTTTATACAAGTGGATCGTAGATAGAGGGATCGGCCTTTTGATTTGATTGATTGATATATGGGGTTTAACGTCCCAAAACCATCATATGATTATGAGAGACGCCGTAGTAGAGGGCTCCGGAAATGTCGACCACCTGGAGTTCCTTAGCGTGCACCCAAATCTTATTAGAACACGGCCCTACAACATTTTTACCTCCATCGAAAATTCAGCCGAGATTCGATCCCGCAGCAGCCGAGTTTCCTTAGCCTCTACACCACCGCGTCGGGGCGACTTGAAAGGACTGACAAGTTGGTATAAACACACACACACAAAACTCACGCACGCACGCGCGCGCGTTATTTGTTAAACGCACGTACGCACGCAAACAGCGCACCCACACGCACAACAAACACACCGCACGAGACGAGACCGACGACGTCGACGAATCATCGACGAGCCTGTAGCGGAGAGGAGGTCGAGAGGGAGAAGGTCTTCTTATCGCGCCGCTGTGACGCCCCAAAACAGGTTTTGCCGGCGGCGGTGTACGCGCGCTCAGCGAGGATGGAGACGTAGAAATGCCAGCGCGGGGCCTTCACCCCAACCCTGGCAGGGCCGAGGGTCGCGGACGTAGACCTCCCCGCGAGGGCCTTTCGCTCGCCCAGCCCTAACGCCGGAGTTCACCGCGGACGGGTGCGCGACCCGGAGATCCCCCTTCCCCCCCCCCCCTCTCTCGCTGATGCGCCCTCATCACTCCGCGCCACTGAGCACTGCACGCTCTTGAAACAATGGGTTGTTGCCCGCAACGCCGTGTCGTTGACGTCAAGTTGCGACGCTGTTTTTCAAGACAGTGTCATTAGTGACGTGCTGTTTAGAAAAAAAAAATTATTTACAGCATGTACAGAACACAAAGGCTTCATACCATTCCAGTAACAGGGCACATACACTTCGGCACATCTATATTTCACGACTAACATCTCTACGTTACAGTGAAGACATTTGCTCTAATATACAAGATTATGTTTGCATACATGTACACAAGGATTGAATGTGATATCACGATACAAGGGTATAACGATACAATAGATGCAATGAAACACGATATGTAACCAATGAAATCATATATAGAACAACTCAACGGGCGCTGCTTAGCACTAAGTCGGTCGAAAAATGAGTTGTATCCTTTCGTCTTCCACCTTGACGAAAGGGCACGACCAATGCCGCAGAAACTCTTGCTCCCCGAGGAAGAAAAGCTCCTCGGAGAGGAACGCGAGGATCTCTCGTCTCATTCTCCCCAGTATCGGCCACAAAGCACGCCGGCGGCAATTGGCAGCTACGGCCTCACATCGGTTTCTCCTAAGGTTGAACAGCCCCGCAACTATTAACAGAGCGGAGAAGCGGCTACGCGGAAATCGGCCGTTGGACATGAAAGTTCGCACACCCTGTCCCCGAAAACAACCACACCGCCAAATAGTGGTGTTTAGAAAAAGTTTATTCTATCATGGGACCCAACAAACCTAACGAACGAGCGTCTGTACGACAGGCACAATAACAAGCAAAAGACAAAGTACAACATACATTACACATTTAAACAAAAGTGTCCAAGTCCATAGGATGTCCATAGTTCATGGTACTGATAACTTCATATACTACATATATACACTAATCGCAATATTGACAATGTACATGATGAAAATATGTTTAACGACTTCGAGTACTTCGTACTCAGCTATGGGAGAGCACTCAGCCATCCCGCTAAAAGCCTTGGATGTTACGCGTAAGAGACGATGGCATTTGTATTGTTTTGGTTGTAGCCGCCTCTAACTGAAGCCCCAAACCACAAAACCACATACCGCGACCTCCACAACGTTACTGGCCACAATCAACACTCACTCCTTTTTTCGTCTCTTTGTAATGAATATAACCATCGTTTATTTATAAAAAAAAGTTATAAATCGCACCCTGGCCGAAACTTTTAGTCTGAAAATGGAGAAATGATATAAACGCAACGATACAATCGCAAACGATTGCTGTTTAGAAAAAAATGTTGAACGATTTCGAGTACTTCGTACTCAACTATGGGAGAGCACCCTTGAACGCTGGTACTTTAGTGCGTCTGTTTATCGCACGATGGAAGGTTAGAGCGACGGTTTGCGATGGCGAAATATTCATAACCGAATTCGACTACCGTATTTAGAAAACACTCAGAAGTTCACCAGGCAAAAGGCTTGGGCTTGTTAGAAATTCATAACCGTAGAATCACTACGCGGGGACAGAGAGACAGGAGAGACACAACACTTCGTGTCGTCTTTCTGGTCTTATAGTGCCCGGGTGCAGTAACTAAACTGTTATATTCAGAATTATTTGTATATTCTTTTTTTATTGATCATATATTTGCACCAGTAGCACTACTGTTTCTTCATTTACTAAAGATATGAGTACTGCGCATTGATATTCTTACTGGTGTACGTATATTCTTTGGTGAAACTTTCGCTCGCCGCGCAAACGACCCGGGTCCAATCCTTAATCAGACCTAGAATTCTCTATTATTTATTTTATTAGCGTCTCTCTCGATTTTCGGGTCACGCACAAGATCACTGTTTCGCTCACAACCAACGACGCCGGAATTCCTGCTAAACGAGCTTTTTAACGTTATCGCAATAGCATCACACCGCAACACAGGCGTGGTCCCCACGAAATGCTTTACACCTGCTGTAGGGCCGGGTCTGTGTGCACGTTCGCATGAGCGACCTCCTTCTACTGGGGTGCTCGACATTCTATCATTCACAATTATGAGTAGCTTACGTGGTTGTGGCCTCCAAATCCTTTCCGGTATACACACAGTTCAGTACCAATATATATAGCCTTTGAGAGCCCTCTCCGTTATCCAAAGAGACAGACAGCCCCACCGCGGTGGTCTAGTGGCTAAGGTATTCGGCTGCTGACCCGAAGGTCGCAAGATCGAATCCCGCCTGCGGCGGCTGCATTTCCGACGGAGGCGAAAATGCTGTAGGCCCGTGTGCTCAGATTTGGCTGCACTTTAAAGAACCCCAGGTGGTCGAAATTTCCCGAGCCCTCCACTACGGCGTCTCTCATAATCATATGGTGGTTTTGGGACGTTAAACCCCACATATCAATCAAAGAGACAGACCTAGCCAACTGCCCTGCGCGTGCATTTGAGCACCACACATAACCAGCAGCGTAAATCCATTGCTAAAGAGCAATAGGGCTCTTGAATATTTTAAATTTAAAATGATGCCTTTTGAATATGTATGTCACTTTATATGTGGCACCTTTCGAAATGTATGTATGAAATTTGAATATATAGAAACTATTTGCTGTGGTGCGCATGACATTTTGTATAGACACGCTTGCAGCTGCAACTGATCTCTTAGAGCAAAAGTTAGCGCAGGGCAACAACAGAAGGAACGGATAAATCAATATCTCGCGTATACACCCTTATATAAGGTAGTATGTGGAATTTCGCAAACTCACGCAATCTACTATCACTGCGACCATTTCAGGGCTCATTTTGACTTCCTACGACGAAAGTAAGCATTACTACGGTCAGAAGATCATATCGGGACATACGTTCAGGGATGAACTCTTATCCTATTTATTTTACTTTCCTTCGCTTTATACCATAGTGGTGTCCTCTTACCTCTCTACGTAAGCGCAGCACAGTTGTCCGATATTTACAATAACTTCTCAAGCTCTGCCTCTCTCTTTATTTCTAATTTCCTTTTTGAACGAGGTGGTGACATAGCATTCGTATAGACTGACGATTAACAAACACGTAGGGACTGACGATTAACAAACACACTACCAGAGGTTTTTTTAAAGATGATAGTCTTTCTTGGGGACCTTCGACAGAAAAATTTTGATCTGTCTGTCTGTCTGTCTGTCTGTCTGTCTGTCTGTCTGTCTGTCTGTCTGTCTGTCTGTTTGTCCACTCTTAACGGCACTGGGTAAACGGCCACCTCTTCCGTAGCGCCCACCAATGTTTATCAAGCTTTAGCGTTCATACTTGTGCAATTCTCAATTAAAGGAATTATTGCGCATGTCTGGGGCACCATAACAACACGTATATATTCTGCATGTGCGTCTCTTACTAGAAAAGACATACATAAGTAATTTTAAGGACCGCAGCGCTTTTCACGCTGTCCTGACCATGCAACGCTTGCACGAAAAAGCGAGTGATTCCAAAACATTGCTAAGAGGAGACGGTGGTGGCACCTACCCATCGCCTTGCGTTCTACACCTTACCACCTCTGAGACGGGCGTGCACACCCGTCTGTGAGCCACGCGCTTCGTTTTCCAAGAAAACTGCCAGATTGCGTTCGTGTCTCACGTGTGACGTGACTTGATGCGCTCGTTCGCCATCGCTGCACGCTCGAGGCACTATAACGTAGCGCCTCCAGATACCATTCACCGATTTTCTTGCGCAGAACATCAAATAAATGTTTTGTTCACTCTCTTCAGTTTGTAGTGTTGAAGTAGCGACGAGTAGGTGTTTTCTACTACCTCCATTTTTGCAGCCACGGATCGGGTATCCTTTGGTCTCAGGGCAGCCCGGCTGACGTACTCGCGGGCAGCGGCGTGAGCCGCTTCATTTCTCTGTAGACCCTCGTGTCCAGGAACCCAGATTACGCAGGTATATGGAAGTGGATAGCTTCGCCGTTGCAGGATGTTAATTGCGTAGACTGAGACGCGGCCCTTCACACAATTCCGGCAAGCGTCTTGCGAGTCAGTGAAAATCACCACGGCGTCTTTACATGTGGTCGCTACTTCTACGCTACAAACTGTAGCGACGGGTGTACCCTCCACCCCATTTAAGAATAACCAAAGAAGAGAGCGTGATTTTGAGACGCACAAAGCAACACTTACATACATGGCATATTAATGCACCGCCTCTACCCGACGACACATGGCTACATGTGCCCGCTCTGCAGCGTACCAGACACCGTGGCGCACTTGCTCCTGGAATGCCAGTGCCATGCGAACCACGACGTACAACTGGAGCGGGACCAAGCCCCAAGAATAAACTACGACCACCTAATGGAAACGTGGGAGGCCAAGCTCGTCATCGAGGACCAAGAAGACCAGCTACAACTCGTCGCCAGGGCCAAGAGGGCAGTCGAAGCCAGAGGGTTCTTGGACTAGGGAACCCTCCCACCTTAGGGGGTGACACCGGGCCTTGCTCGGAACACTGGTCTCTAAATAAAAGTTTATTTCTCTCTCTCTTTCTTTGTCATTATCTCCGCACGCAAGACTATCCGACGACATTTGCAGATTACATGCAGACACGGGGCCATTTTTTTTAAGCTTTCTGGTTATGTATGAAACGTTCAGCGATTATGACAGAAGCTTGACAGCCTTCGCGATGCCGCAAAGCCGGGAGCAACGCGAAGGCGGACGTCGGCTCTCACATTTCACCCTTCGCCAGCAGACCGGACGTGGAACCAACCCGTGGACACGCCGCATCTGCACAGACACACAGAGGACGCAGCGCTCGCAGACAGCCGCTACGGCGGCCTAATGGTCGACCGGCCGGCTGACACGGTCGTTGCAGAAGCGTGCAAGCTGCGGGTGACCGAGAGGGACGCTCTGCTAGAGGCGGTCACTTTCGCCCTCAGCGATCTTATTCACCATCACCCACAATCCTCGAGAGAGAGAGAAATGGAGGCAGAGGAGGATAAGCGTTCCGCTGCAAAGTTTGCGCGCATTCGAATGGACGGGTGACGTTGGAGAAGGAAGAGGAGGTGCCTCTAGTCGGACGAGTCTCCTCGGGCAGGAAAGAGGTGCCACGGGCACTTCACACAGCTCGGAGGCCGTGGCTTCCAGCTGCGGAGGAAGGAAACAACTAAAGGAGGGAGCATCACGTGACATCTTGATCATAAGAAAAATGTTGCGGAAGAAACAGGCCCTGGTCACACGATAGGCAAGCGCCGTTATTGGCCAATTTATTGGTTGCGTCAGACAACGCGCATTGTTCGGAAGTGCTGTGAATGAACGGCAACAGGAGGAGGTCGGCTTGCTGAGGCTCCAAAAGAGTGGACTGTTGGGCAAGTTGGTGCTTTGAAACACACACACACACAAAAAAAACCATCGTGAGGGCACAACTAAACACAAAACGCAGGAAGAGACGAACAAGGACCACCCAATGGCTAACGCCCATCACCTTCCTAGATTTTTTTGTTTGTTTGTTTCAGCACTTAGAATACGCCGAAATGCAGCAAGAGAGGTGGAGAAGCAAAAAAAAAAAAAAAGAGGACAAGGGCAGAAAGTTTAGCACGGTTCAGTTATCGCAATGTTGAACGGACACGAAAGGACAAAGTAGGCAAGCACGGACGCTGCATTGTAAAACATTGTATGCGGACCACTCTCGTTGGAAAATCGTGGAAAAGCCCCTGCGTGGAACACCGTGGAATGCCGCCTTCTGCGCAATGTCGTACGCCAAAGCAATGCAAGCTAATTGAAGCTCGCACTGATACAAATAGAGCAACTGATAAGAATTGCTTGGCTAAAATTTCATTTTTTTTATTTATCAAAGCCCTCAGAGCTAGAGGAATTAAAGAGGGGAGTGGTTACAAAAGCGACACAAATGCAAAAACAATGCATATAGAACATTTCTGTATAGAAGGCATGGGGTTACAGTTTTAGCTAAAATAACAGACATAAAATGTTGATAGACAAGTGATAAACAATCTATGGCAAACGCAGTAGGGTCACAAAATACGTATGTAAGAAAAAAAATCCTAGCATCACTCTAGTTGCACAAGGTAAAATAATGAACAGAATCAGTCTATAAAATAATTACTTATTGATAAAGAATAACTGATAAAAATCACAGCATATCCACGGAGTGAATGATGATTGGTCGGGCGAGGCGTTCGTCCGTCCGTCCATTCGTTGTTGCTTCGTCCGTCCGTGTGTCCGTCCATCCGTGTGACCGTCGGTGCGTCCATCCATCCATCCATCCATCCATCCATCCATCCGTCCGTCCGTTTGTTAATCTGTCTGTCTGTCTGTCGGTCGGTCCACCGTCCGTTCGTGCGTCTGCTCATGCAGCCGTTCTTCGGTCTGTCTGTCCATTCGTCCGTCCACCCCTCTGTCTGTCTCTCAGTCAGTCCGTCCGTCCGTCCGTCCGTCCATCTGTGTGTCCATCGGTCCGTCCGTCCGTCTATCTAGTCAACACTCCAAGTACCGCCATCCCACATCTTTTCATCATGTATACATCATATACAAGTACCGCCATTCAGAGGACATTCTAAGGACCACTCTATCAGGTATGTGCAAACGATGACGGGAGACTAACGGGTGACGCCATAAGGAGCTTCGCCCCTGAAAAAGCCACAGCCGAGGTCTGTTGCCTTTGCTGCAGGCCTACGGCGTGGCCAAGGCGGTGGGTTTGGAGGGGGGGGGGGGGTTCAGTCTGTAATGTTTAAGTTTTGTATGTGTCTGTATATACGCGCATATGCACAAACACAAATCAAATGCTTCATTTCTTGCTATTGTTGCCTATGAGAATCCTCGTCTCGTGGAGTGCAAGCTCGCAATCACACACCGTATACAACGCGCAGCTGAATGGGCAAGCTTCTCCTAGGTATATAGGCTAAGTTAAACAACAAAAGAATAGGTGCCATATACACCGGGCAATGCGGAACGTGACAGATGAAAATAAAGATACAAAAACGCAGGAAACACGTGCGCGCGCGCCATCACAGGCTGTCACTATTGTGACCGACTGTCACTTCGCGATATCTCTCGTCAATCACAGAGAACAATTGAGGCAACGGCCTCTTGCGCGGGGGCTGTGTTGCCCTTGAAAACCGCCAAGGTGCGCGCGTATTGTATGAAGCCGGAAACGGAACAACGCCACCGTCGAGACGACAACGGCGATCGGGAGACAAGTTTTCTAGGAGAATGAGAAAAACAGGTCAAAATCTGACGTTAGAGATGCACTAAACCCGCAGATGCATGAAACAGGGCGATTTAGAAGAGATGCGATTTGATTGGTGGGACAGCGCGATATCTGCATAAATTTTCATCGCCCTCGTGACTTCGAATGATAACGGGGCTCGGCAAAACTGATCATGCGCAACTAAATATTTCGTCACATAGTGCGACAAGATGCTATCGCGATTCATTAGCGCAGAGAGACTTTTTTTTTATACCGTCAAACGTGTAATGACCAGCACCAACGCTACGTCGAATGCATTGTTCATTCACTAATAACGAGGATACCGATAATATAAATTTTATTTTAAAATACAAAGAAAATCAATCTATTCAAACAACACAAAGCTTTTGCAGAATGGCCGAGAAAGTCGACGTACACTGACGCTGCATTACACTTCCCACGAACAGAGAGAGACAGAGAGAGTGTGTGTGTGAGGGAGAAAAAAAAAGGGGGGGGGGCACACCACCGCTATCAGTATGAGCGATCAAACCGACTCAAGAAAAGGGTGCGTGTTTTTTTTTTTTTCTTTTTCTTATGCAGACGACGTAGCCAGCTACGCACGGCACTGGCATTCGTAGGAGCTTCTTCCTGGGAGAGCCCGACGACGTGAAAATGTCAATGACCTTTGCAACCTCAAAGTTAACGCCGGGAGAGAGGGAGGAGCACACCCTCTCCTTTCACTTTCTCTAATGCCATACATTTCCCACTTCGCAAAAGTTGGCTTCACCCCGTGGCCCAAGAATGCGAAGGCAACTTTCTCCGCTCGCGCTGCACACTGTTTCCGCGGTGATTCATTCTCGCGAAGGCGTAATTTAGAACACGCTCGAACCCGAGTGTCGACAAAAGAGAGGAAACAAAAAAATAAAGGAGGTTACCCGAAGGTATGCGGATAGTAGATAAAAGGGGTTAGGGAAGTGGGAGGGCTTATTACAAGCCGCAAACCGATCATCCCTCGAAAAATCAACGAGTTTGCAAAAAAAAAAAAAAAAAATGCCTTCGACTCGCGGCGTCACCAGCTCTGTGGTTAACGCTATCGGCGGCGGACGCCTCAGGCGGAATCCATATACATAATGAATGAAAGAGAGAGCTCAGGACGTTACACGCTTGGTTTCCCGAAGTGCAACGAACCCCACCGAGAGGGGGGGGGGGGGATTTCCCCGTTCCGACAACTAGGAAGTCGGTGGGTTCATGCCCCTTTATTACTGAAACTAGCCAACCACGCAACAGCACCGCTCTGCTTGCGGAAAAAACGGGAACTACACTGCAACCAGCACCACTGCGTTGCCAGGGGCGACTGCAACCCGCGTTCTCTGGTATATACACGTACACCTATATAAGCGAGGGCGCACGCCAGGTATATAGAACTGCGTGCACTCTTTATTCGTGCACACCTACAGTGCGCAGTCGAACCCTGACATATCGAATTTCAAAGAGATCACGAAAAAAAAAAGTTCTGTATATAAGTAATTTCGTATGTAAATCTTTGGGCAGCTTCGCACTACTACAGTGAAGCGAAGGAAATGCGGGGCTGAGCAGCCTTCTTTGTTTTAATCTTCGGTTGAACATTTCCTGCCCCATCTATTTCCTTTTCTCTCTCGCAGTTATTTTTGTATGTTTTTTTTTCTATTTTCTTTATATTTTTTATTTACCTCTCTCTCTATCTCTCTCTATATGTCGCTCGCTTGCTTTTTTTTTTCTATTTCGATAAGTGGTTTCGCCTGCGTTACGCCAGATGACCACAGCATACGACATTTCGGGCCCTAAAAGCCACTTCAAAAAATATTCCTAGCGGGCATTACGATTTCAGATAAACACTTCGATTCCTTATACGCGAGTTCGACAGTATGTATACATACACGAGTGCACAGGATGCAATGACGACTCGATCGCTTCGATAGTCCTTATGGGATAACGGGTTGTGTACTTGTGAGACAGGTTCGTGATTTTGTTCTGCGGGGAAGTGATCGGGAAAGCAGCGGCGGGCTTTACTGCGTGCGAATAAGTTTTTAAGTGTTTACTTTCTTTGTTCGTTTAGGTGAGGGAGAAATTCGCCCACGCGAAGCACTATACATGTACGGCAGCAAGCATGCGATCTTGCAGGCTTGCTCGACGAAATTCCGACGTATACTTCAGAGAAGTTGACTCTCGTCTTGCAATCTATGACGAACACTTGGAGAGGTCCCCATATTTGTTAATACATGCACGCACTCACTGCAAGGGTCCCCTCAGGGTTGCTTTTGGCTCACAATGAGGCTATGGTTACCTCCGTGACTGAGCGACTTGGCGCTTTGCTTGCGTTTTGCGGCGTATACATGCCTCATATGCGAGAGACGCGGTCTGTGGACGTTTTGAGCGCTTAGCTGTGTTGCTGCCATCTCGTCTTCAATCGTGCATGCTTGTTTGCACATGTTTTTATCGCGATATAAGCATGCCCCTTAAGGCGTGTTACTTGGTATGTACATGCATATTATAGAAGTGTGCCGTAGGACCAGTGCTGCGCATGAAACCAAGTAGTGCCTCGTTAAATCTGCTCCGTATACAGCAGTCTTATGGTCGCGCCTCCGCACCGAAGGCCCACTTGCAGTGGCATATAGTCGTGATCGTTCAGATTGTACTCCCTGGCATATGTTTACACTTTCGCTTGTTTACGCATGCTTGTTTATACGAAAATAATGCTCGTCAAAATGTTCGCTAAACAAACGTTCCCTGGCACCCACCTCTGTGGTTATAGTGGTTAAAATACTCGACTGCAGACCCGCAGGTCCCGGGATCGAATTTCGTCGGCGGCGGCCGCATTTCCGCTGGAGACGAGCCTGGAGGCCCGTCTACTTACAGATTTATGGGTACGTTAAAGAACCACGGGCGGTCAAAATTTCCGGAGAGCTCCACTACGGCGTCTCCTCATAATCATATCATGGTTTTTGGAACACAATTATATAGAAACGTTCTCTGCTCAACTCTTTCTCAGCACACACTTACGCATAAGTCTAAGGTAGTTGGTTGGTTGGTTCAAAACCAAGGTGGTTAAAGAAAGTTCTGGAGTGGAATCTCTCGTATGGCCTCAGCAAAAGTGAAGGCAGCGCTTGGGCCCCTAAAATCTCCGAAACGTGCTCATTTCAGGTGGCGCCCGCATACAGATTAAGTGACTTCTAGTGTAACGATAGGTTAAAGCATAAAAGACCGCTTTCCCCGAGAAACCAAAGCGTCGAGATGAGTATTGGTGACTTGATCTTCAATAAATTTTGACAAGACTTGAAGGCTTACTAAGGAAACACACAAAAACGCACTTTGAGTAATATCTGATACAAACATGTCATATCGAACTCGTCCAGCGTGCGCGAAAAACACACCTTTGCTTCTCTAAACGCAGACGGTGTATATGGTGACCCCACTCGACGACCATTTGGCACGGCTTGCTATATGTTACTCTATGGCAATTCTTTATAAACTCCGACGGGTGAAACCTTGGTTCAAATCAACTCCGCGGTAACAAACAATTTCGATGACTTCTGAACGCGACTCCGCGTGTTTGAAGGGTCGCCGGCTCTTCTGCAGTACAGGCGGTTCCTGACGCACCATTGACCACAACGATGCACGGAACAACATCGGAGATTACGATGACACCGCATTCTGCCGTCTAACTTTTAAACAAGTGTAGAACGAGTGCGATAACGTGCGCGCCACGGTAGATAAGAAATGTCTACGCGTGTCGCTCCCGAGAGTTGTTTTGGTGCACGTAATCGCCCGTGTTCAGTCCGTCCTCTCCACACCTCCACCCCACTGCTCTCTATTTTCGGCGCTTGTTGGCATTGTGTTTACATGTGGATACCTCGAGCAACCTCTGGTAGGCAGACGTTTGAAACTCCTAGGCTGTTCTCGCAGGCTCATACTGGGATTTGCACAAACTGCCTTCAACGTCCAACAAAGCAGTGTTGTTGTCCTTAGTATTAGTAGTAGCAGCAGTAGTAGTAGTAGTAGTAGTAGTAGTAGTAGTAGTAGTAGTAGTAGTAGTAGTAGTAGTAGTAGTAGTAGTTCTTGTCGCTTTTTTACTGTTGTTGCGCTTGGCCCGGCAATTCGTCTGGGCAGACGCCATTGTGCGTAAGCCGGTCTGCTAGGGTGCTTTCAACCCCATCGGCGCCCAGCCTGCAAGACGCTGTCCTGTAGATGTTCCACGAAGCAGTCGGGTCTCAACGAAAGCTTCACGAGACAAGCCTTTTGTTGAACTGGCTCGAACAACGTGGGACGGCGCCACTGTGGCTCGTCTCATTAAGTCGACCACTCGGCTCGGCTATTGTCATCTACGCGAGACCATCGCAACGCACCGACAGCCCGGAAGCGTGGGAACGCGTCGAAGAAGCCGTTCACCGGGATCGAGCGTTTGGACTGCCATGTTCGAGAGAGTTCTGGAAGCCTGAAGCTGAAAGCAGCATGGACCGCTGCTGACGTTCGGGTCAGCGGCCATCAACCCGAAGGTGTTCAACCTTTTCTATCCGGACTCAACCTCCTCGCCCTGCGGTGCCTTCAAGGCGTGGGCCGGGTGCGTCATTGTGTGGCGCGCCCGTGCTACAATTGGACCTTTTCGCCCAACTGAGTGGTGCAATATCTGCACCCTTTTTGGTGGATGGACCACTGAGACTGTGTCACCTGATTTGTGGCAAGAGTGGTCACCGCCTCCTTCGGACCTCCGTGTAAGGAGACGGCGGGCCATGAACGCCGAAGACTTTTTGTAAATAAGAGCGGAATCGTGAGCTGAATCCCTGTTGTACATAATGCGGGATCTTCTGGACCCCTGTACAGTTCCTGTCTTTCGTCTATAATGTAAATAAACCTTCGTTCTTTCTCTCTTGGCGTCCCCTCACTGGCGAGCATCGGCTATGTGGACGACGGCGGGGAGCCAGTTACCGCGAAGAAACCCGCCGTACCTGCAATATCGACCTTCGAGCCCTTAACAACTGGTGGCAGCGGTGGGATGCCATCATCAACTTCCTAACCTTTACACTGTACAGTCTTCGTAGATCCCCTCTCTTGTTAAATTTTTGTTTTGTTTTCATTTCCTGCAGCAACTTCTTCCGGCCTTTAGTGTCTATCTCTATTTTTTTTAAATGCAGGCAGAGAGGGCGCATATGTTTCGCGGCCAGTTACCGGCACAATGTTTCCCGCTGTTTCTTCTTTGTATATTGTCTATTGCACATATTGCTGCTGTCAGGAGTGCGCCACATATCATGAACTTAGCTTGTGTTAGCGCGGCACATATGGAAATGAAAAGGGAAAGACGACAAAAACGTCTAAAAAGTTTAGCGCCTACCCTTCTAGACGTCTCTGTCGTCTTTCCGTTTTCATTTCCGTATGTGCCGCACTAATACAAGCCAAGTTTATGGATAACCAACTCACCCGAGCCACAACACTTTTGAGCCATATATCAGTCTTCCTATCCGGTGGCGGGAACGTGTATGGTGGCGCAGTGCTGTACAATATATTAACGCGATATAAAGCGTCAAAGAGCTCGTCTCACCGAAATTCCGGCGTCGGCGTCGTTTCTTGCGAGCGAAAAATCATGATCTTATGTGTTACCGAAAAATCAAGAACGGTGAAAATGAAAAAAATATATAAAGAATCCTGGGTCGGAGTGGGGGCCAAACCGGGGTCGTTTCCGTCCGAGTGGGTATGAAACCCGGGTCCTTTGCATTACGAGCGGATGTTCTGCCACACGGCCATGCGTCTTTTCTTTTTTCTCTATTTATTGTACGGCCACGCGTCTGCTTGGGAGTACAATGAAAAGAACTTCCTCCGCTTGGAAATGCAGAGAAAGTATCTTTAGTGATCTACCAACACACACGTCCTGTATACACGCTTCACAATGCAAAATGAAACATTCCAGTAATAACGCAGAGTAGAGGCGTCCACTTCCCTCATCGAAATGCAGCCGGTGTGCGGAGGCCGGGAATCGAACCCGCGTCATCGAGTACAGCAGCGCCGCCGAGCATACCGCTAGTGCACTAACCGATGCTCTGAGCAATCAATGCACTGCAGAATAACACAGACGCACTCGAAGTACGCACACACCACGTGTGTACACTTCCCAAACACCATTATCTGCTTTGCCGGGCTATTTTCGAACCGCCAGTGTACACTCCGCAGCAAGGTCATCGGCGAGACAGTGTAGACATTCCTTATTGTAAAAAAAAAAGAAAAAAAAAACTTCGGTCCGCACCATAAACATATAGCAGGCGGACAGTCTGGACAAGAACACTTGGACCACGAAACGAAATAAACACTAGAAAAAAAATTGGAGGTCACCCTAACTCTTGATTTAGTTTGGTGTATGGCAGTGACACAGGCACATCGGCGTTCGTGCGCAGAGCCGCGGTGGTCTAGTGGCTTACTCCGTGGGCTAAGCTACTCTGCTGCTGACCCGCAGGTCGCGGTATCGAATCCTGGCGGCTGCATTTTGGATGAAGGCGAAAATGCTGTAAGGCCCATGTGCTCAGATTTGGGTTGAAATTTCTGGAGTCACCCACTACGGCGTCTCGCTTAATCATATGATGGTTTTGTTTTGGAAAGTTAAAAGCCCACATATAAATCAATCAATCAATTAATCAATCAATCTATCTGCGTTCGTGTGGTCTTGGTCTGTACACGTCCGACCGCTATAGAACATCTCAACGGCCTTGTAGAAAGGAGAGTGTGGTGGAGACCTGCTCCGCCAGGTGCCTTAACGATCTCTGCTCCTCACAAGAAAACCGTCTGTTCTTTCGATGAACTCATTCAGTTAATCTTCATTATATGTCCTGGCAATTAATTGGCCCCTACCTGAAGCTAACTCTTGGTCTGATATTATGTGCATCCAATATGACTCCTCTTTTGATGCAGAAACATTGATCAGTTCATCAACGCTTTATTTTTTAATAGGATGACTCTTTTTGAGCATTAGAAAGCCAGCGTTCGCATTCTATTCATCTATCTCTACGTGCATGCTCGCGCTTTAGTCACAGCAAAGCAGTGTGCGTTTACGGGCTACCGCCGCAAAGCCTAATCCCCATCAAACAGTGCATGTCGGATACGCCGACGCAGCCCTCCGACCGTGATGGTCGAGCCGAGTCCATCCGCGACTACGGTGTACTGTTCGAAAGAGCTGCGCGTGACCGCAGCGGCCAATGCCAGCACAGTCGCGGAACTGAGCCTGGCGATATATGCGTATATACACGCATATATATAAACAGCGCGTATATGCGTGCCACACACCGACCGGTTGTGCCCCCGTGATCTCCCGACGACAGCGCAGCTCTGGCCGTTCGGATCGCCCTCCGCCATATCCTGACGTCGTTAAGCTCTCGCTGAGTGGTGCCCCGTCCTCGGACTCCTGCGACCGTGTCCATCTTTCATATCTTGTCCTTATTTCCGTATCTGGGCTTTCTGTCCCTGCCCTATCTCTAACCATATGCCTTTAATCCTCTCTATCCCTTTTAATCCCTCCTTACCGCTATCCCTCGTGAGCTACTGTTAAGGTGTCGCGCTATGATGCAGACAGTTACGGGGCTCACTTTTATCTTCTTTTCTCACTTTTAGGAGTCACTTACACACAATGACAGCGAATCATTCGTTCGTCGCCGCCAGGTCTTTTTTTCTACAGCGAGTGTGTGTGTGGGGGGGGGGGGGGTCTCCTTAGATGAGGTGCAGAAAAGTGGGGAACTTATACGTTCTAATGGGACCTTTTGGACACACCTCTGGCGCATGGGCTGTCTATGCTTGTGTATTGGCTAGTTCTTAAGATATGCAACTCACCGGTTCTCTATCCATGCGAAAGCTTTCTGCACCCCACCTGGTTTTGCACTGCCTCCGCGACTGACCGACTTTTAATCAAGCAACGGTATTTAATGTGATGACGACATCACATGACGTCATTATTACGTGTCAGATCGTCAAAGTTTGCATTCACATATGACGTTCTTTCTTGTTTCTCTTCTCTCCTTTATGCTTGGGCAGTACCCCACCAGTTATGCGTTGCGTTTTCACAATGTCTTTAGGGGGAGGGGGGGAAGGCAAGAAATGGGGAGAAGCACCTTTGCCCCTCATCAGTCCCCCTCCCCTGTGCATTTTCAATGGCTCCTATCAGCAGCCGCTCTTACATCTCCGATGCCCCCAGCCATAGAGTTTCCTATTTATACACTATAGAGGGAACTCTGGCACTATAATATGGAAGCTGCAACGCATGACCCTTCAGCGTGCAAGGCGATTATGGGTAATACATGGATTTGCCTAATCTTCGTACTTTACGTTTCGTTTGGCTTCGCATAGCTGGAAGCTGTTTTGTCACAAAACAACAATCAGCAATAGTTCATTGGTTACGCTTCACCACCTTAATCCGTAAGGGTTACCATTTCAAATCGGGTCACTAAGATCGAAAGGGTTCATTCTTTCCTTCAAAACAAAACCAAAATACAGCAATAAGCGAATCCGCAGGTGCGATTCACCGCCGTCGAGTACGAAGACTATAGGCAAATCCGTGTACTATACCCATCCTCCCCATGGTCTCTGAACAATCACAGTCTCAAGAGTTCCCCTCTGGTTCATTTTGGGACCGCCGCAACAAGTGTCGAGCGCTCAGCACGAGCTAGCTGGACGGACGTCAAGCGAGGGCTGCTGGGAAGGGTGTCATTCATCAGCGGGACGCGACCTCGAACACGGTAACCTAGTAAGTGGAGACACAAGGCGGCGGCGGAACAGGAATTGAGAGCACGAGCGCCGCTGAGCGGAGCTCGTGCAACGCGACTTGGTCTCTTCGGCGGCGTAACCGGTTCGTTTCCCTCCATCCCGTAACCAACGCGACGCGCACCCACGAACGCAGCAGATAGAGCACGCTGCAAAGCTTCGTGCGCGCACAGCGGCGACGGCAGCGAAGCGCCCCTACGCGCTGCGTCAACCTCAACAACGGCAATGCTTTTAGGGGCGAAGCTCCTTATAGCGGCACCCGTTCATCCCCTGTAGTATGTAACAAGTATAACATTTTGACCTCCAAGCTGGTGCCGGTGAGAGACTTCTTCTGTGCGTTGTTCAACAATAAAAATTCCGCCATATCCACGAAGTGAATGATGATGAGTGGGCGAAGCTCCGGAGGTAAACCTGGTAAACCATGAATCCTCTGTACATTTTGCCCACTCGATTTTATTACAATGCTCCCCCTAGCGTACGTCGCCGCACTAAATCGAACGATTGCCTTCAACCAATGACACGCGCCATATGTGACATCATTCCTATTTTATAAGATCTCGCGTCTTTCATCAACTACAAGTACCGCTTTCTAGTTTATAACATCTTGCATCTTTTCATCATTAGCTACAAGTACCACCATCTAGTAAACACTACAAGAACTAAACGAGAGGTGGCTACATACAGGAGACGGTACCGCCATCTAGTGAACACTGCAAGAACTAAACTAGAGGTGGCTACATACAGGGGACGGCACCGCCATCTAGTGAACACTGCAAGAACTAAACTAGAGGTTGCTACATACAGGCTACAGGAGACGCACAGCCCACGCCCTAAGGAGCTTCGCCCCTAAAAAGTATAGTTGGAAGTTGGCGCTTGTCCACGTTGTCCCCTATGTTCACTGTCTACCTCCTCCCTATCTCATCTTCATGCCCCCTTCCCATTCCCCCAGCGTAGGGTAGCAAACCGAGCATGTGCCTGGTTAACCTCCCTGCCTTCTCTCTTGTTGTTCTCTCCCCCCATTTTTGCGCTTCATCTGTAACAATATGGAATAACAACCAGCTCGCTCCCACACCTTGCCTTTCACAAACCATATACGAGAACTGACGCGGTAACTCAAAATCGGGGCCACTTAGTGAAACCAGTACCAGCCAATGGGCTGTTTGGTTCAACATGATCGACTGTCCTTGCGCTAAAGTATACAAAAAATGCGAGACACGACGAGGAAAGACTCGTACAAAACAAATGTTGATAGTTTGAATAGATGCCTTCTGCATGTGCCTTTTATCGCCGTGTCCAGTACACACCTTGTAGCGTTGGGCAAAGTTGATCGCCTTTAATTTAAAAAATGAAATAAAAATGCACGCTCTCCTCAAAAGCTGGGAGCTGAACGATGACTGCCCGTTGGTAGACAGAGAATTCCACATGAGGCCGTCAAGACAAAAATGGCGGCCAGTTCTGTGCAATAAAGTGTGTATTTTTCCGGGGTCTACTCTATACACTATCGCTAAGATGATCCGAGGGAGAAAGCTTCAGCGGCGACGATATTATAAGAAGCCGGAAACGTAACGTCGGAAACCGATGAAACCGTGCATCATTTTGTGCTTTAGGTTCCTCTGGCGTTGCGTGCCACTTTTACGCCTACTGTACGTAATCCAATATAGGCCCTGGCTCGCGTCCTCATTTGCGCAGCATTTGCACGTATACTCCGTGACCGCCAGTAAGCCTATTCGCGCGGTCTTGAGACGTTACATGCTTTGTTTTTTCGATTTTCTTTAACTGTTTCGGGTCGTGGCCGCTTTCTTCCTTTCAAGGTCAGGTTACCAGAGATGTGTACTGTTTCTAAACTAATAATCTGTGTCACAGCACGAACAAGGTGTGCGCACTCGCGCACCGATTTGAGCCCTAACCATGCACTTACAAGGAAGTCCGGGACGATTTCGCTTGTAGACATGTCCCCGGAATGTAGTAACAAATGATCAGCACGGTTTCCTATCTGGAAAAAAATTACCATGTGAACACGTCGTGATCGTATCCTAACAATAATTGCCCCGGCTGGTTTCGGACTTCAACTTACGTAGATCAACCAATGCACGCAGATCTCCTTATTTCATCCAACTACGCACTTATCCTGCGCACGCGCGGTTACCTTTACACCCATTCTGCTGCGAAAAAAAAAAAGAGCATGCGTGAACCATATTTGCGATGTGCGAATAAAACAACGGGCGCACCACATTGATATGTGAGGTTTAACGTCCAAAAACCACCATATGATTATGAGAGACGCCGTAGTGGAGGACTTTGGAAATTTCGACCACCTGGGGTTCTTTAACGTGCACCCAAATCTGAGCACACGGGCCTACAGCATTTCCGCCTCCATCGCAAATGCAGCCGCCGCAGCCGGGATTCGATCCCGCGACCTGCGGGTCAGCAGCCGAGTACCTTAGCCACTAGACCACCACGGTGGGGCGGGCACACCATATCGACCATCTCTTTTTCTTTCTTTTTTTACGACGTTATACACGTCCCTTTGCTTCCCTTGACATCGAAACATCAGCGATGCTCTTTTTTTTTAACGTAACTCGCCCATTTATTTGTGGTATTTGTTGTGGTTTACCGAATTTCTCCTGCTGTCGGACTCCCGATGATCATCGATCCAGCATCGCAATGACAACAACAAAAGATGGCCACTTTCTTCCTCTCGACGAACTCCGGTATATATGCACAAGTGTTATCAAGTCGCGTCCACGTACTCTGCGTACATTGCGATGAGTTGTGCTTATCAGACGCATGTCAGCTCCTCAGGGAATCAACGCTTACTAAGTCATGGATTGGCTTCGGATACAGAACAGCCGAGCCACCACAAAGGTGGCCGGGATGCGTGTGCGACGTATCAAAATGTATCTCTTTATAAACTTTCCCACCAATTTTTTGTCAGGACAAGGGCTGAAGCACGCTGACGCCATTTCCTCAAGCAGTGCATTTTTGGAGGGTCATATATGCCACAGCACAGAGGGTATTATGGCGGCATCCAGGCAGCCTTCGTTGAGAAGGCGAATACTGTATGTATACAGTTGCGATCTATATAGTAATTATGTTTTGCTAGCGCCTTCCGTTGTCCTCAAAACAATTACGAGCACACTCGATCACTGATCGAGCATTGTTCGAAAACCTCCATCCGGAACCTGCGAATTTGTTCCATTAAGAGCTAGCTCGTCAATCACGACCAAAAAAGAAATATGTAACGTCTGGGTTGGCGACCAAATATTTTAGTGTAGCAATCCTTCAGAAGCGAACTGCCCTCGAAAAACATGTGTGTATACAAATATAACGTACGTTAATGTTTATACACATGCAAACTACAAAAAAATCCACTAAAATTTTCTCAATATTTCAGATAATATTCAACCAACACAGAACACAAACTTCAAACTCCGTGTGTCAAAGTGCGGACGGTAACGAAACTTAAACCACACCCGCACCAATAACTAATTCAAACAGCCAGCTACAGCTTCCTTCCTTATCTCACCCGACAAAAAGTGACGGCTTCACTAGCAACACAGCAGCAATTTTTCTTTTACTAGATGCGTACCCACAAAAACGTAACGCCCCCCCCCCCCCCCCCCCAAGATCAGCGGGGGATCATCAGAGTCACGGTTACCACTGAACCCTGCGGCGCGGGTCGTAGCGGGCTTCTCCATTTCAGATGCCGATAGCCCGCGAGGTACAACGGCAATCGAAAAAACCGGCCCGTATAATATAGTACGCACTACAGCAGTGAAAACAGACCGGCACACAAATCGCAAAGAAAAAAAAAAAGACCCTTCCACTCACGCAGTTTTATAACAGCAGCAGCAGCAGCAGCAGCAGCAGCGACAAGTGGTAGCGGCGGCGGCGGGCAACGCACAGCAAAACCCAAACGGCCCCGACTCCTTCCACGGCAGCCCCCGGTTGCCCCCGCAGCGCCCACAACTCGATGTCGCACGCGGAGCAACAAAAAGTAGAATCGGGCCGCGCACTTGGACCCCTTTAAGGGGTGAGAGAGGGAATGGGCGTGGAGTGAGGGGAAGGGGTGTGCCACCGTGCAATGCAACAGCAGCGCAACCTGGTCAGCGATCTGGCCGGCGCAACCCGTTTCCTGGCGGCCCGCAGAAGGGCAAGGGCGCCTGGCGAGTAGTAAGTAGTACGGTAGTGGAAGTATCCGGGCAGCTGTGCCGCTGTCAGTCTCGACCCCAATCGAACGGAGGTCGGCAGTGCCCCGAAAAAAAAAAAAAATCTGAAGAGGGAAACACTCTCGCCCTCCCCCGGCCACGCAAAGGCTGCTGTCACCAACAGCCACTGGCGGGCGAGCTAGCAGAGGCAGGCGCGCAGAAACTCTGCAGCAGCCGCTGTTACCATGGGGGCCGCACAGCCGCCCTCTGCCTACAACGCCGGGTAGCAAGCGTATACGAGGCAAGTGGCCCACATTGCTGCACCTCGATGGCGACGACACGGTGTCTTGCATGTGTGCCGAGGCAGTTTGGGTTGCGCCCCCACCTCCCCCAATCGGCGACCGACTCGTGGACCGCGCTTACGTTATGCATGTCCCGCTTACCAATGATTCTTGACCTACGCCACAACGAGAGGCAAACAAATGCGAAGCCCGTTGTGTCGAGGATAATGCAAGAAAGAAAAAGAAAACGGTTAGCTTGAGGACGGACAGTAATAATAATAATAAATCTACTGGATGACCAGGAGTCGTTCTGCCTGCAGTTAATGCGTGACGTCTCTTCACGTAGTACATGATGCCGCTGAATATACAGTAACACTTAACAGGAATGTCAGGTCGAGCTTCAATGGCAACGAAACAGATCTTACCAATAATGTCATCCAGTGACATGCTTGCGCAGAAAATCCTGTGTGGCCTTTTTTTTTATTATTACCTCTACTTATCGCGAAACTCGAGAAGAGTGGCCTGAGCGACAACAGCGTTATCATCACCTGAGAGAAGTTGGAATATGTCAGGCGCCCTACAACCAAGTGCAGCGCTTCGTCACCGGTAAAAATAGCGTAAAAAAATATAAGAGTCAGAAAGTGACGTTAGGAAGCACTCTGGCGGGTGCCAGAAATAGGCGGCCGCCAAGAGCCTCCGACAACACAGTAATGAACGCAGGGCCTGAACGTGAGCTGAGCGGACAGGTGATCTTGCCGGAAACATTTCACAGAACTTGGCACACAACAGGGTACGCGAAAATAAAGATCGATCGATCACAATCTATCTATCTATCTATCTATCTATCTATCTATCTATCTATCTATCTATCTATCTATCTATCTATCTATCTATCTATCCTTTTCTCTTCCCTTTCTAGTTCTTCCTGTTTATCTATATATCTGAAGATCGCGCGTACCCGCCACCACAGTGGTCTAGTGGCGGTCACATTTTCGAAGGAGGCGAAAATGCTAGAAGCCCGTGGGCTGTGATTTCGGTGCACGTTAAAGAACCCCCAGACGGTCCAAATTTCCGGAGCCCTCCACTACGGCGTCTCTCATAATCATATGGTGGCCTTGGGACGTTAAACCCCAACAATTATTATTGAAGAGTGTGCTTAAGATACTCTGTAAGCGCACGTCACTTGCCGAGTACACGTGAAAACTCGGCTCTAGCTCCGTTTACACGCTGATACACGTTCGTTCGTTGTATATACAGACACACGTCAAAACAAACGAAAAATACGCTAGAAAGTCAGATGGCGGTCTAATACACAGCCTTGTTAGTGTCTCTATACTCATTTGTTTGCTTATTTATTTTTCGATAATACCATTCTTTCCGATACCTTATCATCTGGGCGTAACACTGGACAAAAAAAAAAAAAAAACAGGAGTCCAGTGCAGCGATCAAGAAGATATAAGGACATCAAATAAGAATGCAATGCTTGGCAATTTCCTTCTTCCTCCTACGCATATTATAAAAAAAAATGCAGCAAGTAAACCCAGCAAATACACTATTTCCGTAGTATCCTACATAATATAGAGACACACAGAACACACACACACAGAACCACAAGAGTAGCGGGTACGCTCCGCCATTGAAGGGGTGTTACAATAACCACCACAGCGTCGACAATAAGAATACAGTCGTATTACCACCAGTCCACATTGTGTACACCTTTCTACACCCTCTCTCTTCCACCCCCCTTTGACGAACGAAGGGGAAGGTTTTGAATTGCGTAATAGGGCGCGCATTCTGGGACAGCTCCCCCCAACCGCGTATTCCGGGGTAGGAGGTCAGGAGGGCTTCAGGGTCGCGTCAGGAAATGGGGGAAGTGGAAGGAAGAGGGTGGACGGTTTTGGATGGAGTACCAAAAAAACGGCAACGAAAACAAGGACAAAAAGAATAAAAAAGGGGGCGGGTGAAGAGAAAATGGAAGTTCAATGCCAAGGTCCCCGCCGACGGGGGAACCCCCCACCCCCACCCTTCGAAGCAATCCAAGCGAAGCCAAGCTAAACCATACCAGACAGACCCCGGACGTTCGGTAACAGACAGGCGAGAGCGCTTCAGAAGTGGGGAAACATCCAATTTCAAGCCAGCGCTCTTCTTTGCCCCCCCCCCCCCTTTTTTTTCATTTCTATCCCCCTTCCGTCCTCTTACGCACTAACGTTCTTTTCTACTTCAGTCTCTTTCGCTTTATTTCTTTCGTTTCTGTTCCCCATGCACTTTCACTCTCAGATGGGAAGTGAAGAATGACAAAAAATTAAAAAAATCCAGCGCTGCCGCCGCTTCCTGCTTCCTTCTCGACAGGCTGGTGGCTCGCCCGCCTGCTTGCCTGCTGTGGCCCTGCTGACGCTAGGCCTAACCCTCCATTCTCATCCGCATCTTTTCCCTCTCACTTGGCTTCATTTTTTGTCGCTACTTACTTTTTGTCCGAAAAAAAGTGGGCCCATAACTGAAAGCCTGCTGCGCAAAACATCTCTCAAAGAGCTTCCGCGACTTTGCTACCCGCGGTTGAGGCGCACGTCAAAGAGCATAGCGGTTCAGTGGTTCAGCTCAAGGGGATCAAGGCGACAACGCCGTTCGCCCCGCGGGCAACCTCTCTCGGCGCTGGATTACGTAAGGATGCCCGTTACGACACACAGATGCATCGGCGTGCGCGCCCAAACCCAACTTTTCAACGCTTCCGGTTCGAGTCCTTTCAATGCTCCTCTCCACCATCCACCCCCTCTCACTATCTCGATCGCGTATGCATCAGGCTTCTAGCGGCGCCAGTACAATCCCTCGTTTCCGGACTCCGCGTTCGATCAGCTGCAAGTACTCACCGAGCCACACACACACAAAAAAAAAAAACACATACGTAATCACACCTTATGCCCTGCGTAGAACGAGCGTACAGTGTATGGAAGGTCTGTCAAGTATCGTATTAAAAGAATGCGCACAAAATTAACCGCGTGGCTTCCCCAGACTAAGCTTTAAAATACCACTTCTTAAGTTCGTCAAGTTGAAATCAAATATACGCTTTCTTCGCAACGCGCTGGGCATGGTCGTGAATCTAATAATTTATTTCCTTTACTCGCGCTCGTTTTCTTTCTTTCCATCTATAATTACCAAGCAAACTTCGGTCATTAAAGAGGGGACAGCAGCTCGACGAGAACGGAGACAGGATGAACGTCTTCATCCCGAGCATGTAGCTTCGAAGAGGCACTTCGAAGAGGCACCCTATATGTTCAGGAGTATCGTCACAGCGACCCTGAGCCCTCCTTGGTCGAGCCATAAAGAAAACGAATCCCGAAACGAATGGGAGAAAAGAAAAGCTATGCTTTTCGCAAATGTCTGTTTTCTGAGGCTTTTCGGGGCCGAACGATGGAAGTAAAGAGCTCTTACAATGCAACGTCCGTGTTTCTGGGCAGTCACTGTCGTCAAAATATCGTGCATGCCTATAACCCTTCACATTAAACTTTAAAGGAACAATGCAGTCCTCCTGACAACCTGCCTACATGTGCGTACGCCCGATTACATACGGAGGTACCTGGAAAAGAAGCCCAGTACCTCCAGCATCATAAGCGGAGGCTCGACTGCCAAACCATCGTGGCAGTAATCACAGAGGTGCACTGAAAAATAAGCGCGTTGTACAGTTCACACTGAAGCGCAGTCGCAAAACGCTTCCTCTCTAGTCGCAAAACGACGTTTGTTACCGGGGTCACGAAATCAGGGCCGCAGTTCTGGGTATTCCCTCTTCACTAGTTCGGAAGCACGCATAACACAGGCGTGGGCTCTCGGCTATAGCAACAGTGCATCGCCGCCCATCACCCCCAAATGCGGCGGCCCACTGCCTCTTCATTTCCTCCTCAGCCTCCATACGACCGGCTCTTCAAAGAGCGTCCTCGATTCGAGCAGTCAAGAAACGAGAAGGCCACAGCAGCTGTTGGCAGTGGCTACTGCGGCCGTAAGACGCACGTACGACTGACCCCGACCGACGACGGACCGGCCTTCCTTGGGAATTTCCCGTTCGGTCCTCGTCGCAACTAGCCGGTGTGTGTGTGTGTGAGCGTGCGCGCGCGTACACACGGCACCTGCATGGATAACGTGGAGGCTTCGTTCGAGCGATTCATTCGAGCCTGGAAATGGCGACTGCGTGACACGCCGAGGCTACACTACGCTCGCTTCGTTCGTACCGGATGGTTTTGGGACGTTAAACCCCACACATACAATCAATCAATCGTTCGTTCCGGAGTCATATACTTTCCCACGTTCACTACGACACCACACCTCCCGTGCGCGGCTATGTCGCTTCTCCGTGCCGTGCTGCGCAGACGTACTCAAGTATAGACAGAATTAGGTGAACACGCCCATGTTTGTTAACTATTTGGCCCTTTTGTCCACATTATCACGGCAGCGCTCGCACTCGTGTCCATCATAGTCACTTTTTGCCGGATACACTACAGCCCTCGTATTCTCAAACAAGTCTCGAGCTCGAAGTTCGACTCGACTGAGAGTTACTCAGCGGTTCTCTCGAAATGATGCCCGCTATCGCCAACACACAATGAACATTCATGCCAAAAGCCGAGTCAGAAATAAACATTGTCGAGTCAAGGCGGAGAGTTGAGTGTAGAGGCCGTTCTAGTATAGTTACAATTTCAGTTACCATTCCGTATTTCCTTCACGCATTCACTCACTCATACTCAATGCTTATTCAATCTATCACGCGAAGTAAGAGAGAGAAAACGAATTATTTTAACGTAGAGCTGGAGAAGTTTGCCCGGTTTTTTACCTGACATGCTACTCCAGCTACCGAGTGATTACTATGATATATACAGTGATAAACACATACAGTAACACACACGCACTGCACTATTTACAACGTTTCATTCAGGCTTGTGACCCGCAAGAATGTCAGTGGCGCTTTTGTGGCGTGTAACTCACTGCAGCTGTTCTGACATGGGCCTAATTGATTGATTGATATGTGGGGTTTAACGTCCCAAAACCGCTATATGATTATGAGAGACGCCGTAGTGGAGGGCTCCGGAAATTTAGACCACCTGGGGTTCTTTAACGTGCACCCAAATCTGAGCACACGGGCCTACAACATTTCCGCCTCCATCGGAAATGCAGCCGCCGCAGCCGGGATTCGAACCCGCGCCCTGCGGGTCAGCAGCCGAGTACCTTAGCCACTAGACCACCGCGGCGGGGCCTGACATGGGCCTAGAATATCTTCCAACTCCAAGTTTGTGTCCCCTTGTAGCTTTCAGGCCATCTTCAAGAGACTGTCTCTGTGATTCGTATATCGTTGCACTCACAGAGAACGTGGTTGATGTCCTCTACGACGCTACACTGTACACAAACTGGTGAGTCAGGTCGTATGTTCTTCGAAACGGAGACGAACCTTGCGTTGTAGGAGTGGGGAAAGGGCGGAGAGGGTAGGACGGAGCAGCGGGTGGAGTTTGTGGCGGGGAGGGGGTAACGGGGGAATCCCCGCGGCAGACCGCCGAGTCTGTTCCGCTGACCCACATCGCTGCTGCGGCATCCTTTGAGGGTGACTGCCTAGCATTTGGCGAATGTGTGTGTGCTCTTCTTCGCGCATGCGCGTCGCGCGCAGTATTGGCGCGTGACGACAGCAGACCGTACACACAGTTATTTTGTTAGTCCGTAAGACTTGCATAGCCACTCTCATCATGGGATCTGAAGCATCGCGAGCAACTCACGCACCTAAAATGTTTTCGTATCGTGGCACACTCGAAGAAATGAGTGGTCCGCCTCGGTGGAACAGTGGCTACGGTGGCCGGCTGCTGACCCAAAGGTCGTGGGTTCGATTCCAGTTGCTGTAGTCGCATTTTGATGGAGGCGAAGTGGTATAGGCCCGTGTACTGTGCGATTTCAGTCCACGTTTATTAACACTAGATGGTCAAAATTATCCGGAGCCCTCCACTACGGTCTCTCATAATCATAAACATTCACGTCGGCCCTGCGAACGCGAATGTTCCAGCGACGCTGTTTCAAACACCACACACGTTGGTGGAGGGGGGTGTTATTGCTTTAGAGTAATGGTAGTGATAAGGTCCTTGTAGATGCTGTGACAGACCGTGACAATCTCCGCGACTATTTGACGCAAGACGACTTTGTTCCTTACGACGAACAGTGTATTCACGCTATTCTTCTGGCGTCATGAATTTCCTCGGTGTATACACATGACAGTCTTTAGCATGGACAGATTGAATTGCTAGACGAGTCTCGCTTTTACATATGAAATGGGGAAACGCGCGGATAGAAGGAAGGGCCGTTTGACGTCATACGAAGCCCTCGTGTGAAGCGCAAAACAGCTGCAACCTCATCTTGACAGGGGAAAGCGTGGGAGAATGTTTCAATTGTTCGCAAGCGCCTTAGGGGCATGGAGCACTCGAAAACTTCGGATAACGAATTGAAGAGCGCATATTCGAACTGCCGAATACATTTCGAAAGCTTCACGAACGATCAACGCCGACGGGAAAATATCCAAAGACACGACGTGTTGGAAAAGCGAAGAATCATTTATGTAGTATCGATCAGTCATATTGACAAGTAGCGGGAAGGACAAGCTTTTTCGGGTCCATCGAAGCTTTAATCATCACCGGATGAAAGGACCTTTGCTTTAAGCTGGCCGAAGCAAATATGTCATCAATCCACTAACGTTATCACGAGGTTCATGATGTTCCTTCGTGAAATACTATTTAACTTTCATGTCTTAATGTTGCACTGGTGACGTACCACCTCGAATACTCAAGGAAGTGCTGTATTGACTCTACTTTTCAAAAAAAAAAAAAAACATCCAACGCTCTATTCTCTGCAGTGTAAGAGCTTATCGCACTTTACACTTTTGTGGCATCTTTTGCTGGTTAACTATTCAAAGCTTATGTTGCTCTCTTGAAATTAGCGAGTATTTATCTGAAAAAAAAAAAACTAAAGTTACAACTTGCCGCTTTCTAGGCCCGTCTTGGAAACGGTTGCCTTAATAATCAAAAGCTATACGAATAGTGTTCGATACATATTCGAATTCAATTCGGTGTGACCACTATTCGATTCATGCTCGATTCGGTTCCTCATTCCACCATTCAGACACCCCTACTTATTGTCCATCGTGCCGTTTCGATGCTTATTTTGTCGTTTCCTTTACTGGGACACACACTGAGCTTTATGCTGTGTGCAAAGAGAGATATGCAGCTTGCCTCAACAAAAAATTGAAGGGCCCCTAAATCTCTGAAATGTCGTCGAGTTTCAGTGGTAGCGCGCACGGGTCTACGGCGAACACTTCAGAAGTGAAAACGTCAGATGAACTCTTCTGACGTAACGATACAGTATAATCACCTGAAATAATAATAATAATAATAATAATAATAATAATAATAATAATAATAATAATAATAATAATAATTGGCATTTTACGTACCCAAACCATCATATGACTATGAGAGACGCCGCATCTGGCGACACCTCTCAGCACACGGGCCTTCACCATTTCGTCTCCATGGAAACGCGACCGCCGCCGCGGCTGGGATCGAGCTCGCGACCTTAGGGCTCAGCAGCCCAGCAACTGTGCTCCGGAAACGAGCTGCAAAAGGGGCTAGCGCGTTGTGCCACAGAGCTCGCATTTGCTGCATGCTTCTGTCAGGAGGGATGACCCGGAAGGCCGGCTTCACCCACCACGCTGTGCCCGCGACCGCCTGCTCTCGCCTCAGCTGTCACTGACCTCGCCGCTGCTGCCTTGGCAAAGGAGAGCCTCTGTTGTCTGCCGCCGCTACTCTGCAGGGACGACGGCCCTACCCGCTCAACTTGGCATGCACGCACGACAGAGGAAGGCAGCTGGCACAGGAACCGAGCCAGACATCGACGCACCGTCGCTCGCGCTCTCTTTCCGACGCGAAGCGTGGAAGGAGGTGACAAGGAGGCTCTCTCTACCTCCTCAGCGCACATTTCAGTATTCGCTCATCTTTTAAAAAATGAAAAAAAAAAAAATCCCGCCTCATTGCGAAACCGCAATTACGCAAGGACGTTCGTTTATCTTGCAGCACGGTTGAAGAATGCGCGAAAAATCGAAGCCAGGTTAGCAATAGAAAAGGCGATCCGCTCGAGGAGGCACCGAGTACGATGCCAGGTTCTAGCTCCAGCTGAATGCGAAGCTCAAGCATCCTCCAAGTTTTTATCACAACAGTATTGAACATTTTTGCACTTAATTCTTTCTCGCTATATATCTATCAACAATGTTTTCTTATTGATGTATAACTCTGCGTCGACTGAGAATCGGGTGACATTTTTTCGTTACTCCTAGTGTGCTTCGGTCCGTGAAGAAAATGCGCACGAATACACCCCAGTTACTCCTCTTAGGCGACGCCCTCGGTGTCCCTGTAATGGACTTCGAATAAATTAATATAAATACATATCCGTTACAATCGTTTCACTCGCTTTTTCTACTGGGCTATAGTAGAAAAGGGGGGAGGGGGGTTGAGTGCTTTCACGTTTGGTTGTTTGCTTGCTTTTTACGAGCAACAGTGTACCGCCGACGACGTATACAAGTGTATAAGTTCACCTATATGTGTCATCACGCCGTGACACAGTGCGTCACGTGACGTCAGCAGAGCAGTAAATGAGACACACCTACGTCGTGTTGATTTTGAGCACGTGCTATTGGAACGCATCACACGAAGAACAGAATACACGGACACGCGCGTCATGACAGGACAATTGGGATCGTGTTTTGCTCGTTTTACATGCTTTTCAAGACACGTACCACGCTTACTGAACGAAACTCCTTGCACACGCTGTAATCGTCTGATAGATTTAGCATTATCAAAAACGGAGAGGAGAGAGAGAAAGGCAAAGGAAAATGTAGGGAGGTCAACCAAGTTGCACCCGGTTTGCTGCCTTACACATGAGTGGGAGGTGAGGGGTGTACGAAAACAATAAAAAAAGAAAAAGATAACAGTTACGCTGGCATGTATAGGAGCGTTCGTCGTGCATACCCATGAAGATTTCAAACTGCCAAATGTTGTAAAGTGCGGTTTGACTTCGAATGATATATAGACGATTGATTGATATGTGGGGGTTTAACGTCCCGAAACCACCATATGATTATGAGAGACGCCGTAGTGGAGGAGGACTCCGGAAATTTCGACAACCTGGGGTTCTCCAACGCACACGCAAATATGAGCACACAGGCGTACAGCGTTTTCATCTCCATCTAAAATGCAGTTGCCGCAGCCGAGATTCGATCCCGCGACCTGCGGGTCAGCAGCCGAGTACGTTAGCCACTAGACCACCAAAGCGGGGCATGCTTTATAGATGAAATAAACAGCAATCCACGATGTTAGTGAAGGCTTGAAAAGACTGACTCTAAGGTGTCCATGACTTGCAGCGCATGCACGTCAAGCTGATGCGGCTGTCATCCTATGTGCGCATTGCTATTATCAGTGACCCGACCAACACCTTCTCAAATTTGCCCGACACAGTGGTCACACGTCGGTCTTCGTTGCGGAGATCACCAGTGGAATCTTGCGCCGGATCACAAGTGCGCAATCGCGGTAATTTTCAATTTTTGCGCGCGCCGCAGCAGGTTTCAGGCGCCGAAACTGTAAACGTTTTCTGTTTGTATACTTATGCTACACTCTTAAATAGAAATGGTGTGTTCTGGGGCGTCTTCCCGGCTCAAACAACATCGATCCACATAATGTCACACTGCTTTTCTTCGCGTTAACGATATGCACCCGCTATATACTTTCAGGTCGCGAATGGCGTGCGCTATATAGATATGTCGGCGTGACAGCATTCTCGACAGGAATGCGGCGAGTGCCGAGTTTTTAAGAAAGGAAACTGAAGCAAGTGCCACCAATTTATTGGGTGTAGCTCGCGAACAATGCTCTTCGACCACTTTTAATCAAGTAAGGACGTGGGAAGGTTATATTCTTGATTACACATTTTTTTTTTTGAAAGCATTGCCAGTACATTTCGGTGCTCTAAGGATGTAATAATCGTCGATTCAATAATAAGGTTCAGCGTCCCAAAACCACAATATGATTAGGAGGGACGCCGTAGTGGAGGGCTCCGCAAATTTCGACCACCTGGGGTTCTTCAACGTGCACTGACTTCGCACAGTACACAGGCTTATATAGCGTATAGCTTCCTCTGAAATGCGACCGCCGGGATCGAACCTGCGACCTTCGGGTGAGCAACCGGTGTACAGGTGTAGCGCCGCAACCGTTACGCGTAGTTCACACTGAAACATTCGCTTTCTACAGCGACCGAAATTCCCCTGCCGCCGAAACGCAGCGTCGTTCGCACTGGACGCGCCCCGCGCCGCCGAATATGCCATCTACTACGGGGCGAACGCGGGATGGATGCGCTGTCACCCGGTTGTTGTCGCGGCTCGCAAACGCTACTACGCTATCCGATGGTGTATACTTCGACGATTCTCGTACGCAAGAAGCAATAAAAGACAGTACTGCTTACTTTGCTGGCAAGTGGCTGTCTTGTAATGCACGAAGAACAGAAAAAACCACCGACGCCAGCGGCGTTGGTGGGGTCGTTTTGCTCTGCAAGATCGCAACAAGCTCGGTCACGCCAACAGCAAGCTCGGCCACCTCTTCCACGAAATACGGACGCGAAGTAGGCACAGAATAGGTTAAACTCCCGTTGTTTTAAACATTCAGTTACATGCACTGCGGCATAACAAGTGAGTAGGGCCTGCCGCCATTTTTCAAAATTCCTTGACTAGCGCTGCCATTGGTCCGCGGTGACCGATTCGGCGGCAGTCACCGCAAAAATCGGTCCGAGAGCGATCGGCGCGGAGAGGGCCCTTTCGGCGAATTTTGCCGCCGCCGAACCGGATTCGGAGCACTTTCGGCGGCCGGAATGCTCAGTGTGAACGCGGCCTTACACCTGTACGCCGCAGCGGACCTCTGTGACGGTATACGAAACGGTTTATTGATTCCGCAAAGGGTGCAAACTTTTTGTGCGTCGACATGCGAGTATTCCTACTGCATTTGGCAGCGCGACGCCACTCCGGGCCGTCGAATAGCGTGCGCGCCTGCCATTTTCTGCGCTTCGGCGGGGTTGGAGTGGAAAGGGGTCTTCGCGGCACGACGTCAGCACCGAGACGACGGGGCCGAGGCCAGCGGCGCGTGGGGCAAGGACCCCGAGGCGGTGCTCTAGCTCACTTTAGCGGTGCCGCAAAAAGAGAAGAAAAAAATCAATGGCCGTTCACCCTGCTCCTCTGCGGGGCTCTCGGCCTCGGGCGCTCGCGACCCGGGTCAGCACCGCGGCCCCTCACCCTCAGTTTGTTTCACTCTCTCTTCTGCACCCGCATCGGGAAACGAGGTCGCCGCCGGCCAAGGGAAAATAGAGGAGATAGAGAAATAAAGAAATAAATAAATGAAGGCGGAGTGGAAGGTTTGTTTCCCTAGAGCTATGTTTGTGGCGCTGCTGCGCAAGCACGAGGAACTACACGGTGGAGTGATTCTTAAGAAAGAGAAAGGAAGAGAAAAGTGAGCCCCGTTATTGTCTGCTTCAGTGAGCGACACCGCCACAGTAGCTCACTAGGGATGGGGGTGAGGAGGGATATAAAAGTTAGGAGTAAAGGTATAGAAAAGAGGAATAAGAAGCAACAACAAACTGAGGGGATGGGGGAGACAGGAAAGATGGAAGAACGGTCACAGGAGTCCGAGGACGGGGCACACTTGCGAGGAACTGCACGGGTAGCGCAAACAGCGCATCCGCGAAGGCTTCTGGGTCACGCACGAACTGCACCGCCCGGTTTATCCTCCGCTCCCTTCGCTTTGCTGGAAAAAAACACGGAAGAGAGGGAGACAGGGACAGAGCCCGTGAGCCGAGCGCTATACGCGCGAAGCTTCGGAAAAACCAAATCGATATAGGGCAGAGAAGGTCACGCTACACACGCAGTATTGCGACCTCATTAAGGTTATCCCATGTTTCGTTTATCCTGACTGCTTAACGCGCACACGTGCAGATACGCCTGCACAAGGCCCGTGCTGACCTGCGAGTGACTGTCTTTCCCGATATGATTAGCTTTTCATTTTCTTTTTTTTTTTTGTCTTTATGGGAACGAAAGGCGAATTCCTTCAGGCACGCTGGTTTTTTTTTATCTCATACATGTTCCTTAAGATTCCACAAATAAATACTCACGTGCGCCGAGTCATTGTGTATATGCGAAGCCTAAGGGGTCCCTAACGAACGAAAGTTATTGTATCCTTACCTGACAGAAATTTTCGGCCGGTGATGATGCCTTTGCAAGTGCAATTGATTAATTGATTTATACGTGGAGTTTAACGTGCCAAAAACCACCGTTCAATGAGAGGTGTTGTAGTTAAGGGCTCCAGAATGCAAGTGCAGTCAACTCCAACGAAATCCATGAGGCGTATACGATGTCATTATATCGCGATATGCAGGCTATAGAGGTCACACATGTACCCACATAACGGTAATTGTTCTTAAGAGCTCTCAAACAAACACACACACACACACACACACACACACACACACACACACACACACACACACACAAACAAACGCGCGCGCGCGCGCGCCTGCATGTACACACTTTTAAAAAAAGGTAGCAGTACTTGCTAACTTTTACTATCTACTTGTAACGTATATTACTAACCGGTTAGTAAGTGAACTTAGTAACCTCCACAGTTACTAACGCAGTTAGTAATGGTTACTAACGTTTACAGTAACGTTCACAAACAAAACACGCCAGGCCTGCGCGGAAGGCGTAGCACAGTCACAGCAATAGCTAGAAGAGCGGCCTCTCAGAGCCTTTTCGAAACACTCATTGGGTAACTACACTGCAAGCACACTAGCTTGATACCCACTAGGTCATTATTATTAAATTTATTTGTGTAGTAGGCCGGCATTCGCCATGCTATTTTTCGTCATTCATCCGAGAAGCGTGGTATCCGCTTAGCACTTGCAAGGAAGTTTCTGCCAATTGCTCAGGCAGTGTCTCACGACGATAAGGAATTATGGCTGAAGTGGGTATGCGCCACAGTTGATAGGGGAACAAGAACAAGCTTTTGTGATAGGTTGGAGCATTGGACGGCCCATTCGTTGCGCTATTCGCATTGTATACGACGACTGGTTGTTCTTTCGCTTTTTTAAAACGCTTTATAAGTCGTATGAACGCGATTGCTTTCCCGACATCAGGCCTGCCTAAGGCAAGTTTGACAACAAGTTACAAACACCGGCGTAATTCAGTGGTAAAATACCGGGCTGGCACCCAGCGGACCCTGATTCGAGCCCCACCGTGTCATTGGCGCTAGAACACATGCATGACGAAAAGTTAGTAACGGTGTGCAAGAGGTATTAACTACTGCAACCTTTAAGCGTTTTCTAACGTATGTAGTAAAAAGGTAGTAATGGCCCAAGGGAGTTAGTAGCAGCTGCTGTTACTAACGTTTTGCTCGTGGTTACAAGCTTTTTACTAACTTTTCCAAGAGTGCACTAGAACCGGAACGGTGTGTCAAAACGGAGATTATATATGTATGTATGTATGTATGTATGTATGTATGTATGTATGTATGTATGTATGTATGTATGTATGTGTGTGTGTGTGTGTGGTGTGTGTGTGTGTGTGTGTGTGTGTGTGTGTGTGCGTGTGTGGTTGTGTGTGTGCGCGTGTTGTGTGTGTGTGTGTGTGTGGTGTGTGTGTGTGTGTGTGTGTGTGTGTGTGTGTGTGTGTGTGTGGTGTGTGTGTGTGTGTGTGTGTGTGTGTGTGTGTGTGTGTGTGTGTGTGTGGTGTGTGTGTGTGTGTGTGTGTGTGTGGTGTGTGTGTGTGTGTGTGTGTGTGTGTGTGTGTGTGTGTGTGTGTGTGTGTGTGTGTGTGTGGTGTGTGTGTGTGTGTGTGTTGGAGATGTCAGTAACGCTTTTGTCGTCAATCACGTCACAACCGCTATAGCACACCACGCCTTCGTCCATGCAACGATCGAGAAGCGTGAGAAAGAAAGGGCGCCCCGTGACTCCGTGGCGTCGCCAGGAGCGCAGAATCGGCCTATAGGCGTAGACCTCCGCCAGATGGCCGGGGCAGCCGGAAAAGGTCGGGGTCACACTCGCGCGGCTTGATATACGAGCACGCCCCCCCCCCCCCTACCGACACGACAGTTCATTTCGTACGCGCGACCGTTTAATGCGCATGTTCGTGTACAGGGGCGCTACAGAGATAAGCGGGTTAGAGTTAGTGTATTTATTACTCCTAAGAAAATATAGAGTATTGCAGAGTATATTTTTTGCCACACAGACATAGTGATGGTTGACACCACGTACTTCCAATGCATTGTCACCGCATTCCCGGCACTTCCCAGTCACGAAGGACACGCGCGTTATCAGCGTGACATGGCATTCCTGATAGCGCACTGGTGAGAGACGACTTTTCAATAAAGGCGAGAAAGCCGGATAATATTAATTGTGTGGCATACAAATACTCCCTGAACACTCGATTTTCCTTTTAATTTCTCAGAGCGTATAATCAGCTCTCTCTCTCTCTCTCCCTCTCTTTTTTGCACTTTTGCACATCTCAGTGCCGCGCAAGCAGAGATTGCCTCTATAGTTACCGAGAGCCCAGTGAATCACCTGTCTTCCGACACGCCAATCATTTCGACCGGCTGGCTACACGGTAGGCACGCCCCCTGCAAAAACGGCGTGCGGCTTCGCCGCGTAGTTGCGGCACCAACGTGCAACCTACGTCACGTACGTACGTTCAACTCTATTCAAAGGTGCAGTATACGGCAACTTGAAATGAGTGCACTACAGTGACAGCAACGCCATATGGATGCGCCTGATGCTCAGCGCAGCCGAAAAGAACGAAAAGGTTCTCGTGGTTACCCCACTCGCTACCGTCTGATGCGCTTCTTCATCTACAGAGCGAGCTACAGTATATATATATATATATATATATATATATATATATATATATATATATATATATATATATATATATATATATATATATATATATATATATATATATATGCGTTGTCAACAAGGATAAATATATTTATTTCCCAACAGTTTCGGGAGGGGTCCTCCCTTCATCAGGGGATGAGTTTTTATATATATATATATATATATATATATATATATATATATATATATATATATATATATATATATATATATATATATATATATATACTCGGGAAGAATGAGCGTGTTAGGGCGTCAGAAATGCAGTTCATGAACAGCTCAGTAGAGAATAGGAGGAAGCGGGGAGGAAGGAAAGGCTTGAAGGTCAACCAGGCAAGCGTCCGCTTTGAGAAAGATGGATGGTTTAGGTAGCAGCTGTGGCGACCACTTGGTCACCGCATGACAATGTAATTTGTGTTGTAAGTGCGGCAGCGACGGCAGACTCGCGTCACAGCGTGAACGACGTGTACAGCGTATACTGTACACAGAGCCTGCCAGCTACGCCGGCAAACAATCGAGCCATCGTTCACGACCACCGGTACCAGAGGCGAAATTCGAAATACGCATGCTGTGGATGCGTTTTCTTTTTTTTTGGGGGGGGGGGGGGGGGGGCACTCCTTAAAGCGGCACCCGTTCGTCTCCCATCGTAGTACGTAACATGTCATACGCTTTTTCCTGCAAGGTGCTGCCGGTGGGAGATTTCTCCTGTGCGTTGTTCAACAATAAAAAAATTCGCAGCGTGCGCGTTAACTAAAAGCCGAATTCTCCTGTCTCTCATTCCCCATTAGCCGCCATTGGTATGTACATTGAGCACTATCTGACAAGAAAGGGTTGCTACGTTATACTCGCTGGGCGTAACCTCCTTGGTTTTAGAAAGGTTTAGCCAGCGTTGGGCCGCAGTGCCATGAATACAGTGAACTAGTGTATACCATGAACTCGAGGTGGTTATAAAGGTGGGAAGTTGACACGAAGCGCAAGCCGTAAGACAATGTGACATGTGCCACCTCTCGTTTCGTCCTTGGTATGTCCGCTGGATGGCGGTGTTTCTATATGCGGAATATATGATGAAAAGATGCGCGATGGTGGTGCTTGGAGTGTTGACTAGATGGACGAACGGACACACAGACAGATGCATGGATGGACGCATGACCGGACGCAGGGTCGGATGCATGGACGAACGCCGGGACAGACGCAGGGACGGACGGGCGGATGAACGCATGGACGATCACACAGACGGACGCATGGACGGACGGAAGCAAGAACGAATGGACGGACGGATGCCTCGCCCCACTCTCCACCATTCACCCCGTGGATATGCTGCCATTTTTTTTTTCACTCGCTCCCCGCTTGTACTGTTATTTGTGGGAACTTCATCATGGCTATGACATTGCACTAAATATCAATGCTACTTACGTAAACACGCTGACAGTATCGCATACTTTCGAAAACAAAACTTCTTCGTGGAAAAAAAAAAGAACTTAGGGGCGCAATATGCGTATGTCCATGCGGCCTGGAGTTTAGAAAAGCTGACTGACATCTCTTTCGATCTTCACCAATGCTAAACTTTCCAATTGGTCGTAAGTATAAGTACTGCAAATGTCACTTTCAATAACTGATTGAGCGAGTGAACTTGGCATGCCAACGTGTATAGGTGGATATCAGAAACAGAAATCGTAGCTCGCCACCAGAAACAATGAGCGAGGCGGCTCGTCCTATGTGCCAGTTTCCCCTACTACCCTCAAAGTCGCGAATCGAGGGGCGGGGAAAAAAAAACTTCCCGCTTCTCTACGACAATCACACACACAGCACTGCCGGGTACATCTCTCGCCGCCAGTTCCACCCCGAACAGCGCGACCAGCCCATGACGTCATAGCAAGCGCTTCGTGTCATAGCTGCCTGTGTTTATCTATAGAGCCACACGTTCGCATAAACGGTTACGTCAAACCATCAGAAATAACAAGTTACCCAGAAGCTATTATCACCGATATCGGTACATAACGAATATGCGTTTATAACGAATCGACCACTGAGTGTAACAACGTGACGCTCAAACGCACGACAAGCCTGTGACATGTTCGTGAATAATGAACACACGCTTACAACGAACACTGCATGTAACGAAACCCGATTTTTGCACGCCGTATATGCGGCTTCAGTATAGCGAGCTTGTTTTGTTTTTACGCATGTATGCTGGTGTCACGTCTCGTTCACACACACGTCGCTGATTCATAAGGATATATACTCGAACGCAGTAGACACGCACACGTAAGCAGAGCGCAGATAAACAAAGTAGAAGGGAGTTGGTGGTAGTGGTGAAAAGGCAGGGATGGCATTCAACAAACAGCCCGCATCCTCCAATTCTACGGCCGACACGGCGTGTGGTAGGCTGTCCGTCCTTCCGACCGACAGCCAAGACGAAAAACCCCGCGCCGATTCTATACCAAACGGGGTCAGTCAGGCCCGCACAAAATATATACGACGAGACACCGAGCGCATCAAGGCATTTGCCAAACGCGTGCGCGGGGCGCCCGAAATGTGAGCGCGCTCACAGACACCCCCCCCCCCCCCCCCCCCCCCCCGCGTCTCTACTTCCATCTCCAGGGGCATCTAACGTCGCCTCTTGTCTCTCTCTCTCCCTCTCTTTCTCTCTCTTTCTCTCTCTCCCTCTCTCTCTCAGCGCTGCTGCTGCTGCTGCTGCTGCTGCTGCTGCTGCTGCTGCTGCTGCTGCTGCTGCTGCTGCTGCTGCTGCTTTACGCTGATGTTGCATGTCCCCCTCACATATCCTCTTCCATGCATTCGTTCTAGCGATAGTGTGGCTATTCTGCTCGCTTGTGCTTCGTGTAGTATTCGCGTTCGTCATCGTCCTTGACCTCAGCGGTCGCTACGGGAGACAGTTCTTTCTCGGCGAAGACTGCGCATCTTTTTTTTTTTTTCCACGCTTTCTTCGCCTGTTATTTATTTGAGAAACGTCGTCGCAGACAACTCATTTCGCTCCACCATTTCGGCTAACGAGAACAAGCTTCAGGGAACGGTTAGGTTTTCCCCTAGGCGGTAAAAAACCGCCCGTCTCCGATACTATTAATAATATAGTAGATTTAAATAAGGCCCCACGAACGCGGCTCTGAACGAGACGACTTAACTATGAACAGACTTTAAAAATGTCGAGAACAAAGTAATAAAAGTAAGTGGTTATTAGAGACTGCAAAGAAAGAACTCGCATAATAACGAGTTAGTTCCTCTCTCGAGGAGCCAACTCGACCTAACTAAGCTATTACGGTCTGTTTGCTCCTTTGTATGGGTACATACATACGAAATACTTTCCCTTCCCCTCTCTTTTTCTCCCTGACACCCCCTTCTGCTCCTACATCCGCTGCTGACCGCCGTACAAGTGTCAACATCATCTGCCAAAGAAATACAATGCGGCAAGGAGAAAAAGTCTCACGTTCCTTCTCATCAGGGCTTGTAAATAATATCTATATAAATAACCCATTACTAACATGTAGTAGTAGTAGTAGTATGCAGTTTTGCTATTACTGCTATGCTATAGATAGGGCAACGCGACAAAAATGTAGGCCCTCTATTCTACTAATACATTGAAACAAATCAATTGATAAAGCACAACTTATACCACGACACCACCACGGCTGCTTCAGAGTGAAGGTTACGAAATCATAGCGTATCACTGAAACGAATACGCATCCCTTAAGAGGCCAAAGGCCAGAACGTTCTAAGCTGTAAAAGACCATCAGGATGTGTAATTGCCACCATCGCGGGCTGTTACTCCTGCCGACTTGTATTTGTATAGACTGAATCAACGACAAGAGAGCAGATTGATACGCAAAAAAAGGGAGGGGGGTGGCTGTGCGCGGCTCGCATTCAGCGTTTCACGACTTCTCACGTATAGCGACAACTGATTAGAACTTTTTGATTGATTGATTTGTTGGGTTTAACGTCCCAAAACCACCATTTGATTATGAGAGACGCCGTAGTGGAGGGCTCCGGGAATTTTGACCACCTGGGGTTCTTTAACGTGCACCCAAATCTGAGTACACGGGCCTACAACATTTCCGCCTCCATCGGAAATGCAGCCGCCGCAGCCGGGAATCGAACCCGCGACCTGCGGGTCAGCAGCCGAGTACCTTAGCCACTAGACCACCGCGGCGGGGCTGATTAGAACTTTTTAAAAGCCATACGCGCAAAATCTAAACACAGCGGTACCAACGATTCAAAAAGCTAAATCGTCAGCAGAATGCCACGCGATGTACAATGTATTAGATAAAGCGCGGTGAAGAAGAAAACATTGATCGTTGTGTCATGCCAAGAGCAAGCTTTTCCCTAACTCTCTACACGTGTTTTTTTTTTTTTTTCCCTCTCCTTGATCCACAAAGGACTGATATTTATACGGACTCTAAAACCGCTGCTAGAGCCTTCGCTTCTGGTTCCGTGTGCAAGGAAGTTTTGAAAACTCTCGCTCAAAAGGAACTCACCCACCACACTATTATTTGGTTGCCTGATCACCTTGGCTTGAAGGTCGGAGGCCTTCCCGATGTCAACGAGCTAGCCCATTCCAAGGCGCGAGGTTTCACTTACCGCGCCGGGACTTGTGCTTCTCAGACAGAGGAATCAGCCCCAACCTTCATTTTAGGGACATTTTGACTGCCTTCAACGAGATCACGAAGCACTATCAATTAGGCCATATAGGTCCTTTCCACTGCCACACGAAAAGTTGTCTAGGCCACAGGCGATCTCTCTTCGCATGCTTCAGACGGTAGCATACCCCTATAGCCCCGTAACCTAAAGCCATTACTCCGATATTTCAGAACTTTGCCCGCACTGCCACAATTGCAGTGATTTTAACCACATGCCCTGGAGGTGCCCCTCTTTAAAAATAAAAAATGAAGAATTTTCCGAAAACGCCTTTCATTTAATGCTCACTAGTCCGGCTCTCATACAACTCAAGGCTGTACAGAAGGCCTAAGATGCAGCGATGATAGACTTCCCCGTCCCTGCATGGGAGCGGCCCGCGATCCTACCACTATATAAAAAGGGGATGGAATACTTCAGGACCCCAATAAAGTTTTCCATCCATCCATCCATCCTTGACGGCACGCATGCAGCGATGCGACGATGTGAGTGAGTGAGTAAAAAAGGAGTTAGACGCCATCTGTAAGGTATACAAATAAGAAAGAGTTGTAGTCGAAGCATACTTCAAATGCCAGCAAAAGAACGCGTGAAGAAAGAGCGCTCGTCTTGCGACCTTTTTATTTTCTGTGTGTTCTTGCGCTAGTATTCCAAGTATGCACCATTTCTGCGTTCACTGTGGCTCAGATGTACGCTTTTGAAGGGTGCATATAACAGGCGAACGCATCCAACCTTCCTTAAGCAGAAAACTCGCTCGCTCTCTCTCTACCGCCGCGCTCTACCGCTCTCAAGAACGGTAGAGCGAATTCGGAACTTATGAGGCACGCACAGTGCGAAAATTCGTAGCACTACACCAAGAAAAAGTAACAAACTCCCATGCCATCGCCCATCCACCTCTACGAAGTTCATTTTTTCCTCCCAGTTAGCTTTGATATGTCAGAGTATACCACGAAAAAAAAAAATAAGGAAAAGGCACGCACACAACGCGAGGTAAAAGCCCTTACAGAGGAGCTGAACGTCCTCAGTAACGATCTATTTCGGCTGCACATGCATGCCACACACCCACTTACACGCACTCGACAATTAGCGCCGCACCATGCACGATTTGTAGACGAAAAAAGAAGTACATATAATTGGCAGCAAAGAAAAAAAAATGGACGAAAGAGTGGGCATTCATCTCTCGTCCGCACTTTCCCCAGACTTGACGGAGAATAATGCCATTTTGTTGTTGCTGCTGTCGTCGCGCAATGCAGCGGCCCGCTTGAAAGGCTGACGGCCGCCGCCAGGCGGCGCATGAAGCACACACGTTTTCGTCATTAAGCAGTCAGCGAACCGAAACCTTGAACGCTGTGAACTTTCTACAGCACTGCTAGACATATGCATGCTTACGCGAAGGTACAGTAGAACAGAGATGATGCGAACAACGACTGAAGCAGACGAAGAGGGAGAGGGAAAAAATTGGCCCCGTATCTGCATGTTACACTGCAAATGTCGTCGAAAGACGTTAGCCTTGCGTGTGGAGAGAGTAAAGAAAACGTTTATTTGATGTTCTGCGCAAGAAAATTGGTGAATGGTATTCTGGAGGCGCTGCGTTAGAGTGCCTCGAGCCTGCAGCGGAGGCGAACGAGCGCATCAAGTCCCGTCATACGTGAGACATTAGCGCTATCTGGCAGTCATCTTTGAAAACGAAGCGCGCGGCGTGCGCGCCCGTCTCGGAGGCGATAAGGTGTAGAACGTAAGGCGATGGGTAGGTGCCACCACCGTGTCGTCTTAACAAAGCATTGGAAACACGCCTTTTCGTGCAAGCGTTGCATTGTCAGCGCAGCATGATAAACGCTACGGTCCTTATAATTACTTGTGTATGCCTTTTCTAGTAAGAAGACACACATACAGAATATTGACGTGTTGTTATGGTGCCTCAGATATGCGCAATAACTGCTTTTTAATTGACAATCGCACAAATATAAACGCTGAATATTGAGCAATATTGGTGGGCGCTGCGGATGGTGTCGGCCATTTGGAGTATCATTTGGCCACTTTGGTGCCATTTAGGGTATCGTTAAGGGCGGACGAACAGAAAAATGTACAGACAGACAGACAGACAGACAGACAGACAGACAGACAGACAGACAGACAGACAGACAGACAGACAGACAGACAGACAGACAGTCCAAAAGTTTTGCGCTGAAGGTCCCTATATGATGATGATATGTGGGGTTTAACGTCCCAAAGCAACCATATGATTATGAAAGACGCCGTAGTGGAGTGCTCCGGTAATTTCGACCACCTGGAGTTCTTTAGCGTGCACCCAAATCTGAGCACACGGACCTACAACATTTATGCCTCCATCAGAAATGCAGCCGCCGCAGCCGGGATATTTGAGGCTCCCTAAGAAAGACTATCGTCTTTAAAAAATACGAAATACAACGAAAGAATGAGAGCTGATCTGCAGTTCAGATATGCCACTGCCATAGTTACTTAAGACTGCCAGCACGCAACGCGAGAGGTACTGGGATCGATTCCTGGTGTCGCCAGGTACACATCCTTAAGGAGAGAGATGTATACTCACACGAGCATGGCATTCGGTTGTCCATGTGCTGGCTGCTGATCAAAAGGTCTAGGGTTTGATGCTAGTCGCGTCTGTCGCATTTAGATGGAGTCAAAATACCAGGTGGCCGTGTACTATGTCCGGAGCCCTCCACTATATATATATATGGCTCACCTCATAATCACATCATGGTTCCGGCGCGCGTTAAACCCCAGATATCATGGTTGCGCAATGACTAACTTCTCAGGCACACAGCTCTGGGACTCATTGCCATGGTACATTAGGATTCTCTCTAATTTCCACACATTCAAGCTAAACCTTAGATCTTATTTGCACTTAGCATAATCATTTCATCATAACCGCTTTTTAGACCTTGTTTATGTGAAATCATGTTAGTGTTATGCTTCTTTTGTTAAAATGATTACTTGGTGTTATTCAGTTGCGTTGGACATACTTTTGCTACTCATTCCTTATGGGAGGTGCCCTGTACTGTCTGTTGATTTTGAGACCTCCCACTGTATCTGTATATTCCCCAAACGTAACTACAACATTTACAAAATTGATTGATTGATTGATTGATTGACACTTATATGGAGAATGCATGTGGCCTATCCCTTTCGCTTTCTTGTATCTCGCTTCCCAGACTCTCTTTCCCGTACTCAACCCACGACACCGCGCCGCACTTCATGGTATAGGATGCGAAAACTACCGTCCTCGTTAACGATCTTATAGTTCAAAACTCATCCTGTCATTAAGACGGAAGAAAATTTTCCAGATGCATGCAAACTTATGCTTTGTTCATACGTTAAAGACAGGAAACATGTATACAACTTATGCCCATCACGCTCTTTTGGGACGTCGCCTCAAAAGCTTATAAAGGTTATTGGTGTGAATAATGTTCTGACCTGCGGTCGGCACTGTGGTATGTACTCTGGTGCTTTGAATGAACGCGTGAACATATAACATAGCATATACGTACAGTACATTCTTATTCAATGATGCTCCCATTGCTTGCGCTTAAAAAGAAGTGTAATAGCACTTTGCGCAATATATTATATTTATGTATTCGTTAGGGCGCATAAGTATCGTCAGTTGTTGCAGGGTACAAAATACGGACGCTCGCAGCTGTTTACAAGGTGTCCGTTAGTGTCATAACAGTGCTATAGCAAGTTGAAATGCGGTACAGTCGCCTTGTGAAGTGCACAGCGAACTCGGACCGTGCACGAGTTGGGTCCCCAAAGTTCGACGTGCTTCGTACACGGCAGTGAATCGGCCGTCGATATCTGAGACGTTGATAACACGGGAGCGAACGTATGCATCGCCGAGTATAATTTCCTTCGACAGACGACGGCTGCGACTATACATTTCAACAAAACGACAAAAACAATTTCTGCTGCTGCCGCTTCTTCTTCATATTTTCTCTTTCTTAGTCAATTATTGCATTGATTCTGGCGTCATAATTCACCTACGATCATCACTTTTCGCGTCTTATGAGTCATCTCAGGCTCGTAAAGGTCGCTTCACACGACACAAAGAGTAGCGAGTTTATAGTCTGCGAATTCGCTCGCAGCAAAAAAAAAAAAAAAAAAAAAAAAAAAAGCAGTTCACTCTCACCGCAGACCGCTGCGGCGAGCTATACCAACATGTTGGAAATTTTTCGCTCTGACCGCAGCGGCGGGAGCGATTTGTGTTCGGGACCCGTCGAAATATGGTCGGGCCGGTCAAAGCTGTCGAAACTGCGTCAACGTGTTTGTTTTGGTAATGGCCTCTGTTGCGAATTTTGAAGTGTAGTTAGATTGGAAAGTGTTCTTAAATGACGAAACACAAGTTATCTTCGTTACCGTTCGTGGAAACTTAATAATATCATGACGCACGGATTGTAAGATTATAATTGAAAAATTGTATTGTCTGCCACAACGAACGGTGGCAAGAAACGTTGCAAGCCGCTCCAGTCGCAGAGCTAAAATCGCAGACCGTTCGCGGTCCATGTGAAACGAAACCGCCATTAGCGGCGGTTGCGAGCGAACAGAGCGATCGGAACATTTCCTTTTTTTTTTCGCTGCAATCGCCACGGCATGTGAAACGGCCTTAAGGCGGAGGAATTTTCGACAGCCGGAGATGCTTTCGTCTGAGCCTCAGTTACACAGCGTTACATCAGCGTTCTTATACATTCTACGCCCAACAAAACGTGCCGACTTTTCGCAGGCGGGAGTCGAGCCCTTGACTTAATGTATCCAGGTTCAACGCATTACACGGTTGTCTGTCGAGGTTAGCGTGTCGCCACTCAGGTGTTGCCGAATGCTATACGCACTAACGCTTTACAAATCATGCAGCGCGGCTCTGGACAGTTGAAGCAGGGCCATGCAGTGAAAAATCACACGCCACGAAGTGGCCTATACGCATAGTCCAACGTTATATGTACATACAGAAAGAATCGGCTCACTCAGGGATCGCTCCAAACACGGTCGGTGCTACTATCAAGGGAGCAGCGTATATCAGGCCCCGAAACAGAATGCGGAGGTCATTTGCTCTGGAGATGCCGACGTCTTTGGGCGCCAGGAGCGCCACGCAGAGCTGCTATTTATGCATCGTTTGACGCTCTGCGTCTGGACGCGCACAAACAACAACATTGAACGTATAGATAAATATAAAAAAAAGGCAATGGCCGCTGTGAGAATCGTTGCTTCGAAATAGAACAACGTCGGTCGGAGCGGGCTGCATGCATTCAGCAGCACTTCGCGCGATGAAGGAACGCTGTACGAGAGAGTCGTTTTCGAGCGAGACCAAAGTGGCACGGCGGGAAAGCCGGCGAAAGTTAATAATCCCATTAGGTTGCGATGCAGGACGCCACCAGCGACGCATGCAACCACCTCTCTCTTTTCTCTCTCGCTCACACACACAAACACACGCAGAGCGCCGTTGCGTATGCACATTCCTCGCCGCGGCTCTCCATAGTAGCGTGCAGTACTACGAGAGCTACGTGCGGGGCATCGACACCCAGAATTCCAGTCGAGAATTCCCGCTCACTCATAGCAAACATGTATGCAGTGAAGCGCCAAAGTTTGCGGGAAGCGGGTTCCACGATCGAAGGTCAATTCAGCCTTGTTTTTAGTTTCGTATTTGTATACCAGACAACAATGCGGAAATTACACGAACGTAGTGCGGCCATAAAAGTAAGCCCGCGCGTTGTGCACGGTATAACACTCGGTTCGATCTGTGACGCTTTGTGTATAGAACAGCTATCTCACGTATAGTCGTAGAAAAAAAAAAAACAACGCAAGTTAGCACGGAAGATTAAAGATGCAGAAGTTACTTCTAAGTGGCCGAAAAGATGCATTAGCTGTCCCTTCGGTGTTATGTCTATTCCTACAAGAAAAAAAAAGTTCCGTCTGATCTCACGCATTTTGGGAGTCGATTCCACGCGAAGCAGTCAGAGAGCAGCCACCTGTAGCCAGATTTTTCACCTGGACACAAGCGTTACGAGTAGGATCGACGTCTCCGTCTTACACGAAGTTAGCAGTGCGCACATCGCTGGCTTGCTATAGGAACGCCGACTACACCGGCGTTTAAAGTGTATAGCTTATACGGTACGACGTAACGTGGACAAGCATGCCACAGCAAGGGTGTCCGTTTAATTGCAACCAAGTGCACGCACGCTATATGGTGCGATCACGTGCATGTCATAAGAAGCGGTCATCGGCCTATACGAGCCGCGTCAATTAGGCGTAGTCAATTAATCTTTATTACACTGTTGAGAAGGCGGATAGTGAACGCTGCCAACCACTATTACTAGTTGGGAGCATGTAGCTAATCCCCACTGCTGGGAACAAAAAGCTTTCTCGACACACTGCACGCTTTCCTCAAGGGTACGCGAAGCTGTACAGTATATAGCCGCCCGCGGTGATAGTGTAGGCCTGTTAGCGACTGCTCGCCAGAAAGCACGAAGCGTGACGACGGAGGGTCGCGCCAACGCGGCGGCGGACTCGCGCTGAAAACGAGCCCCATCGGAGTATAGCAGCCCCTCCGCGATGAGCTCATTAGCGGAGCCGAATGCAGCCTCCGTTCGGGGAGTACGACGCATGAATATAGCGGAGGCAGCGAACGAACAACGCAGTGTGTGTGTGTGTGTGTGTGTGTGTGTGTGTGTGTGTGTGTGTGTGTGTGTGTGTGTGTGTGTGTGTGTGTGTGTGTGTGTGTGTGTGTGTGTGTGTGTGTGTGTGTGTGTGTGTGTGTGTGTGTGTGTGTGTGTGTGTGTGTGTGTGTGTGTGTGTGTGTGTGTGTGTGTGTGTGTGTGTTTACACAAAGGCGAGGCCGTTGGCTGATCACTCCCTCGGCGCACGCGCGCATTAGCGCAAATAGAGCGGCCGATTTTTATCGGCGACTTTTCTCTCCGCTGCGTCATTAATTCATACACTGCTGCAACGCTCCCCATTCCTTTTTCCCTAACTTCGAGTCTACATCCCCCCCTATATCCCCTTTCTTTTAATCCAACTCCATTCTCTAAAAGATAAGATACGCAATACACAAATATATAGTCCACCATTCAGTTTCACTTCCCATTCCTTTTGTTCGGAGCTTGCATACGAGATGCAGTCAATGCTGCAGGGGTGAAAGTTCGCAATCCACTATCCCATTTAATCCTACAGCACGGCTTGGGAAGTTTCAACTACTCCTGCATAAGCACAGTTTCGCGAATTCGCTAACAGTAATAATATTATTCGAAATTTCGCGAGCCCAAACCACGATAGGACAATGAGGTGCGCGGTACAGTGAAGGGATCTCGAAATTTTGACCAGCCGGTTTTCTTCGCAAACTCTTAACATCGCACACTGCACGGGTCCTAAACGTTTTCGTCTTTACAGAAACAGAGACCACCGAGGCAGGGATCGAACCTGCGACTTTCGGTTCAGAACCCGGGCACGTTGAGCACGTCACTACATAACTTAGGTGGGCCTCGAATTTGCTTGTTCCCTGTATTCCATATTTTTATCGTCGTTCCCTCTCCTTCCCCTTGAGCCAATGACAAAACACAGCTCCACAACCCGTGTTATATTGCAACCTAGATACCTCGTCGACCGTATACACCGGAACACGGCGAGCTCAGTGCTTGCTGCCATATTGAAAAGCGTGTGGCGCCATCTGTTGCAAGCGCCGCGAAGCAACTCTCAACTGCCAGGCGAGCAGACGTTCTGCAAATCAAACGCGAAACCTCACGACTCGAGTACGGCTGTAAGCATGTTTCGTGCTGTTCCTGTGCTGGAATTTTATGCTGATTTCGGGTGAAACGTCGAGGAGACCTTCCTCGACAGTCCGGAATGTCTGCAGCACGTGCATTGCAGACTACGGAAGCAGTTTCATCACGTACGTACTATTGCGATTGAAAGAAACGCGGAAAGCGTTACTTTCGACACAGTCTAACTGCGGCGTGCCTTGGCTCTGGCAAGCAGAATTTGTGCTGTAAGCCGGTGTCAACGTAGCGCTAGAATCTGGTTCCAACTTATACTAATGCACCGCATGTGTATCAATTGCCAGTCCTGCCGGGCACTCGGAACATACACGCGGTGCAACAGTGGTCGCCAGAACAAGACATTAAAATGCTACGGTGACGCCAGCCGATAGCACGTGTAGATTCGCCTATTGTGACAGTCAAGACATGTCGCAGTTCGACCGAGTCGAAAGTCATGCTTTCCGTGCCGTTCACGCATCGCGACATTAGGCCGTTGCAGTTGTACTAAACATGCGCGGTGTGTGCATACACGCGTTATTCGTCATACGTATATCCTATTATTGACATGCGGCCTGCGAAAAATTACGGCAATAGTTTTGTGACTCATACTACAGGCATACTGCACGCAAATCGCTGCTGTAAAGTGAACCAGCTGGAGTCGCGCTCGAACAAACGCAATAAGTATATACTTACTCGTACACTTCACTGGGCTCGTAGTTTTTCCTGCTGGTTGCGATTATAACCTATAAGGCGGTGGAGCTCGGCGTTTTTAGTTGTGGACGGAAATCCGTGCAATCGCAAAACACCGCACCGGCACGATTCCCGCGATGCGCTGTGAACTTCACAGGCAGTGCTCATAAATCCCTTACTCTTACGCTGGTTGTAGTCGCATCAGATGACAGCGGAGCGATACCCAGATGACATTTTATAAGCGGGCGCAGCGTGAACGGGCGCCTTTTCGTATTTGAAACTCCCAGAGCCACTGCATTCCATGCCAGCAAGGCGCGCCTTGGCAGTTGCAAACAAATTATGACGTCTCTGGGAGCGAGGGTATACCGCCATAGGCGCCTGGGTGCGAGTTCGGCGTGCTCTCGTCTATACCTACACGGCGCAGACACGCGGCACTTCAATATTACTGCGATGTACGCATACCCAGGCGCGCTATGCGCAAGTATAGGCCCATGCCTCCCCGTATAGCATGCGCGGCTGCGGCGTGATGGCGGGCATTTTATCTACATGCTCGCACGCTATACAAAATGCGGGGAGGTAATTTGACCGGCCAAGATAGCTTACACGCATGCACGATCCCGCGAGTCTGCAGAACCGTACACTTAAAACATCACCACCTAGTTGCAATGCGGGCAAATTGCTTCCCGTTACAAAAAACTCCGAAGGGGACTGCAGCAGTGCACACGGCTGATATACAGCTTGCGTGAGCATAAAATAAGCACCCCCCCCCCCCACACACACACACACAACCGCATATTTACGATACGTTATAAGATCGTCAGTTGAAGAGACTTGTATGGGAGGGGGGGGGCTGCGTTGCTTTACCCACTTTGCGCCCCCCCCCCCCCCCACTAATGGAAAAACCATGCGTGCACCTATGAGCGGGCACCTTTTTTTTTTTCGCGTATATACGCATAAACCAGACCACATAGCCAATTCAGCATAGCCCGCAGCAGAACCAGTTGTATAGCGCGAAGTAATTGTACAGCACCAGTTGCGGCATGCAGCGTCGATGAATGCGTGGTATGTGCTTGGAGAACGCGCAGTTTTCGCAGTATATGAAAACGCATTATCCGTGTCGCGCGAACAACGCGCGCTGAATTTCGCGCAGTTATAACGACGGGTGGGCCTTCGTTGTTAGCGAGTCGTGATGACAGGAAACTGGCATGATGACAGGAAACTAGCGCGCTTAGGAAAGCGCGTATTTGATTCGCTTTCACTCGCTCCCTTACATATTTTGCAAGCAAATTACGTTCGTTGCGATACGTCTCCAAAGAAGGAGTCGGCTATTGATGTAACCATGAGAGTACAAAAGATATTGTTACAACGAAAGCAGCAGCAGCAACAAAAAAAAAGTCACGTTAAGAAACGTGAACTCGGCATGATAAAATTACTTATCTTGAGATTGGTCTGTCGTAATGTGCAGTCGCTAGCGTGTGTCACAGAACGTCGTGTCGTCGAGAGCAGTATAGCACATAAAGCGTGTTCAACTCGCATATCGGAGGGCTATATCGAAATGCCTCATTGCAATTCTTATCGTTCGTACAGGCTTGCTCCTCGTATAAGATGCTGCTGATGGGGTTCGCAGCTCATATAAGAGGTTGCTGGTGCAGGCCTGTTGCTCACATGGAGCTGAGCAGTGCTAACAAGCCTGTGTGATGTGCTGTGAACAGCAGCGAGTGCACGTTTTCTCTCTCTCACACTCTTTCTCCTACGTAACATCGTCAACGCCCAGCGTACAGGGTAAAAAACTAATGCTTGTTCTGATAGCCCTTCCCCTTTAATATATACCGCCACTCTTTCATCTCTCGCTGTCTGCGGAGCTTAAGGGGACACAAAGAGAAACAATGACTTCGTTTATATCGACAACCTAACTGTGAGAACTCCAGTGCGATATGTTTGACTTTAATAAGTTCATTATTGGCGAAGGAACTCAAGGGCAAAGTTTCGTTGTTAAATTTCGCGCCGAAACCTTCGTCGTGACGTCAAAATTTTCAAAATCTATTTTTCGTATTTTAGTGACATTTGGCTCAATGAAATTTTGTTAAACTTCGCATGCTATGAGTATACGCCACCCACAGATCCCTTCGAAATTGATGACGTCACGGCATTTGGTGCGGGAATCCCACGGTGACGTCTCCAACCTTCATTTACTTTTCGCGCGTTGCGGTGAAGAGTGTTGTTTTCGGGATTGTGTAATCGTACTTCACTAATACGCGAAAAATCGTTTTGCTCTTTAGTCCATCTTTAAGTTGCGTAACAGTACAATAAGCCAACAGCCGCAGTGATTATCACCCCGATGCAGTTACACTACGAACCAAGTGGCTACGCCGAAGTGTATGTTCTACGGCGCGATTCCTGTTGATGCATGCGAAAGCCTCGCCGAAAGCGATATACAGGATGGTGCAGGGCTCTCATGTGACGCAGCTCATCCCGGCGGATACTGCGCGAGTACCTTCCTCCGACACGAGTGATACAAGCGAGATCTTGGAACTGCCGTAACGCCCAGAAGTAAAGGTGTTGTGAAAATCGATGGTGTGCGATACCGCTTTCGGCGTTTCGGGCGCCCACAAGTGAATAATATATTTAGATATATTTACACACATATAATTTACATATTATATATTATAATATATAATATGTAAATACAACTCTGAATTATATGCAACACTTGACTTAAAGTCCCACACACTTGCCAGCGTTCAGACTGCGCGCCGTCCGCACGGGCGACATAAGGCTTAGCGCTCGTGTCTTTCGTGTCCTTGTCTCTGTGTCGTCGTTTTGTTCTCGCGCTATAACTACCGTCATGCCATACCAACTAGACCAAGCTGCCACGCCTCAGTAACCCGGGAGGCATTATAATAACGCCACATCGGGCCTTGTACGCAGGATATACCAGGTATGATGTAGGAATAGCAAGGAACTTGAGTCCCCAATACATGGATATCACGCGACATTCTACAGCCAGCCATGGGATGCGAAAACGCCTGTGTTGTAGACTAATATACGTCGCATCGCCCTGTCCCATGCCCTCTCGCTAAACGTTCCCGGTTCAAGCTCCAACAATTGGCTCTAAAGGTTCATGCGCCGCTACAAAAGAGATGGGTGATGACTAAGAATGGAATGTTGAACTAATTGTTCAAAAAAAATTTTTAAAAAAAGATACAAGAAAAAAAAGTTACGCATCGGTGCAAAGCACGGTTGCCATGAAGTATACAGGTTAATGTTTAAACGTAAAGGCTGATGATCTGAGAAGGCGCGAAAAAATCCGACACGCCGAATAGAAAAAACACAGCACGCACTTTACTGCGCAGTTTTAATCGCGCCTTTTCACATCAAACACCTTAACCAACTAGACCAAATTTTTGTAATGCATCAAGCCTGTTCTGTCACTGTAAGGACGGAGCTTGATGATCACACGAGGACAAAAGTATGCATAGTATCCAAACAGATGCGTTTGTGTCCCTTACCTTCAAGCTTTATCATTGAATGTATCGCTACAACAAAGAGCATTTCCAATTTACGCTAGCCAATGCATTCAGCACGCTTGTTCAACGATCGAGCCATGCTACGAGTACGCAACGTTCTCGTCTTGCCTCAGAAAATCCGGCTGCTCCGGGACTCCGTGGACGTCGACGAAGCCAGCCACTTCGAGTGTGAAGAGATTCTCGCTCAGGAAAGAGCCTTATGCAGCGAGGCCTCTCGCATATCGTCGACGACAGTCTTTAAAAAAATGCCCCGCCACGCTGTTCCTTCCCGGGCACCAGACTGCCCCGCTTTGCGAGTAAAAGCACAGCGATAGCCGGCGACTGTGTACAACCGCAATCACCGCAACCGAGGACGATCTCGACGACTGGCTTCCCCTCGGGTACGTGGTATTATAACCGCACCGACGGCATCCCTGCGATGACGTCGAAAGGGGGAAGGGATGAAACAAACAGTTTTTCGATGCGGGGGTAGCGGAAGACAACCAATGAAAACGAAAAAAAAATGAAATAAAGGATACGAGGGGAATAGTGCACAAGGGAAGGCGGCTCATGCGGCAGCGCTGGCTTCCCCACGCGGACGACGGCACCGACGACAGCGCCGGCGAAAAGGGAAAGGGCAAACCCGCGAGAAAGGGTAGGACTTGGGGAGAGGAACAGCGCGAAGGAGAGATCCCGACTTCTCAGAAATGTGTCGCGACTTACGTTTGCCGCAGACTTGGCCCGAGAAGCGGCGCTTTTTTTTTTTCTTTCTTTGGTCGCTTTTTGGAAAGTCGCGGTCACTTAAACCGATCGCCACGCCGCCACAGTTACTTCGAACGCTGTTGGCCCGTCAGCCGAGAAAGAGCGACCTCCGTGGAAGCTCTCGTTATAAAACACCGACAGCGCAAAAAGCCAGCTGAGGGCCGAAGAAGGCGGGCGATCCGTACAAGCGAAGATGCGAGGCCAGGGACGAAGAAAACTACAAATGACGAACAACCAGAGCGAGCGGGCGGGCGGGACGTCAGTGATGCAGTCGGCATTCCACAGTGAGTGAGAGAAAGAGAGAGAGAGTAAAGCGGCGACGTCTGGCGAATAGAGTTGTGAAGCAGTGCAAGGATACACCGAGATACATTGAAAGGAACGAGACGGAGAGGGAGAGGCTTCGAAAGGGTGACGGCAGTGCGCGTTTCTTTTCGGAAACGCCAACGACAACGAACGGAGGGGACCGGGGAGAGGCGACGCCAGGATCGAGCGAATACCCCCCCCCCCCCCTTCTTCAAATGGCGCCGAATTGCGAGTGATGAGCGGAGATTGCCGGGCAAGGCCGCTTCCACATGGTGCCGTCGTCGACTGGTCCACGGCTGACGAGGCGGCCGAGCCCGTACATTTCTTCCGAGTATCACTTTGTTGCGCCCCGGTAACACGCGCGCCGCCACACTTTTCTTTTTTCCTAGACTCGGCGGCCTCGAAGTCGGCGACGCCAACGAGACGGCCGTGACGTAACGCGGTCGCCCGAACACGCGACGACGAAGACTGGAAGAGAAGCCGACCACGGGAGGAGCGCACGTCTTCCGCTGACAGCAGCTCCGGCTGCATATGCGGAACAGCTAGAACTTGACACAAGGACGCGCAGTATTGGGCGGCTCTTCTGTGTTACACTCTTGATCGGTCTTTTTCTTTTGGCGGAGCTTGTCGCATGCATCCTGGGTGAAATTGAATTATCGCCGCTTGTCGAGACGAATTGCACAACGTATTGGCAGCGACAAGCGTTGACGCAATGAAGCTGTCAAATAGCAGCTACTCGTACGGTGCCCGATAGGCGGGCGAAGAGGCCGACGTGGCACAGCCCGGGGCCAACTTCCATGAACACGGATCCAACTTCACTTTCGTGAGGAAAAGGGGCATGCTTTCAGCGAACCGTGCGTGTACAGTGGCTGATAAATCATGCGGAACGAGCCTGAAGCGAAACAGGCCACGGAGATTTACGGAATGATCGACCGTATCAAAACATATAGCATAGCACAGAGATAAAGAAAGTAAGGGAATTGTCCGAGGTCCACGTTTCTTTGTTACACACAATCAAATGAATCCAACAGCAATTGAACCAATAGAATCGTATGGCACACTATTCGTCGTTTTTAGCTGAATACACAAACCTAGCAATCGCGACTTAACTTGTATACGTAAGCCTATAGCAATTACGACTTGACTTTGAAACGAATTTAAAAGAAATAAGCGCATCCTTTCTGCCGGTGGCATCCGAACCCACCACCTTCGAAAACGTGGAAGCGAAGCGTTCAGCTCTTAAAACAATTTTGGCGAACCTATCACGCAGAGGAAGGGACTACGAGGAGCTATCGGTGGTGGAAAGCTTCGTCAGTGGGCACTTACACTTTTGCTTGGTTGGTGTTCCTTTGGCGAAAATGTGAATTTGTGAACGAATCGCGCCAAGCGACGGGATCCACAACGACGGTATACGCATATGCCACTTAGCAGAGCGAGAAACCGGCGACATTCACGACTAGTCAGTTTACGGTATATATTACCACAACCAGTTCAAGGTGCTGCGAGCATATCAAATAACCCACGGATGGTGTTACAGAGCTTCTGACTTCTGAAAGTTCACAAAGCGCGCAACTACGTGACGTAGTTACCTCCATCCCTCCATAGCATATGGTAACAATGAGCTCGTTCTCTCTACTCGGACAATTGAAATTAGCGGCGCACACATACTGAATTACCGCATTTACTCGATTGTAGCGCCACCACAATCATAACACGAGGGGTGGCTTTTGGTTGCGTCGAGAATGAAACTCGGTCATTTCGATCATCTTTTCGGAATTCGATTGTAACGCGAGGGTCGAAATGTAACTTACAAGTGTGGCAGCTTGGGCTAGTTGGTATGGCATGACGATAGTTACAGCGCGAGAGCAAAACGACGACACAGAGACAAGAAGGACACAAAGGACACGAGCGCTAACTTAGCGCTCGTGTCCTTTGTGTCCTTCTTATCTCTGTGTCGTTAGCGCTCGTGTCCTTTGTGTCCTTCTTGTCTCTGTGTCGTTAGCGCTCGTGTCCTTTGTGTCCTTCTTGTCTCTGTGTCATCGTTTTGTTCTTGCGCTATAACTATCGTCAGGCGAGGGCCGATTTTAACTATATAGCAAAGATCTGAAGAAGAAAAAAACTATCGCGACATTCGGGTATATATACGCGTTATTGCTGCACTAGAAGAGTGCACAATAACGCGATCGGCATGTTAGGTTGCCCATCTGTACTTGGGTAACAATAATGTGCGCAAAACAAAAAAGTGGAATCAATCATAGCATAGCGAACAAATCAATATATCACTGCTAGGAGCGGATATCTGAAACTTGTCAACACTGTGATCCACAATCATTTCGCCAGCCGCTACACTAGCCGAGATTATTTGCCATCATTTAGCTGACATTGTTAAATCTTATAGAACACTGTTAGAAAAAAAAGTAATCAGTAAACGCGTGTGTTTACTTGTTCACGGAGTATTTCACTTACCTTCGCTGCATACCTTTGCTAGCCAGGAGTTAGTACGGCTTGTCAAGTTTAGCAGTTTCTAACCAGGAAAGCTTTCCTATAGCGCTTGTAACTTTATAAAGTAACTGCTAAGCCGCCTACGTTGCCATATCTTTCGTAGATGCCGCAGTATACATTTTGCCGTAATGGTGACATAAGCAAAATTTAGAAAAAAATGACTACATTAGAATGGAAGTATCGTGCTACGTAATGACACACACACACACACACACACACACACACACACACACACACACACACACACACACACACACACACACACACACATATATATATATATATATATATAAGTAAACAGAAGGGCACATGCTGATGTGTAGAAAACAAATTATAAATTACATAGCTGCGAAACCAGTACACGCTGTGCAATCCTAAAGTATAGGGGAGTGTTGTTCCGGAACTCCGCAAACTGTAGTGCGCTTGTTCGTATTATCAAGCTCCCGAGATGCACTGAAAAACGGTATACGGTGTAGTTATAGCGCAAAGAAGGCGCGTGCAAGCCAATCAGAAATCATAATCGACAGTGTTTTTTGGCTATGAAAGAACTGTTCGTCCAGTCGGTAACTGCAAATTCTTCCGTAAAAACCGGGTCGAAGGCTCAAACAAGGGCCAGCAATGGAAAATATAACAGTTCAGCTTCACAGCTATAGTTGACGTGGCGCATAAGTTCAAGCCTTTCCCCTAACGGAATAATGGGGCTAAATGAAGCTTGCCGCGGGCGCGCTAAACATACTTTATCGGGGCGAAGCTCCTTTTAGCGGCACCCGTTCGTCCCTCGTAGGCGTTGTAGTAGTGTGTAACAAGTATAACATTTCGACCTCCAAGGTGGTGCCGGTGAGAAATTTCTTCTGTGCGTTGTTGAACAATAAAAGATAGTGCTCAATGTACATGCCAATGACTGCTAAGTGGGAATGAGAAACAGGAGAATTCGGCTTTTAGTTATCGCGCACGCTGCGAATTTTTTCTTGTACAACAACGCACAGAAGACAAGAAAAGGTTGCTATGTTATACTCGCTGGGCGTAACCTCCTAGGTTTTAGAAAGGTTTAGCGAGCGTTCGGCCGCAGGGCCATGAATACAGTGAACTAGTATATACCATGAACTCGAGGTGGTTAAAGGTGGGAAGTAGACCCGAAGGGCAAGCAGTAAGAAAGTGTGCGTGTGCCACCTCACGTTTAGTCCTTGGAATTTCCGCTGGATGGCGGTGCTTCTATATGGGGAACATATGATGAAAAGATGCGAGATGGTGGTACTTGGAGAGTTAAATAGATGGATGAACGGACACAGACAGATGCATGGATGGACGCATGACCGGACGCGGGGTCGGATGCATGGACGAACGCAGGGACGGTCACACAGACGGACGCATGGACGGATGGAAGCAAGAACGAATGGACGGACGAATGCTTCGCCCAACTCTCCATCATTCACTCCGTGGATATGCTGCCATTTTTTGTTCTAAACACACAGGCGCTGCCGATACCTGCAACTCATATATTGATCTATGAAAACGAAAGAGGGCCGGTAAAGAATTAGGAAGTGGTAATGGATACACACACACTCATCAAAACTGATGTGAGAGTGACTCGGAGGCGTGCTCCGGCAAGGGACTAGAGAAAAAAGACACAAGACCGCGACGAGGAAGACTCAATATCGATGAGATGCCAAAGAGGATTGTCGTTAACAACCATTCACTTTCACAGCTTTGATTTACTTTCACAACTATTCCATTTGACAAATAATCACAGCCGGAGATAGACGCATGCATGTTAGATAGACGCATGCATGAACAAGACAAGACCACTTGCCAAAACGTCGGTAGGCGACGCCTCTTGTTCACAATATTTTTTCATCTCTAACACGCTTTAAGTACTTCATCTAACGTTGTCGAATTCCATTGTTGTAGGAGCATACAATCGCCTCGAGCTGTCACAACAAACATCTCCCACGACAAATAGAAAGAAAGAAAGAAAGCCGCCGGGCCCACACCCCCTGCACCAAAAGAAGGCTACTTTCCAAACGCCGCCGCGCACGACAAGCGGCTAAAAACCGTGTCATCGCGCTGCAAAAGGCCTCTATTCTTCAGCCAGCGCGACTATCTGCCCCCCGCCCTTCTAACAAGATTTCTGTTGTGGTGTGTTTATCTTCTTTTGCAACGGCAAAAAAAAAAAAAAAACGGCACGGCTCCTTCTTCCATTCTCCAGCTTAGGCCTGGGAGGGGGGGGGGGGAAAGAGCAGCACATCGATCAAACAGCAACGACAATGAATGCCCGCGGACCCCTTTTTCTAGCACCCACCTGCGACGGCCAGCCGCAGACGCGGCAACAACAACGGCGAACAAGAAGAGACCGTGCTAACATGCGGGGGGATAGAGTCGTCGCACGCTTGTTTACAAACAGCCACGCGCGTGCCGCGCCCCAAAAGCCAGGTCGGGAAACGAGACAGGCGCGAGCGATCACAGTCTGCTGCGCCTGTCGACTGCAGGTGCGCGATGATCGCCGTCTGTCGCTTGCGAGGAAGGACCTTCTGCGGCCGGAATGCGGTCGCGATCGAGCCATCGTCATTAACGATATCGACGAACTCCAGTATAGACGGGCTTGAGTGCTCCCATATCGAGCTGTTAACCTTCGTGTTTTGCATGTTAAACGCGAAACTCTCTACGGTAGACGCGTGGAAACGCTTGGGTTGGTACGTACGATGTTTCCTGGACGCAGTGTTAGTCTATACGCAAAAGAGTTAACAGAGCAGTGTACAGCGCGCTTGGCGTCCGCGAAAAGGGCAAAGAGACTCAAGAAGCTCGGACTTCGTGCCGTGATATCAGCCAGGTCACTTGGTTATTTAATGTTTATTTCAAGCCTTCTGTTCCCACAACAGAATTGCGGTTTACCGGTCGATGGAACCGATCTCTTGCAACGCTTCGTGTAAACGCAAGTACAGACACGTTAGTTTGTTTCGCCTAGTCTCCCAGTAGAGAAGGGGGGGTTAAAACTCAACTCAGTCAACATTAGGCCACTGCCTCGAATTTACACCACCAGAAAAGTAGAAAGCGCTAGGGTTTCTGCAATAACAATTAAATGCTTGTCTAGTCCACCTCGGCCCCGCCAAATGGCCCCACCTGTCCTGCCTCTTACGTTTACGGCTATGGTGTCCGGTATGAAAAGTTTTGCAGACAGACTAAAGATCTCTGTTAGCCACTGGCTAGACAATGCCGGTAATACGCTGGTAAAAAATTGGCCGGGAATAAACAGTGTGCCGCATTATTACATGAAGTGAGCGGTATTTCCTTGGGAAATACTATGATGGTAAGTGTCGTTGAAAGCTTGCTGAATGGATAATTACAAGGGAGCCTCTTCTTGGGCAAGTTGTTGCTTTGATTGACGACGTATCGGGTGCTAAGTACGTATCACGAAGAGGAGACACACTCGAGACAGTCGTGGCCATGGGCGTCGGCAGGGGGGCGCAAAAGGGGCCCTTGCAAGATCACTTGCTTGCACCTCCTAACACATCCTGCCAAGAAGAATGGTAGGAAGCAGTTGAAGAGAAAACAGAGAGGCGTTTACTTATTTATTTGTTTGGTGGGGTATCGGGTGAACACAATGTGGACCTTTTTAACGAAATGACGTACAGCCTTATTCTTTTTAGTGGCACCTCACTGCGGTGCGACCTTACGGTCGTGTGGTGACGTTATAACGTTGTGCCTGCACCTGGTTGTTGCAGTGCAAGACTCCACCAGGCCTTCGACATACGATTGGTTTGAGCATAAAAATGACAATTAGGAGAGCACGGCGCAGCGTCGTTGGGCAGGGAAGAGAACTGAAAGAAGAGGGCGAGAGAAAGAAAAATGTCACCTTTTCGAGAAATGGGCATTCATAACGCCGAGCGCCAAAACCGGGCACCTATCTCCAAACACACAGACACATATGATTATGAGAGGCACCGTAGTGGAGGGCTCTGCGGAGATTTCGGACGCCCACTGACATCGTACAGGAGACGTGACTCATTTCGTATCTATCGGAATGCGACCGTCACGGCCGGGATAGAACCCACGACATGCAAGTCGGCAGCCGAGCCCAGGCTGTATTACCGTGAGGGAACTGAGTAATCTTATGTAGTAGGCCACACTTGTGTACTTATCTCTCGGCTGAAAACCTCTAAATATCCCGTATGCACAACGGATACCACAGCAGCTTCAGCTCTTGTTTGATGGTCGAGAGTCTTCAACGCATTACTCGCGGTAAGCTCCTCAGGAGAGATCACGATGCTGGGATTGCACTCCCGTTCAACAAAACCTTCCTCTTCGTGCGAGTTTTCGTTGTTGTTGCTTTGTTTTCTTTGTTTTGCTCCAGAGGCGCACAATGTCGCCGTAGCTTTGAAGGCGGAGCAACAGCAGGCGATACGATCTCTCCCGCCGACGCCGCATGCATGTAGCCGTCGAAACGTCAAACCTGCCGCAACACACTCACAGGTGAGAGGAGGGGAGTCCCCGTAAAACGTCATCGCAATCTTAGTTGCTGACACACGCACAGCACACATCCTTACGAGCGGAAAAAACACTCGACGACAGTGGCGCGTGTTACACATAGCAAAACAGCGCCCCTCCTGTATGCATTGAGCATGCGCAGATTCCAGCTAGAAAAGAAAACAAAAAGCCTGATGGCATCAAGATACGAACAGCTCGTCGCGTGCAGTTTCCTGAAAACACCACGTACTATGCATGATTTCCTTTGCGAATGTGGCGGTAGGTGCAGCTGAAGGCAACGCCGAGTTATATGCAAAGGAAGACAGCGATATTAGGGGGTTTGAGAAATAGCGTATGCCAAGTTAGCTGTCGTTGCGGGCGCAGCGTTCGCGTACGAGCGCCATATGAGTTTTCAAATAGCGTTTGGCCTCGCAAACGCTGACGCACGCTCGCCGCAAGCTCATTCACCGCAATTGGGCTTTGCGGGTCTTGCGGGCCGCACGCTATTTCGGATTTCTTGCGGGCGGACCGCAAGCGCGAACGGCGGCTCGCGTTACGACGCATGCGCAGTGGCAGCGACCGCACCGCAAAGGCTTGCGTTACTCCATTGACAAAGAGGAAACCCCCGCTGACTGCGCCGTAGTTGTCAAGCGCACAGATCGGTCATGAATGTGCAGTCGCGCTAAATATGAACTGCAACAGCCTTCCCAGAGGAGGGGGCAGCTGTCTTTCTCCTATTAACCCTTATGTTTCAATGTCGCGCCTGCTTTATTACGTTTCTTACAGAACGTAGGAACGCTGTCTGTGGTCCATTAAAAATATGTAAAGTAAGTACACAGAAAGTAAGTACACGGGCCTTTCTGAACGGTTGTAGCCAGAACGCCCTTCCAGTGTGTGTTTTCGTTTTCTCATGAGTGCACCTGCGTTTTTTTTTTCTCTCTCTCCCTAACTTCTCATTCTTGCCCCTATTTCCCCACCCCCAGTGCTGGGTAGCAAACCAGATGCCAATATCTGGTTAACCTCCCGGCCTTCCTTCTCTCTCTGTCTACTCTCTCTCTTTCTCTCGGTGCGCGGTACATCGTGGTATACGAAGCTTAGTATGAAAAAAAAAAAAAGACTACCGTCTTTAAAATTCCGGCTACGGCACCGACGCAGCAATTAGTATGAGGTAGACAAGAGTCGGTGGGTTGAGTCGCGCAAGTTATGCGGGTGCCAAAAAGCGAGTTCCGGCACTGCAATTCTGACCGTTTCGGTTCTGCGAACGGGGACGCGGAAGACCCGCGCGCGCATGGGAAAGAAAAAGGCGACTCGGACGTTCACACGGTTCACGAGCAGAGCCGTCAAAGTCGCCCCTAGTTAGGGACAAAAAGTGGAACGCCGACCGGAAAGCGCGTCTCGCAAGAACCGGGCGAAGCGCGGTCGCCCAGTTTCAAGTTGATTGATATGCACATGTGCCGTTTGAGAACGTCTCGAGGACGCGACCACTGGGTCGACCAAAACATAGTTGCGGTACGCAGTCACCCTTTGGTGACAATACGGCCTTCGAAGCATGAGGCGGATCGTCAAACCCGCGACCATCGTGTCCTCAGCTCAGTGACGTAACCACTGTACTGCAATGGCCCGTTTAGAGCGAAGTATATTGTGATTGAGAGGATGATGTTGACTAGATCACAGACACAACGGCACTGTAGCAGGCGCTATGCAGAGCTTCGCTTGAAGATACATCAAAGTGAAAGGCCACTTTTCTCATCTGAATAACAATCCGCAAATCTCCCCGTTTACCCCAACACGCTTGGTAAGCGAGAAAATAAACAACGACCTAAGAGAAAATGCGGGTTGCGATGGCAGCTTGCGAATCCCTCGCCGAACGTCGATCACGACGTTACATATTTTGTCGGCGTCCACTAAGTGCTACGCAGTTACAAGCTGTAGTACAAACGAAGTGCATTGTCCTTTGAGGGGCCCGTTGATTTAACATACTAAATTTAAGGCAATTTCTTGGAACCTACGTGGCGAAATTTCAGCGGGACTTCTTGAACATGTTTTTCTTTATCGCCGTCTTCCTCATCATCATGAACACCTTTCTCCGGTTTTTACCACCTCTTCTCTTTTCCTAACGCCCAGCAGCAGATCCAGGCCGACCTCTCACCTTTTCTGTCACAATAAAGACTCTCTCTCCCTCTCTCTCTTTGTTAGCACTCATCTCTCTCTTTTTCTTGTATAATCAGGGTGAACAGTGGAAGTGCCTCAGACAGGCTGGCCGACGTTTCGATAGGAGGACCTATGTCATCTTCGGCGTGTTAGTTTTAAGGGTGTTAGCCGTGACATTGTTTCCTGGTAATCTGAGGCACTTCCACTGTTCACCCTGATTATCCCACGACGTGCTTCCATCTGTCGGCTCCCATCTAGATTCTCTCTCTTTGTTAGCGCTCTTCTCGTTTATTAACACACGTATGGTGATGAAACTACAGGCACTAGGGATTTTCGTCAATTTAACCTAACTCATTGCTTCGCTTAAATGTCCGTCTAAGGGATAAAACCAGTAAGGCTGCTGTAACAGGTCAACCAGGCAGCGTTTCGCTTAACGCCCAAGCGAGTGCACCGTAATACAGATAGACCATGCACTGGTAACAGTCGCTGCACCACGGAGTGTGTGGCATTACGCAACGCCTCTCCTTCAACGCCACCGCAGCCGGCAGATCATAGACGGTGCCGTAGGCAAGCAGCGTTGAGAGTGGTACGAAGATGATGAAGAGGGTATAGAAGCGGCCATCCGCCGCTCTGTCCGCGAGTCCCTGACCTTCATCCATCCCCGCCAATCGACTAGCCGCCCCCCGCCCCATCCCCTTATAACTCTCGGCTCCACATCGCCACGCTCTACTTCCAAGGCGCGCCAGATTGCAAAAAAAGAAAAAGCAGAAAGAGCAAAACATCTGGATTAGCGACCAAGGCTAGTCGCGCCGCCGCCGAACTCTCCCCCGCACAAAGAAACGGCTTCGTGATTTGCAGCCGCACGTGGGGCTTGCTTCTTCGCTTTCTATACTCCGCTTTTCTTTTTTTTTTCCTCTCATTTTAAAGCATCTGGCTTAGTGCTCGCTGTCCTTGGAACATGTAATAGATTTGAAGCGATTCGCCACTGTCGCGCTGTTACAGAAGCGCGCGAAATCCAGCTAACGTCAGCTAAAGACGAAATATAACTGTTCAAATGTGTAAAAAAAAAAGGGCGGGGGGGGGGGGGGACCCTTACGTTTCGCCTTTAAGAGTTGGGCGCGATAACGTTATCCTGTCTCATAGTGCGTCCTTCAAACACTTCGTGCATGATATCTTTTTCGAATTTGCTATGCGTTTAGAAAAAAGTTGTTAACGATTAAGAGCAATGGGTACTCTACTATGGGAGAGCATAAAGCCTGCCCGTGGGCCTAACACTTGAGACCGTATCAACGAAAAATTAGGGCTCCAAAAGCTTTTTGGAGGAATCTCTTCGTTTTGGTTACGAAAACGTGGCCTTGAAAGAATTAAGACACAGTATAACGTGTGTGCATCTGTAGTGGGTGACCGGTTTTAAACCATAAAGTCGTTCTGATAATCGCATGTGACGCCTGATGTCAATTTACGCTTGTACCACGCATTATTACTGCAATACTTCATGTTATATTGTGAAACATGTATACAAGACGCGTGTGTTACTTTCTCTGCACTTCCAAGCACAAGTTATTTTCAGCAGACGCGTGGCCCCTGAAACTTTTTTTCATTTTCCCCGCAAATGAACTTTGCTGGAAGCTCGGGAATGTTGTTTGGCCCATGAACTTATTGATCTGATTGATATGTGGGGTTTAACGTCCAAAAACCACCATATGATTATGAGAGACGCCGTAGTGGAGCGCTCCGAAAATTTCGACCACCTGGGGTTCTTTAACGTGCGCCCAAATCTGAGTACACGGGCCTACAACATTTCCGCCTCCATCGGAAATGCAGCCGCCGCAGCCGGGATTCGAACCCGCGACATGCGGCCCATGAACTTATAAGCCAACCCATTTCCAGTGTATTGAATGGTCCTGTGTGCCACCTATAAATCAAGTGCACATCATTGGAAAGAACGTGTACCCACCGTGTAAGTTATTAAAGCGAGGCACAGCACGAACCAGTCTTGAGAATGCCTTGAATAAGTCGTGCGTTCACAACATCTCTGCGAGCTTCAAAGCTCAAGTTTCCCGGCTTAAGGCTTCGGGTTTCCCCGAGGCGCTTCCGTCGCTGACACTATCCTGCGGACTAACAGGGCAGAGCAGAGACAGGATCTGGGCAACACACACGGATACAGAGCGAGAAAGGATAGCCGTTGTTCCATACAAACACCATATATCACACAGGCTCAAAAAAATAAAACGTGTGGGCGTTCGTGTGCTGTTCTCTGCACCGTTCAAATTATTCAGCCCCTGAAATCTACAAACCCCCTAAAAACGCAGTCATCAACTGATTGTAGAGTGTAGCATAGAAACAGGTATGTGGCATGCTCCCGGGAAGTTGTCTGCTGCTCGAATGCCCTTTTAGACACAGTGTTGTATGGGATTGTTTTTGTAATGCCTATGGTACATTCGTCGAAGAGGTCTTCAGTATTATGTACGCTGTGTATGTACCGTAAACCGCGTTTGTATTAAATACCACGGAGAGAGGGGGAAAACGCAAAAAAAAAAAAAGCAGACGCGTGACTGTGTGGTAGAACACCCTTTTACCGCAAACGAACCGGGGTTCGATCTCCATTAGGACAGAGAATGTTTTATAATTTATTTTACTTGCATTTTTTTTATTTTTTTTCTGTCTCGCACATGATGATTTTTCGCTCACAACCAACGAAGCCGGAATTTCTGCGAACCGAGCTCTATAACGAAATCTCGTCAATATGACGGTCACATTCGCATTTACTGAAGCAATTGGGGCGAAACGCTGCAGCAATCATCTGTCATGTCATTGGTATATGCACTCCACTCCCCCCCCCCTTTTTTTTTGTTGTTGTAATAGATCACCGACAGAGATCAGATTTACTTTATTTCCACCCCCCCCCCCCGTCCGTTCCGCCTTTTTTCAAAGTAGAATAAAAGTCAAACCTGTGATTGTAAGCATGGCAAGCATACATTTTAATGATACCCTTATCAAACTTACTCATTATTGTTCACTCGTCCGTGTACTTTCATTTACTGCATTTTCGGTAACTACTCCATCGTGTGATATGTCGGGTTTAACGCCCTCAAAACCACCGTATGGTAATTACTCCATAATGTAAACAAAATAGGTCCCCCCGTCAATTGTACCGTAACTTTGGAACTTCCTGCTGTAATACGCTAACCATATATAACTCAACTGAAGTATATACACGTGTATACGTGCCACACACGTGACGCACATCACTGTTCCTATTTGTGCGAAAAGGAAAGTGACGGAGTTAGCCAAGTCTAAATGTACCAGGACGTCCCTTTACAAAAGCTACTCGGGAGAACTGTACGAAACGAGCCACTCGGCGATTTTTCAGCCGAACAAACTGGGGGGTCCGGCAAGAACACGCCCAGCACTTCCGACCGGAAAGAAAGCGTGAGCGAAAACGAAACAACGAAGGCTGTCCTATGCTCAGAGCCACGACACAGACACACACACACCAACAGATCGGCCCCACGGCAAAGAGCGCTGCTTCGCAAATCCCTACCTGTGTACACACGGACGGACCATCTACTGGGATCTACGGGAGAGGCGACCTACCCGCCAGTAAAGAATGCCTGGCGAGTTTTTTACGGGGCAATAAATCACGGCCGAAATGAGCCTTCTCGCCGCTTTCAAATTTTTGTTCTTTTTTTTTTTTTGCCTCTCCCCCCCTCACGATCCGGCAGTTACGTAACTCCAAGACGACGGAAACAGCGAAAACTAGAAAAACGTAGCGCAAAAACAAAACGAAACCACCAAAATCGCGGCTCAGGCGAGAGTGGCGAAAAGAAATGTAAATGTGAGAAGCACGCCACTAAGCTTGGAGAGCGACCGCGGTCGACGGAAGCCTCTATCTAATCCGGCTTCCTCCCCTCCGACCCCCACATCTTTTTTTTTTTTCTTTCCCGTCGCTAGTTTCCCCGGCGTCCATATTATGTCAACGTCGGTTAATGTCACAACTACGTGCCGCCTAATAAACGGCCAAGGGGTTGGTTGCGTCGTGACAGCCAAGTATTACGAGGAAAAAAAAAGTTATAGTAGCATACATCGCATGTTATGAAAGGAAACGCGCGACAGCAGTGAAACTGGGAGAGAGAGCAACGCGGTTAAAGTTCTCAAAAATTGCGCCGCAAATTTTTGGTGCTCAGCACTAGTTGTAAACGTCCGTGCACCCAGAACTACCGCGGATCACTCGCAATGTTTTCTGGGGCACGTGCTACGTAGCGTGAAAGGATGTAGGCTTCCCTTTTTCTGCAGACAAGCCGCTCATTCATCTGGACAGGCGGCGACCTTGGAGTCGACACCCAAGGAAAAGAACACAGGAGGCATAGAAAAGAGGGGGTGCACGCGATCCATCCCGTCTACTACATAACACGGCTGCGCCTTTTCGGCGAATAAATAAAACGTGATGGAAAACGGCGCCCTTCCCGAAGAGCCGACTGGGGCGACTTCTTTTCTCTCTCTTTCTTTTTTAAAGGGAGCCGGCGAGTCAGCCCTTGACGACACGCTCATTTTTCAAGGTCGGCTGCAAACACTGCTAGCAGCCGCTAGCTAGCGCGCCAATCCACACATGCAGGCGTGTCGCGCCAGCGTGACTCGAAAGGGAACACACGCCAGCAAGTAGTGAAAATGGGAGCAGGCCAGACGGAAGGCAATAAACAAGGCGTCGCCTAGTGTTGGTCTACACACGCTGGCTAGGAAGGTTACCGCAGTTACCTGCGGGACCAGAGTGTTTACTTGTCGATGAGTGCGAAAGTACGATTAAGGGGAGACGGCGAGACAAATTGTTTTCAGCCCGCAAAACATGTTCGGCACGCCTGCTTTAACCACGCCTGATTTTCCTAGTGGAATAAAAGCCGCAATGAAAAAGTGCGAAAGGTGAGACTTACCGTTATCGGCGTAAAAAAAAAAATAACAAAGCTGCAGTCGCGAGCCACGCAGATCTCGTTCAGAACTCTAAAAGGCCGCACACACACACGCGTTCAGTTTGCGTATCCAGTTTCGGCGCACACAGGATGAGTGGCAAGTTGGCTGGAGGCACAGTAAATCCAGCGAGACAGACAGCGTCGGAGTAGTGGGGGATGCCGCGCAGATACGCGGAAAAAATGACGAAATTGCGACACAAATAAACGAAAAAACAACCGAAAAACAAGGTCAGCCACTGGGTGTCACGGAGCCGACGCGTCGAGACAGGAGGGCCTGAGTGTAAAAGGGGAAGGGGGGCAAATTATTGTATAATCCGCACGCACGCACACAGGGCGCCCACCGCGCGAAAACGAAGTCGTCTCTGGTCGTCCCTAGAGGCGCTGCTCCGTCGGCCGCCGCAGCGCCTGGGTGTTCGCGTTCATCGCGGGAGGTCTTCTATGCGCGGTCCTGTAGCAGCGTGGCGTGGTGCGGCGGCAGCTCGCTGCCTGCTGCAGACCGGCGAGAGTTGTTGCCCGCCGGAGGAACTCAAGTGCGTCGGCCGGCGCCGATGTCATCATGGCGCACGCGGCCAGGTAGAGGTGCGGCGGCGCTACGGTCGCAACGCTGGCGAGAGCGAGCGCACAGGCCCGGGCGCATGCGCGATCGGGGCCGACGCCGGCTGCCGCCGCAGATCGCCGCGCCTGTCGCGTCTCCCCGCGGCACGCAGGCGCTCGAGTGAAGAACTGGAGTGGTGCGAGGAGCACTGGCGCAGCCGTATCTCCAATACACATAGCGGTAGTTCAAACGAAAGAGAAAAATGTATTACTACTGAAAGACAGCTGTGTGAATCATAATTACGAATGCGAAATATTTTAAGGTGCCCATTTCTTACGAGGTAGATCGGGTGTCATCAAAAGCACGTATGGAAGAGTGGTAGGCTCTTTCTAAAATAATACTGTAATGTGAGCACCCAGACATTGGCGACTAGAGATAGATAGATAGATAGATAGATAGATAGATAGATAGATAGATAGATAGATAGATAGATAGATAGATAGATAGATAGATAGATAGATAGATAGATAGATAGATAGATAGATAGATAGGTAGGTAGGTAGGTAGGTAGGTAGGTAGGTAGGTAGGTAGGTAGGTAGGTAGGTAGGTAGGTAGGTAGGTAGGTAGGTAGGTAGGTAGGTAGGTAGATAGATAGATAGATAGATAGATAGATAGATAGATAGATAGATAGATAGATAGATAGATAGATAGATAGATAGATAGATAGATAGATAGATAGAAATGCTCAAAATGCCTGCAGTTTTCTAAGAAATCCAGAAGAATGGCTTGTTATGCGAGAGGTTGCCTAAGAAAATAAAAAGAGGCCCTGGTGTTCGTTGCAACTTGGATGTTGCAAGCATAAGCTATTTGCTGTTCTTCCATGTGTTCACGGTTTTACCCACTGCCTAAAAAAAGGTGGCATCAAGATATGACGTCCCAGTAATTATTTCTGCGAAAAACAAGTTATCCACTTTATGTGCCAAAGTAGATGGAGTCGCGAATGAGATATATGTCCAGCAAGATACATGCAATGTTATTCACATTAATAATAATGTATCACGTATCACCGGTGTTGTCTACTACATATCCATGTCATGCAATCGTGCATACGTGGGTCAGACAGGTCGCTGTCTAAATGTTAGACTTAGAGAACATTTTAATTCTCTGAAAGGCCACTCCGGCCTTCATCTAGCAGCCCACTGTAGCGTATGCGGCTGCGTGCCGCTCTTTGATGATACTTCTGTGTTATTTCGGCATAAAAACCAAAGAGTGCGCGAACTTATTGAGGCTGCGCATATTCACAAGATTTCTGAGTCATGCGTCAGTGTTCCCTCTGTGGCCATACATGATAAAGAGTTGAGCTTTCTAGGTTTTGTAAGACGTGCGTGCTATTCTCGATGTCGCCTAGGTTTTGTTGATTTGACCCCTCGTGTATTATTCTCCCCCCTCTTTGCCCTCCCTTGCTTTTGATCCTCTCCTTTATATATTGTCTCGGTCTTGTAATAAAGCTTAAGTTGATAGCCTGCGCTTGTCTGACCTTTTTCTCGATACTTCGTGTTTCCATCCGTTTTTTTCGCAGTACATTATGGTTATAAGAAATGCTTCGCACTTAAGAACACTGTTCTGCAGTGGGTATATGTGCCGTTTTGAGGACGCGCACCGACAAAAAGCAGTTCGCTTTTTAAATGATCTCATTATATTAACCTTGAATAAATATTTCAGCAGTTTGGCTCCTGTCCTAAACAAACTTATGCTCGCATCACATATGTATCATATCAATCACTCGCTTTTGTCATTATCTTCTCTATATATGTTTTTATTTTTTATTGCGGATTCGTAACATTCTGTCAAAGGCTCCAAATGCTGGTGCGCTCATAAAAAACATAATATCGTCAGGCGCTTGCGCCATAGAAAACCTAGATCGTCGAGTATTCTGTGGGAGTGTTTTGTAGAGAAGCGTGAACTTTGCTGCAAATCGCATGCTATTTTGTAGCAGCATTATGCTATGCGTTGAAGCGGCTGGAGCTCATTTTGTTTTTCATTGCGTCTGCGTATCACGCTCTAGCAGAGTTGCCAGTACTATATATATACATTTTTTTGGGGGGGGGGGTGATGGGGTACTTGCGTTTTTTTTTTTTTCTGGAAACATGATTATCGTAGTGACCCATGGCGTTCCACCGCGTTTGTCAATCGAGTTTTAGTAGTTGACTGTTGAGGTCGAACATATACCCGGGTAAAAGTCAACAAAGAACGTCAATAATGCACTGGAAAACGTGCATTCACTCGAATGGACATTTAAAGGGGCCCTGCAGCACTTTTTGAGCATGGTCAGAAAACGCACTTGATCGGTATAGTAGAGGTTCCCGAGAACACGCGAGGCAAATGTTATAGCGAAGCATGGGGCTTTTTATTCACAATAACTTATCAAAATCAGCTTAAGGTTGCTTTCTATTCTCTCGACAACTGACGGAAAACGCCCAAAAATCACTCGTCGACGACCCATCTATCAGCCATTGGCTGATTTGAACATGGCACGCTCGGTCGTTACAGAGATGGCCGCGGGACGCCGCCACTTGTTGACGCGTGCGCGCGTGATTGCACTGAGAAAGTCGCGTATTCGAAAAAAAAAAAAAAAACGCTCAAGGTTACGAGGCACTCGTGACGTTTTTTGTGCGCCCCCTCCCATCCTTCCCTGCTTTGCTTCCAGTGCTTTCGTCGGCACGAGAGAAGAGAGAATGCGATTGCAGCGTGTGACAAATCTTTGTAACTCCGCTCGTACTGGACGGGTGCTTAAATTATTTCCAGCGTTGAATTTGTGAGGCAATAAGCACTTCCAGTGAATTAATTCCATGGTTACTCAACAAAGTATTTCAGGGCCCATTTAAGAAGTATAGTAAATATCTGTTCTCGTTCATGTTTTCGCTTCCCAAAATAATGTGTTTTTTTTTCCAGCAGCCTTTTATTTGAGCAACATTTCTTACTAGAACTAAACATATTATCAAGAGTGGGAAAAGATAATTTTCGCTGCTTTTGAACTTGGACCGCTTTTTTTTTTTTCTGTTTCCCGCGCTTCTAGGTTCGTTGCGGCCTTACCTCGCTTTGACCGGGTGCCATCGCTGCGGCGTATTTCATGTTTCTTGCTCTTCTTTCTTACGTTCTGACGAACGTAAGAAAGAAGAGCAAGGAACATGAAATATCCTTACGCATTCATATGGTATGGATATATTTGCTTTCTGAGCGACGACGATGGCGACAACAACACTGCCTATTCGATTGCCATAGACTATTTGACATTATTTTTGTTTACCATACCTTCATTGCCCCATTGACGTTTTCCATTTTATTTTGTAGTTTCTATTTGCTGAACGCCACCTTCCTTATAACGATATATTATCTGTTATTCATCACTCTTAGAAAAGAAAAATCAGCCTATTCACCTAACTAGAACCGCTCACTTGTCACAAAAAGTACTAGCCATTTAGTACTTGTGAAGGCAGGTTAGAGAAATTAACTACCTAGTTGGTGAGTGGTGCTGCCTTGAATGGTAAGTCTATTACTAAATATTTGGTAATACAAGGTGTCATTGTGCCCGGACAACAATTAATGACCGCTCTATCTAATTAGTGCGTTGACAAACACACTTACGTAAACAGCGGACACCGTAAGGCCCTGCGGCCAAGCTACTGCACTGCTTTCAGCGCAGCGGGCGGCTGCAAGCGGCCGCTCAAAGCGACAATGTCTTCGGCATAGATAAATAAGACAATATTTTTTTTTTCTTTCCCAGGCTGGCATTTAAACTCGTGCCCTTATGGTCAGAAAGAGGGTGTCTTTACCGGCAGGCTACACATCTATGCTTCTACAAAAAGAATACATATACATCTAAACCACACGAAGGTGTACCCGTGGTGCGAAACAAATACCAAAATAAAACACTTTCTAGTTAGGCTTCACTTTTTTTCGTGCTACCGCATTAAAAGTGCTCAGCGAGACACGGTGTGGAGCCAACGTAGGGATTTGCACAAAGTGAAAAAATCTTTTTCTTTAAAAAATTTTTGATGCCAAACTTTGGTCTTAGTGGTTATCCTGTGGCGGCTATTACATGTGTACATGAACGAGCGAACACCGAGCGGGTGTACGTTACGTAATCGCTGTCCAGACCATCTAGTGCATGCTGGGCGTTACCTCCCTGGTGTGAGCCCACGGGACGGCTATTTGCTCTCCCATAGTAGAGTACCAGGTACTCTAAATCATTAACAACTTTTTCCAAATATAAAACCCACGCCGTAAGAACGGTTTTCAGCTCACCCGTAGTAGAGTACCGATTACTCTAAATCGTTAACAACTTTTTGAATGCGAAGCATTTCTTAGCGAACTTCGGCGATATGAGCATATCTATCTATCTATCTATCTATCTATCTATCTATCTATCTATCTATCTATCTATCTATCTATCTATCTATCTATCTATCTATCTATCTATCTATCTATCTATCTATCTATCCGCCTACGACTTTTAGATCTCCTGGCCGTTTCGTTAATGGTATGGATACCAAACTTGGTACGGCATAATGTGATTGCATGAAAAACATATTTGACCAGTCATAACATGAAAATCATGACATCTCTGTCATCATTGTCATGATTTACATTTCATGGTTCTGCAGCTCTTGTGGTGGTTTCGTTCACATGGTATGATGCAAAACTGGTATGGTATGGCATGATTGCATGGAAAACACAAGCGACAGACCCTTACATGAAAATTATGACATGTGTGTCATGTAACAACATGACTTTATGCCACGCTCATGATGCGCTCGTGGCCGTTTCGCCAGCATCCCATATACCAAATTTGGTATTACGGTACGTGAATGGATAACTAAGGTATGTGACATCTGCAAACATGATAATCATGACATGTGTGTCATGTAACAACATGACTACGTGCCACGCTCATGACGCGTTGGCGGCCGTTTCACTAGCTTCACATGTACCAAACCCGGTATTACATGACGCGAATGGACGACATAGGTAAATGACACATCTAAACATGATAATCACGACATGCGTGTCATGTAACAATATGACTAAATGCCATGCTCATGATACGCTCACGGTTGTTTCACTAGCTTCACATATGCGAAATTTGGTATTACGTGACAAAATGAATGACGAAGGTATGTGACCGGTGCAAACATTATAATCATGAGATGCGTATCATGTGAGAACATGACTACATGCCACAGTCAAGGCGCCAATACATTTTGACGTGGCGCGGTGCGCGTGCTCACCGGCATTCCTTTCGTCGTGTCACGACAGTCTTCCCACGCCAGGCGCCGCGGTCCTGCCATATAGTACTCGCAGACACGCGTCGCGCTGCCTTGCTTTGACGCATGCGCGTTTCAGCGCGTTCGGTGTCTCTCCTTCACGAAAAAAAAAAGGAGGCGCAGTCTGGGTAACGCATCGGTGCGAAATGCAGCATGTCGCATTTCGCAGCGATTGCCTTCGGGCCGTGCCGACGGACGCTGGTCGCGACTGGCTTCACACTATAGAGTGCTCGCATTTTGCTAACGTAGCGTCGCTGTGCGCAGCGTTCCCGCGCGTCAACGCTACATTGTAGTATATTGGGCCCTTCATGATGCGCTCGCGGCCGTTTCTCTAGCTGCACATATACCAAATTTGTTGTTACGTGACGTCAATGGATGACGAAATGTATGACTGGCGCAAACATGATAATCCGGACACGCGCGTCATGTAAGAACATGACAACATATCACGCCCATAGCATGCTCGCAGCCGTTTCTCTAGCTCCACATGTACTAAATTTGGTATCACGTGACGTGAATAGATGACAAAGGTAAACGACACATCAAAACATGATAATCATTACACGGAAGTCACGTACGGCATCATTTACCGCCACCTCGTAACGTTGTGCTGATTTTAAAGTGGCATATCAACATTTACTATTCGTGCTTCGAATATCGTCGATTCCCACTGTACGTGGGATCTGCCAATATTTTTCATAACAAAGGCCCGAGTGGCCACTCTTCACGAAAGTATATTTCTGTATGCTAATAACTACCATTGTAAGTGCGCATTACGAGAACGAATCACATACTCATACGATCACATCACACTCACATATGATCATATCAATCATACTCTTTGATCACATATGATCACGTGAGTATGTGAACGGAGAACAAACGAGAACACTCGAGTGCAGATATTGAATTCCAAGACTTTGAAATAGCTTATTTCTATTCTAGCAGCTATAAAGGCTATATTTGTGCTCCTACTTTGGGATAACGCTCCATGTACAGGTTAGCAGCCATAGAATTTAGAAGAATAACTGATGTTTTCTACAGATCAGCGTGTGCGCTTCTGTTTGCCTATATGTGTGCAATCACGTAGCACGAAACTTCTATTGCAAAATAGTCAATAAAACTAAAGCTTGCCTAAGTTTTACTTAAGAGTGTCACGATTACGACAAAACTTTCTGCGACATATATGAGAGGTCTGGCAACGTGATTGGATTAGCAGTTATACTTAGAAATGCCAAGAAAGCTTCACTGGTTATTATCGGCAAAAGTTACAAGCTGTACTAACTGCTGGCTAGTAAAGGGATGTCGTGAAGGTAGTACAAAACGCTGGAAACTAGTGAATACATGCGTTTATTAACAGTTTTCTAAGAGTGTCTGTTTTATCTTGCTATATTGTTTTGCTACATCTTTTGATCTTATAAAGTTCTGTTGCGCGCTTGTAGTAAGTATGAACGAATGAATAGCTAACTAACCAACTAAATAAATAAATATATAAATAAATACATGAGAAGAACACTGATAGCTTGGCGAACGTTTGTAAGATTTCCAACGGTGTTGGCGTTGGAAATTCAGGAAAATGCTAATGTTTGACGGTGTCTCCTTCACCAAAGGTGAGAAAGAGAACAGAAATCTTGGGGCTGAAACATTCAAAAGGTGACGGATTACTAGCGAAGCTGTTCAGGCTACATACGTTTAGGAAATGTCAACCTCATATATGCCATGTGTGACGCCGTACTGTGGCAGCGCCATGAGCGACGCCACACCACGCCGACTCAAGCGCCGCCATGGTCATTGCGCTTCCCGTAGATGCCCATGACCTCCGAGATTGCGCGCCGACAGGTTTCTGACTGAGCGCAGTCTCGCAGGCCATGGACTGCTGCGACCGTTGATGCAGCCGCGCCGGGACTTCTCTGAAGCCCGTGATAGATGTACTAGGAGGTGCCTGCCCAGCCAACGTTGGGCACAGCTGCATCAACGGTTGCCCCCCCCCCCCCCCCCCCCCCCACCCTCGGCCTGTCTCCATTGCCGCAGTACTATCACCACTTTCTATCAAACCCCTGTCGACAATGCCAATCTCCATTCGCGTCACCGTGCTGTATCGCTGGATTGGGCGTAAGCCGCCATAGCTACCCCTCCTCCCTCCCCTCCGTAACCTGGAGCGCATAAGGGGGAAACATCATCATCATCATCATCATCATCAGCCTGACCACGTCCACTGCAGGACAAAGGCCTCTCTCATGTTCCGCCAGTTAACCCGGTCCTGTGCTTGCTGCTGCCAATTTATACCCGCAAACTTCTGAATCTCATCTGCCCACCTAATCTTCTGTCTCCCCCTAACCCGCTTCCCTTCTCTGGGAATCCAGTCAGTTACCCTTAATGACCAGCGGTTATCCTGTCTACGCGCTACATGCCCTGCCCATGTCCATTTCTTCTTCTTGATTTCAGCTATGATATCCTTAACCCCCGTTTGTCCCCTAATCCACTCTGCTCTCTTCTTGTCTCTTAAGCCTAGAATGGGAACAGTTAGGGATAAGAGTTAATGGAGAATACCTTAGTAACTTGCGCTTCGCCGATGACATTGCATTGCTGAGTAACTCAGGGGACGAATTGCAACTCATGATTACGGAAATAGACAAGGAGAGCAGAAAGGTGGGTCTTCAAATTAATCTTCAGAAAACGAAAGTAATGTACAACGACCTCGGAAAGAAGCAGCGCTTCGAGATAGGTAATGGTGCACTTGAAGTTGTAAAAGACTATGTATACTTAGGGCAGGTAATAACCGCAGAGCCTAACCACAAGATTGAAGTAACTAGAAGAATAAGAATGGGGTGGAGCACATTCGGCAAGCACTCTCAAATTATGACAGGTAGATTGCCACTATCCCTCAAGAGGAAGGTATATAACAGCTGTATCTTGCCAGTACTTAGCTACGGAGCAGAAACCTGGAGACTTACAAAGAGGGTTCAGCTCAAATTGAGGACGACGCAGCGAGCAATGGAAAGAAAAAGGGGGAAACAGCCTCACCGTAAAACCTTACTTGCTTCGGCACTACTAACGCGCAAATTGGGCAGCAGTGCAAGAGGCTCATCAGAATGACTCAAAAGAACGGAGAAGCGGTGCGTCTACGTTAGTGTCAATTAAAAAGCCCGCCCCGACACAACATGCGTGGTACGGCCGCTCTAGTTTCTGCTACTCGTAAGTAGAGGCGCGTGGCGCTCGAATTTGAAACGCGTTGTTCCTTCGCACCGCTTCGCGCAAAACTTGACACTCACCAACGGCGCCCTGGAGGCATAGGCGTATCAGCCGGGGGAGGGGCAAAGGAAACGCGAGCCCCCCCCCCCCCCCCCCTCTTCCCGCATTGAAAAAAGTTGGGGGGCTGAGCCTCCCCCCCTTTTTTTTTGACAGTGGGCACTGTCAGCTGCACGCTGGGAAAACCAACAACTAATGCGAAGTTTTCCTTCACGACAGTAATCACTCAATTATATTGTTAAGAGGAAATGTAAATGTTACCAGGGAATCCCTTAATATAGTAAAATATTTCCTAAATTTGTGCTGTGACGATTGTCCTTGAATGCTCCTTGCGGTGCGGGCCGCCTATGCGACTCTTACGCGCCTTGTACTGTAACTTCTACTTCTACTACTGTTACTACTACTACTACGATGACGACGATGATGAATCATATTCCGATTACCTGACGCCCTGGCACATCACCTAGACAACGGAAACAATGATCTGTAGTGCGCTTGTGAACTATAAATCCTTTGTGTGTGTGTGTGTGTGTGTGTGTGTGTGTGTGTGTGTGTGTGTGTGTGTGTGTGTGTGTGTGTGTGTGTGTGTGTGTGTGTGTGTGTGTGTGTGTGTGTGTGTTGCTGTAGCATTGAAAGTGGGCTACAGTACAAGGCGCGAAAGCGTACTGTACTTAATTGCTTTGTTATGGATGTGAGCAAGCAGTCCTTTTATGGACCAGTCAGAGCATTTGCTGCTCCAGGAAAATTGTTTTCTTTCATCAAAAATGAATAGCGTCATCGCTGCTTTATCGAAGCTGCTCTGAGCCGATGATTGTGACGAATCTTTTTTAATGCTTTAGTTCGGCCGTACAAGAGGCGCCACAAAGAGGTTAGCTGTTTAGTCTCTGATAAATCTGATCAGCTTTGCTTATAGGAGCGATGACAGCAGTTTGCAAAAAGGGGCCAAGGATAAAGTAGTGGACCCTATAGCAGTGGACTCGAATGACTCGAGTACAGCGGGAAGCTCAGCTTTTAAGCTTATCCCGCAGCTTGACGCACCGGACGAGGGGGAAGATGAAAGACCGTAGTTTTTTGCACGATGAAGGCCTAATTAGGAGTTGAGCTAGTTATCAGTTTTCATTCATTTTGAATTGTATTTTACAGCTCAAAATACAACTCTCACAGAAAAGAAGCACACACGCGTAGCGCTGCTTAGTTCTCTCTCTCTCTCTCTCTCTCTCTCTCTCTCTCTCTTTCAGCAAGGATGAGCTCAGAAAGATGTACACGCGCACGTACACTCTAAAAAGTTTTCCGGAGTAACTGCGCAGTATCACCACGATAAGGGCTCTTTGCTCCTCAAAAATACGAAATGGGCGCAAAAGATTGCACACGGAACCGCAAGAAGAAGCACTTTCCTCCTTTTGGAGTAAAGCACCCGTTATTTGGGGTAAATTAGAAGTGTGGCAGCTTGGGCTACTTGGTATGACATGACGATAGTTATAGCGCGAGAAAAGAACGACGACACAGAGACAACGTAAAAAAATTTTTTTCGTGGCCTTCTTGTCTCTGTGTCGTCGTTTTGGGGTAAAGACGGGAATGTTTATGCCATGTGCAAACGACTCATCGGTGACTACACAAGCATGTTTCATTTCAGACGGTTGTGTAGCGTGGTGTGGTGTAGTGGTTAGTGCACGCGCATGCTGACTTAGTGGTCGTGAGTTGATTGAGATGTGTAGTGTAACGCCCCAAAACTACCATATGATTATGAGAGACGCCGTAGTGAAAGACTACAGAAAGTTCGACCACCTGGGGTTCTTTAACGTGAACCCAAATCTTAGCACACGGGCCTACAGCATTTTCGCCTCCATCGAAAAGCTCCATCGCAACAAAAGCTGACACCACACACACACACACACAAATATATATATATATATATATATATATATATATATATATATATTTGTGCAAGCAGAATTTCGTACAAGCTACTCCACAATTGACCATATTCATACTGTCAATCAGGTAATAGAGAGTTACGCGGAATACAACCAGCCTCTATTTGATATATATATATATATATATATATATATATATATATATATATATATATATATATATATATATATATATATATATATATATATCCTGACGAGTGAGGTAAGTTTTTCACCCCACCCCCCCCTCCCTGTTCATGAAAGACTTGGTACGCCACTGTCGTCGGCGCTGCCGCACACTGAACCGCCTTCTAACCATTTATCTAATCACGAACGGCTGCGCTATCTGCACGCCTTCTTTTGAAGCAGTGTAGATTGAGTGGTTTTTATGAAAACACAAAGGGCTCAAAGGGTGCCTTATGCATTCGCTTGAGACGCTATGAAAGCCAAAGCCACCCTATTTTTCTCAGTCGAAGTATCGATCCTCCCCCGCCCTTTCGAAAGTTTTGTGCGTCTGACCTGTTTGCGCACTGCCTCCGGGATCGAAGGCATAGCGTATAGGTGTTCTGTGATAGCAAGCTTTCTGCGCACAGCGTCCGGCTGATGCCGTCTCATGGCCAATTGAGGGAAGACTCGTAAATTCGTCGTCGAAGGCGGGACTTTTCCCGGCGAGGTGCTCCCAAGTAGGTTTGTGTGCTCCATTCACAGTAACCTGGGGTATTTTACGTTTATTCATTGAAGTTGTTCCTATATATGTATATTCCTACGTCTTGCTTTTTTTTGCGCTGCTTTTATGATAGGCCAATCATTGGCCAATCAATGATGCCATGTGTTGACATCGTCACGGGACGCCATGATCACTTAAATTTTGGTGTTCAGTGACGTTATAAAAAAGTATAACGTGGAGAGAATCGAGCAAGCTGTAAAAAGCGACAGAAGCCTAAAATCTGCGAAGGCAAACTTGTTCATAGACGGAAATCGGATGTATGTATTAAAAGACGAGAAAGGCAATGCCTTAACCAATATGGATAGGATAGTTGAGGTGGCGAAGGATCTTTACAGAAAGCTGCACAGAAGCTGATACAACCAGGATAACATCTTAAGAAGCAACCAGAGAAATTTGACATCCTACCAGTAACGACAGCGGAACTAACGGAATGCTATAGAAGGAATGTAAACAGGCAACGTCGCTGGTGAGGATAAGCTAACAACGAACCTGCTAAAAGATGGCGGAGAAATTTTGTTAGAAAGACTGGCCATTTACATACGAAGTGTATCTTGACGGGAAGGGTACCAGAGTCTTGGAAGAGTGCCAACATCATATTAATCCATTAGAAAGAAGACGTGAATGATTTGAAAAAGTACAAGCCGATCAGCTTACTGTCTGTGCTCTACAGACTATTTAAATATAATAGCTACTATAATTAAGGCAACATTACAGTTGAACCAACCGAAGTACCAAGCAGAATTTCGTACAAGCTACTCCACAATTGACCATATTCATACTGTCAATCAGGTAATAGAGAGTTACGCGGAATACAACCAGCCTCTATTTGATAGATTACGAGGAAGGCATTTGACTCAGTTGAGACATCAGCAGTAAGGCAGGCGCTATACGCAATCAGGACATCGACGAACCCTGCATAAACATACTGGAAACTACAGTGGATCCACAGCCAACATAGTTCTCGATAAAGAGACAGAGTCTATATAAATAAAGGTGTAGGGTAGGGAGGCACGATCTCTGTAATGCCGCGTGTTTACCGGAGGGTTTCAGGGCACTAGCTTGGGAAGAGTTAGGGATACGAATTAATGGAGAGTATCTATAGTAACCTGCGATTTGCTGATGACATCGCCTTGATGAGTAACTAAGGCGACGAATTACCGCTCATGATTACTGAACTGGGCACAGAAAGCAGAAGAGTAGGTCTGAAAATTAATATGCACAAAACTGAAGTAATGTGCGACATTCTCGACAGAAAACAGCTCTTTTCGATAGGTGGAGAGAAATATCTACTTAGGACAGGTAGTAACCACGTGGCCGAACCACGAAAGTGAAATAACTAGAAAACGGGGTGGATCACGTTCGGCAAGTATTCTCAAATTATGAATAGTTATCTACCGCTTACCCTCAAGGGAAGGTATATAAATTAACAGCTGCATCTTGCAGGTACTTTCCTATGAAGCAAGAACCTGGAGGCCTTCAAAGAGGCTTCAAGCTTAGGACGACACTGCGAGCAATAGAAAGGAAAATGACATGTGTAGCCTTAAGAGACAAGAAGAGAGCAGAGTGGGTCAGGGAACAAACTGGGGTTAAAAATATCACAACTGAAATCAAGAAGAAGAAATGGACATGGGCCGGGCACGTATACCCGCCGGTCATTAAGGGTAACATACCGTATCGCCAGAGTATAGGGGAGCCAGAAATGTACGAGGGGTAGACAGAAAGTTAGGTGGGCCGATGAAATTCAAAAGTTCGCAGGTATAACGTGGCAGCACAAGAGCGGTTCGATTGGCGGCCCTGCAGTGGGCGTAGTCAGGCTGATGATGATGACGTTATGATGACCTCCTCAGGTGATGATTTTCGCATCACTCGAGTTGATGGTTAATTTCCATGTTTCGTGAGTCATCCAAGGCTTTTGCCTTAGAAGGACGCTGAAGAGCAAAACGATTTTTCGCGTTCTAGTAAAGTACCATTTCACAATCCCGAAAACCACCGCCCTTACCGCGACACGACGCTTGATAGGCAAGAAAACGCTCGAATAGGAAATGCTGGTGGAGAGATTCCCGCCTTGAGATTCCCGCAACAAACATCGTGACGTCACATGTCTTGAAGACGTCTATACTGAGTCCTACGTATTCTAATCGATAAAGGAAGTACATGGTCATCTATGAGTGTAATGGACTGAGCAAGCATGCGGCGTTTCAGAAAGAAAGATGCAAGAAAAAGCAGGGAAGTTAATCAGACGCACTTCCGGTTTGCTACTCTGCACCGGGGAAGGGATGAAGGGGAGAAAAGTGAGGAGACCGGGAAGAAAGATGCACATTATCACGAGCACACTCGGGGGAGCACACGCAGCCTACAGGCGGTCGCTCAGATTCGTTGTGTTCACGCGACTTGGCGCCGCTTTGACGCACGAGACGCTGCGGCTGAGCCTACCTGACTTCTTCCGGTTCAGCGGTTCCAAAGATGCACCAAGAGCGGCGACAACACGAAAGTCGTTCGTCTAATTATCCCAGTTTGTCGGCGCCCCCCAAACAACCCTTTGGACACGCCTGACCGACTGACGGATTGGGAAGAGTTGTTGGCCGTCGAGGCGGCTTGCTTTGTCGTCAAGGTGCCCTGGGCAAAGGGTCCAGCGTCTGAGAACCGTCTGTGGATGCATTTCCCACATCCTCTGTGGCGCCTTGATGCCGCTGTTTCCACAATTTGTGGTCTGCCTGGCCCCGCAGACCCATCACTGCAACAAACTACGAAATTGACTTCCACGTAAGACTCAACGTCTTTGTGCTGTGCTGTGTCGTGCACGGTGGGCAGTGTTTTCTCCCTCGCCATGGGCTGAACTGGGCGTGCCTCTTCCCCCTTTCGTGGGTTGGGAAGGAGGCGGCGTTTCACCTTCCTCTTTTGGAGGCGGAGGTGAAGGTGACAATTTTCATTGGACTGTCTAGGCCTCCATTCTTTTTTTTTTTTCTACAGGGAACCCTGGGGAGGCCAGGACATAAAATGCAAGCGCCGAGGCGCTCCTGACAAGCTCTCACAAGCTCCCAGAAGCTTCCATCATGCTTCTATCGAGAGCTTCCATGATGCTGCCACCATTATGTAACACGCGACCTGTAAATATTGTAAATAAAAGTTACTGTTAACAGCTCCGGGCTCCTCTCCTCGACATCTCCCCGATATTCTGGCTGGCTCCGGTCCTCTGGGCAGAACCCCGACTACATCATCGCTTTCTGTGCTATATAAGCGCACGCTCAAGGTGTCAGAATCTTCTACCCAGAGAATGGTCTAGAATACAGTTGCACGGTCGCTGGATAAAAAAAAAAAAAAACGTCTAGAGGCCGTGCCAGTTGATTCAAAACCACCCGGAGCTGGCATCGTTTGGTGTCGTAGCAAGCGCAGCTGCACAGGACGTGCTCGATGGTCTTTTCAGCTCCGCAGGAATCGCATCTAGAGGCGTCCGCTATGCCTATGCGAAACGAGTACCCCTTTGTGAATGCGAAACCCAACCAAAGTTGGCATAACAGTGTCGCATCGGAGTGGGAAAGTTGCGAAGGAAGCTGTAGCTTGAGAGAAGAAGGATCCAGTTCGTATAAGTGACACCTTTGGGAGCTAGTGATGACCAAAACGTGCAAGTAAAGTTGTCTTGCCCCATCAGTCCTTGATAGGGGAATCTGGACCACTCTCGTTCCTTCGTGGGCTGAACGGGCTGCATCATCGGCTAATTGACATCCAGTACTACGGGTGTGTCCAGGCATTCACTGATCTATCATATCATGCCCTCGTGCTAGAGATTGATGGTGGAAATGTCTTATTTCATGCCCCAATTGCTCATGATTCCTCTGACGCATGGTAAACTGCAAACTCTGAAGTGTATGATGCCTTCAAATCACAGATTAAGACCCACTTTTCGCTCTTGAACGAGATATTGTAAAGTGGCTCTTATAGTAGCGAGCTCCGATGCCGTAGACGTAGTCGTATGCGACAACTTAAAGGGGCCCTGCAACACTATTTGAGAATGGTCAGAAAACGCTGCCCATTGGTTGTAGAGGCTCCCGACAACACGCGAGCCAAAATATAGCGCAGCACACCGCCTGGAATTTAAAATAAGTTATCAAAGTCAGTTAAAAATTATTTTCTATTCTATCGAGAAATCATAGAAGACGCTCAAAAATCACCAGTAAAAAGCCCAATATAGATATTGGCTTATTTGAACATGGCGCGCTCAGTCGTTAGAGAGACCGCTGCGGGAGGCGCGACTTGTCCACGCGTGCGCGTGAGATCACGCTGACAAAGCCGCGCATTCAAAGAAGAAGAGAAGCGCTCAAGGTCACGAAGTGCGCGTGATTTTTTTTTCCCCTGCCATCCTTCCCTGCTTAGCTTCCAGCACTTTCGTCAGGACGAAAGGAGAGAGAATGCAACTGCAGCATGCGACAAATCTTTGTAACTCCACTCGCACTGGACGGATTCTTAAATTTTTTGCGGCGTTGAATATGTGAGGCATTAAGCTCTTCCAGTGAATTCATTCCACGGTTACGTGAAAAAGTGCTTCAGGGCGCCTTTAAATTTCATTGCCGTTGCTGCAGCCGGAACTACAGCGGCACCTGATGAGCTGCTGGATGATACCGACGCACCAGTGTACATCTGCGTTCGGTTCAAGCACGACTCGCGTAGTAATACCAGTGTCGCCTTGGGTATATCGCACCATTTCTTGATAAATGAGCGAGCAATTTCTAATTGACCTTGAAATTTAATAGTAGTTTACCTGTTGAGTTTGGCTCGCACGTTCGAAAGAGCCTCGACACTATCGATTAGCAGCATTTTCTGACTATGTTCAAAAAGCGTTGCCGGGCACTGAGTGCCCTGCAACCTTCAACAGTCCACAGCGCTCGTTTCGAGAAAATTATGATGTAAGTATGTAGTTTTTCTTTAACCGCTTGCACAATCAGAGAAAACGAAATCTCGTTTCACAAAAGTATCTTGTGACCGACACAAGGAGCGGCGTTTTCTTTTTTTTCTCTAGAAGGCCCCTCTCGTACTGGTGCGTGGTCGCTCATGTAACTCCGAGCCTGAGAAAAATGTTAGTACTGGGTCTAGACTAAACCGTATAGCCCATGCGGATACTCCTACTGCACTGCCGGTAATTGGATCGGTATATGTGGTAGTGGTTCTTAAACATTCTAGCTTGAAGTACAGCTCACACCTGACAACCATTTAGGAAAGCGCTTTACCGTCATTATAATACCGCAATAAAGTGGTTTGAACACCAGCAAGAAAACACTATGTACAAAACCGATACACCAAGCAATGCAACAGCATGCCTTCCTTTTTTCTCTACTAAGTAAACGGAGGTAATGCAAGAAGTCCGCGGTGCTAATCGCAAATATCGAAATGTTTACCGACGCTAAAGGAAAAGCACCTGTTCTGAAAGCGTTGTGCTTCACGCGTTTATTATTTAAATGCCATAGCTTACGCTAACAAGTCAGAAGCGCATACGACACATTTCTTTTACAGCAAGAACAGAACATTGTGGACATGTTTCCATCGAAACGACTTCGAAATATGCAGTACAGGCACACGTACCTTCGCGTCACGAAGAAAACGGATGTCAACGTCAGCTTGACGAACGACATGCTCCCATTTCGTTTTTCGGTTGTCCTTAGGAAAAGAGAACACTCGACACATCGGTTCATTGGCCGCGACAATGCGCCACGCAGCATCGCCCGACAGTTCGGATTTGCCGCCGTGCACATTGCGAGTATCCAGTACACAAAGCGCATCACATATCCACGCTGCAGTTCACATTTCACAGACACAGAAAAACACGGTTTTCTCAAGTCGCCAACAAGCCCACCAGTACGCCACGAGAAAGTTTGTCAGGTTTGGCGATTCGTGTCTGTCGAGCGACGAGAGCAAGCGTAGGCGCGTCTGTACAGTGAAACGCACCGGTCTAAACGGAGTGACGTCAGAACCCGCGGCAGAAACAGTGAGCAGGCGTGAAATTATCTAGGTGGCATCGGCACACCACACCCGTGCAGCCCCCCTCCCCTTCCCCCTCCCCCAGGAGAAAATTTTTTTCACCGTGGCATGCAGAGCGAACAATGACTATTCCAAAGGACGCCCCCTTTCCGCGAAAAAATTTCTGCCTACGGCTCCGATACCCATGGTTTATGGAGGATACTCGTTCGTCAAAAGTCGTGGTAAGGTGTACAGGAAAAGCGTTAGGAGAGCTATCTATCCTCCTCTACCGCCATATCAGAATGGGAGTATCAGGACCCTTCTGGAGGGGATGGGGTAGGTACAAGTCCCCAAGTTACAGGAGGCAAGCTCCTGTAACGTAAAAGTAGAATGATAGATAAGACTTAAGTATTCATAAACAAAAATATCAACACTGTGCCTGCTCCCTAACATACATTTACATTCTGCATTCCCCATTCTAAAGTAATTGTTTCTCCAATTTTTTCCAGAAGAAAGAGTTAAGGGGTGACAACATGTCATTGATAAAAACTGACAAAAGTAGCCATGAAATGCTTCAGCTAAAGCAAAAGACAACACAATTATGTTCAAACAATACAGCTTTTAATGTGCCATGATGCTTCTTGTACAAAAACAAAAGTATGAAAACTGCAACTACTCACGAAGCCACAGGGTAATTTAGCAGCAAAGCTATGTGTATAGGCAACACTGTTTTGTGGGACTGCACAATAGCAACAAAATATCAATCCTATTTAAAGTAAAACAGCATATGCACAGGGTCACATCCCAATGCACTGTTTCAGAGTAAAGTGCCTACACTTCTATAGGTCTCAGTACCAGTTAAGCAAAAGGAATTAGCAAAGCGCTAAAGGATAACATTTCTTATATAAGCAGAAATTGCACAGTTATGCTCTGCAGATTCATTTGTAATTGTGACACAGATGTGTTGTAACAATTATTCCCCCAAAAAACAAGCCATCTATTTCCTTTGCTGATCCATTTCCTGATAAGAGCTGATTAGCATACTGCTAACATTCTGAAGAACTTTAAATACTAGTGCAAGAACACCAATCTCCTAGATAGACACACATTTATATGTAGGACGCAGCAGAAATGAAAGTTAAAACCACAAAAGTTTCATCATCAGAACAAAGTTGCTCCATGTGAAGAACAGTGGAACTCGTCTGCTTCACAATATAAGAAGGCGAACAATATATGTGAAATGGGGTCGCAAGCAAACATACAAATCTGCCTCACAGACAAGTATTTTTTGCCTCTATAACTTGACCTAAATGACAAAAGGTCAGCTTCACTGCATTGCCTGCGTGATACCCTTTTATCGCAATACACATGATGACCAAACTTGGAAGTCTGCACGATATACGAGGTATCCTAGGAAACATTAACATTCAAACCCCTAAATTTGAAAAAACTTTGCTGTGCAAAACGAAGAGCACACAATGCAGACGGCAGATTCACTGTAGAATTTGAAGATTCCTATGTCAGCACGTTAACCGGGCGAATCAGTACATCACGAGTTATTGTTTATAAACAGCTGGTTTATTGTGCTTTATTTTAAGAACATTTACATTTCTATTATCGAAATAGTATAGCACAAAACATGTCTGTTGCAGTCTGTTATAACTGTTGAAATATTGGATGGTGCATAGCGATAAAAGCTCTTTGTAGATGCCGGCTTCAGTTTTCTATTTTTTGCTGCAGAGCTCTTTTGCTTGAGGAGGTCCCGGAACAAGGAGACAGACAGCCACAACTGAAACTGCCCGGAGAGTTGAGTACAAAACGTACCGTTGGGTGCTAAATATCGTAAACATCACTTGCCCAGGACGTTGTACGATACAGAGAGAACCTAGCCACGTACACAGCTGGCAACACCAGAAGAATACTACTTACGTAATTTTAGTCATTGTAAGAAGACTGTTCATTAGCTGCATGCTCTAGTATAAAGAACTACTAGATCATAAGGCAAGAGGAAACTGCTTTGCTTCTTTAGGCTGAAGTAATGTGATTACAACAGAGTACATTTGCTTTTCTCGTAGCTGTCAACTTTGTTTACGGTATTTTTGGAAAAGATATGCTTGCTTCAAGAACATTTCTGCAGCAACTCCCCGAATGCGACCAAGTGTTCTGGTACTAATACCGCAGTTTCTGTGAACACTGTACTTCTGCAAACTTGATTCAACTCATTGAATAATTATGACCAAGAAAATGTGTTATGCCAGACTGGGGGTCTGCAGTTACTTGATTTGAGACTGTTTCTCCTAGAGATAACCGTCGGTACAAAGAACTTCACTGAATCCAAGGTTCTTCTGTACAGATCCCAGGCAAGTACAGAGGAGCACAAGACAAGGAAGAGCCAGTAACTTTTTGTGATATGACAGAAGTGCAGTGCAGAATTTCTAAAGTACGTGTAGTAACCACCTCTTGCCATTATCCTGCTCCCACAAACCAATGAGTAACTACAAAATGGTGTCTTTGGCTCGAGCTTCTCTTCATTCATGGCCTGTGCACAAAAAATCTGCTCCTAAAATAGTACTACTGGTATGCCGTCTGCATCCTCCTTCTCTACCACTCATTTGCATAATTTTAACATTAAAGTAAATTATTTCTAACATGTATGTGTATGCTGATAGTTGTCTTTTTTCATGCTTCTTTTTTTTCTATCCAATTAAAAATACCAGACAATGCTGTACCAACAATCGGTCAGCACAGAAATCAGATGAGCTAGCGTTTTCCGACGCGAGACCAACATATGTTGTTGAAGTCCTTTCCTTCTGTGTAGTGATGGAGCTCAATTTGAACCGAACATCGCACGTGTAGTGTTGAATTCTTTAATGATGGGAGAAGTGTCTTTCTAGGCTTAAGAGAAGAACAATGCTTTTGTGTGTACTCACCAGGCATACCAACTACACTTATGTGCTCAGCACAAAGATATTGCCATAATTTGAAAGAACACGTGGCTCCTTTTTGCCCTTCATAAGATGGGCTTAGTGCACAAAGTGGTCACACACTAGCGCAAAGTCCTAAATCTTGCTCGGTTAAAATATCTATTCTATTACATACATCTATATACACGACGAAAGGCGAGAGCCACCTGTGACAATATACTTCACGCTGTATCACATTTGCACTTGAACACGACTTTGGGATTGTTGTTCACTGACTGCCGAGATTCTGTCATGTTATATTAGGTTAGTTTCAGGCTGTAATGTGATCAAAAGGTCAAGTCTTTTCATTAAAAAACAGCAAAAAAAACAACAACTTTGCGAGTGACACAATCTCTCATGTTCGATTTGCATTAAAATAAATTATGTCTTTGATGGCTACAAATGACAGGCTTTAGCACTTTGTATGTTGCACCCATAACGGCGTTGAATTTGCAGGCACACCACTTTTTATTTTTATCCACTTGTGCAGAACTACTGCACATATACAATGTGAAGCATGGAGTTCTTTGCCTATGCAGTGCTATTACGGACACACTGTACACACTGCTAAATCTTGCTAATATCAGGTCATATTATTGCATCACACAAGACTTTCTGACCACTTTAATCCATCGCCTTTCAAACGATAAAGCCCTGTGGTGTTGGGAGCACAATCCGGTGAAGTACATGCAGCCAATGAAGCTCCATGATTTCAATATTAATTACTTTCTGTCATCGCTAAAAGTGATATAGATAGACAAAAAATAATAATAAAAGAGCAAAATTACTATTGCTGCACTTCCTGCTAACACTGAGAGAGAATTCAATCTTTTCAGTGCAAACAAAGTTTGCATTTTTGATGACACAAACATGACAAAAGGGAAAAAAAAAATTGCCTTACCTGTAAATATCTGACTAATTGGCTGAGTTCATCTTAAATTTCCACAAGTAGTTTTCCCCTTTTCATACATATAGTACATTTTTCTTCGCTGTTGATCTTTAGTTGAATGTGTTTCTTGTAGTGGCTTTCGCTAAATTCAGAAGTGTGTAATTTCAGTAATAGTATGGATATATGCTATTTTCAGCACAATAAGTTGAAATTTACATCTATGATGTTAAAGCACTGTGATACAGATGTTATAGACTGATGTCCTATGACTGCGAAACACAAAACTGGCTGACTTTTGATTATTGCATGCAGTTTTCAATACAACATTTTGAACCATGATCAACTAAACAACAGGCAAATGCAGAGTCCAGAGACTGTAGTTTAAGTACAGAGTGAAGAGATTGCACACAAAGGAGGTAAAAAACAATTAACTAGGGAGTGAAGTAAATGGCATCGCTAAGAATATGCTGTTGTTCAGAATGAAGACAGGAAAAGGGTCACACGAAAGAACACGGCATACTATGCAACATAAAATAAAAATTACCGCCGCAAGACGAAAAAAAAAAAAAAATACCGATTTCCATAGGTCTTTCGTTGAGATACGACCAACTCACAAAAGAATGACAAGTCGACCACGGTATAACAATCACAGATATATACGATCAAATATTGTAATGAGGTTAATCTCAAATGCTTTACTGATCAGCAGCACGTAATTTAGAAATGCACGGTACAATGAAGGTGCCTTTATGATAAATGTGACAATGTTATGACGAGATTCGACTAAACAGTTCCATACTTTATCAAGATGCGAAAAAAGATAAGGGCGAATGGCGATATGCCACACACATGCACACCATAGGCAGTGTATCTGGTCCACTGAACCATTTAGAACAAGGCAATACCTTTAGGAAGATTAGCTGTAAAAGTCGTAAAATGCTCAACCAGGGAAGAGATTAATTCGTAAAATGGAAGCCACTGAAAAACCTGTGATGCTCCTCTGCTGTAATTGAATAACATAACATAAAGCACCGAAGAATGATAAAATTTTAATTCATTCAGGGCCATTAATTAACCACATCACCTCATAAAGCTAACGTGGCAGGCCAGAAATGGGGGAAAAAGAAATTAGAGGGTGCAATTTGACATGTATAAGTCAACAAAAAAGTCCCAATGTAACGAAATTTGCGAAAGTCTATAAGGCAACGAAATCAGACTAGCTGGTGCAGTTGTCATGTCTTTGCAATGAAGAACTTTCATTTGAGATTTGCATTTTGTAAAGATGCATGTTCCTTTTCAATCTTTCCAGTACTACTTGTTTATTTGAATGTTGCACAATTGCAGTACCGTTTTTATTTTAACTGCAACCAGCCAAATGCGAAAAAAAAATACAAAAAAATAAGGAAACATATGTTACAAAACACAGGCCCCAACCACACTAGTGTTGTGAAAAAATTTGTTGCTGGGCTAGTTGGTAGAACATTTTGAAAAATTAATTTGAGCGGAAACACCCGACACATTCACGCATGCGCACACCCAGGCATCAAACATGCACAGCACTGTTGTGTTTGATGCCTGGGTGTGTGTGTGCATGAATGTGTCATGTGTTTGCAATCAAATTATTTAAAACACAGTAGTGTTGCTGACAGTAGCATGTCAACGGGCAGTACTAGAACTTCTTGCACCCTTTTCATGAATAGCATGAGGCAGTCATAAATTGAAGCTTCATTTCGAAATCAAACCACATTTTTGTGACTTTCTGGGTGCTAATATCATCGTCTCCAAAAAAATCGGCCATAACAAATGCACCAGTGACAATGAGAAAATGAAATTGAGACCTTAAAGGGACAATAAATGTAACGTTAATGCCAGACCTGACAACCACACGTTTCACACTTCTAATTTGCTTGCTGCACTAAATTTTTGTTTACTAATTTGAAGGTGGCATATTAAACTATTTGAAATTTCGAACTGGCAAAGTATAACCCCTCATGCATTGTGGTAGTGGCATCAGGTTAGGCCTAGACTGCTTTGTTTAGGCTTATGTCTGGTTAGGCCTGGTTTATTGGGAAAAAGGTTTAAAAAAACTGAAAAAACAACTTCACAAATTTGGAAAATATATCTGTTTACAGGTTCAAGTAGCATGAAACAAAACTGCTGTGAAGCGTGTGATGTCACAATGGGACGAGTTTGGATGCTAAATTTATTACGAAGAGTTTGTTGTCCATCGAAAGATGTGAAAATAACAACCTACCGGCTCAAATCGTGTCAGTAATTCAAACTACCTTTAATAGATGAAAAAAAAAGCAACAACACAGTTCATGCATGAGAGACAAGAACTTTACCATAAAATGCAGTGTTGAGAGAGATAAAGACATTATGTAAATGCAAGACCATTTGGAGAAGAATAGGACGAAAAAGAATTAGCCTGCTGTTAGCAACAAAATTGTGTGACTCCCAACATGCAGGTATACTTTCCCCATATGATCATATTTGTACACTGTGACATTGTGGATGAGTTGTGCGCCAAACAAGCACTACTGGCATCATGCACAAGAATAACAATCTCGATAGGCTAACGTTGAAAAACAATCATTTCGAGGCAGGAAAGAAAAAAAAAAATTGCCGAAGAGGTGATTGCAGGCATGATTCGCCACTTCGAACGAGCACTTGGTTTGCTGCGGCTTTTGACGGGTGATACTTATCCGAAACTCATCGTGTCGTAAACACCATCGAATCTCCAAGGTAAACACTGTAGGCACTCTAAAGTCTGCATATTACCAGCACACGTTGCGAACAGCAGTTCTGGAAGCAGCCACAGAGCACTTGAGACGCAGTGGTTGCTGGCATTTTGAAGAAGCCCTGAAACCAAATCTGCAACATTATTATATGTTTTTCTTTTCACTATTAGCAGTCTCCTTCACAGTCTGGCAGCTCCGGTATGACCTTTTGCAGCATCTACACCACATAGTGAGTCCATAATCTGTGGCGAACAGAACCGGGAAATTGTCGTTTTTGTCCGGAACTTGGGGCTAATTGCTGGCACACGACAGATGGGTTGAATGCTGAGCCAACAACTTCACTTTACGGTCTTCTCATTACTGACGAAGAATTCCGGAACAATTCTAACAGCTGAACTGAACAATGGCTATTTTGTTCCCTCGCTGAAAGGCAATTCGGATTTGCATGCCGGCAAATCCAGCTCAGCTTTCGTTGTGATTTCAGTCGAAGGAACCGTCGCAACGGCAAGGCTAGAGCCTGATTTGTCGACCTGTCGTGCACGCGCATATCAAGATCGGGCTGACTCCGCACTCGTCACACGTGACTCACACAAAGTTTCACACTGTACTGGAGTCACTAGCAGACCAGTTCCGATGTTCCCGGCTGAGCCGCTGTGTTCCTGAGCAGCGGCTGACAGTGCCGCTCCTTGTCGCTGTGCTCTTCGCTCGGGTGGGCCGCATTGTCGTTGCCGCCATCGGCAATGTCCTCCGCACAAATCCCTAGCGGGAGGACATCTTCTTTTTGCTCATCTTCACCCCAGCCGAGTGCGGAGAGACGGTCTAGTGAGATGATCGAGGAGACGATTTCTCCGACCGTCATGGGTGGAGCCTCCTTGAGTTCACGCTTGTGCCGCCACGTTATCAGGAGCCAGTCGAGGAAGAACAGTAGCCCTGCTGCAACCTTGAGGCCAGAGCAGACAGCAATGTACCTACACGTAGAGCAAATCAAGTGAAAAGAAAAATTACTCACTACGGCCTTTCACCTGTGATGCTTTGCACAAGCGTGCTTTTCCCCCTTTCAAATGGCTGTTAATTTTCTTGTGGCTTAAAGATTACAAGGTCCTAAGAATAGAAAAGAAAGAAAGGAAGCTCCTCATGACTATAGCCCGGATTAAATGTAATTATGAGGCAGCTTCAATGCCAGGTACCCCTTTGCATAACCTACAGATGAAAAAACTTTGAACCCCAGTGTCTCCGAACAAATTGACTTCTTCAAGAAAGGTTGAAGACAAATACTTATCCAAACTTTGGGTCCAGTGACACCCTGTGTTCATATATTTTCTATCTCTACAAGCTTCAATTTTACGCGGTACTTCTGCTTTATCGTATTTACGGATGTAAGTAACCAACTCCCTACTTTGGTCTCCGAAAGAAAAAAAAAAGAAACAAATTTTTAATGTATCCGTTAATTTTATTTCAAGGAGATAGCCAGTGCCGTTGACGATCGAAACAATTAAATCACGCAGCTGTATTACAAAATAATGACGCAATACAAGCCATAACATAGCTTAACAACCATGCTAAACAGTTGCTAGCATAACCCTTCTCCCGAATCGGCGTCAACTTTTCTGGTGGGTGGGTTCATTACGCGAGTAAATGCGGTATTCGCATTGCCAATTGATTCTTCTTGCAAGCATGAACCACACAAAGAAAAGTTGGGTGTGTTCGTTTAGCATGTTGGTTTGTGATTTCTACTCATTGTCGCCTTTTCCACACCTTTTCACAATATGAATAGTAAGCTGTGAGAACACAAGACACACAGTGCAGTGTTTATGTGGCCTCTTCGTTTGCTCTGTTTTACAGTACTGCCCGCCAACACTAGCAAACATACAACACGACCACATAAACATATACAGAAACTGTTTTTTGCATTGCTCTTCATTGGAACCACACTTTGCATTGACTGATAACCACTGCTACAGTAAAATATCGATGATACATATTTGAAGGGAGCACGCAATATAATCATGTCATCCTTAATTCATATGAACCTATGACAAGTAAAGCTGATCATTAAGGTGAACAAGAACTTTATTGGTGTCTACTACTTCTAGCTGAAAAAATGTTCGTGGTATTGTTTTGAAATCTGCTGCCTTCACCCCCTCTAAATAATTAAGTGCCGTGGTTTCTTCACTCATGCTACTGGCACTTAAAGCGCATTCACACTTGGCATCAGAGGGAGGGAAAGCGGCAGAACTTATTGGAAATTCACTCGCTTCACTGCCTAAGTAACCAGAAAAATGTGTCGCGAAGTCGCCACGAAAAAAAAAAAAATCAGTTATACGGGAGAATTCAAGCGAATGCAAGAGCAAAACCACATCTGCACCCATCGAAAATTTTTACATTTGTACGACCTACTACCGCCGTCTTTGCCGCTTGAGAATTCATTCCATTTTGCCCATTTTCTGAGCTATAAAATTCGTACAGAGTTCTAGTTATGCATTCAAAGCCCTGAAGGGAACAGTTTACACCTGTACAAATGTTAATTCGGGAAATACACCAGCAGACACGAAACAAGTGGACACACTGGCTGTGCCAGCGATTGATTCAGCCGGCAGTGCAAAAATGAGAAAAGTTTGGGCATGCCAACTAGCTTCTGCTGAACCTTCTTTTACATCCGATCTCTGCAGTGATCGTAATACGAACCAAGCTTTCGATGAACGCGTCCTTGTCAAGGCCGTGAGCTTTGTCGTGCTGTGCGAGTAGTTCGCGATTGCGTTGTCGCAAGCCACCGCTGACGCCTTTGCCGCCATGTTGAATTTGTGGCTTGTTATTTACATTACGTGGTTTGAGAGCTAATGCAGCTGGTGTAGCCAAAGCCGCGAAAGAAAAAAAAGGCGATCTTGGAGAAATTGGTCTCGGACCGATTTATTCAAGTCAGCCTCGTGGCGTGGTTTTCTGTCCACTTAGGGGGTGAAGTGAGGGAAATGCTCGTGAGTTTTGCCGCATTTACCTCCTTCGCGGCCCAGTGTGAATGGGCCTTCCTCCTACAGACGAGCCCCGTTGCGCCGTTGGGGTGCAGTAGTGAATCGTGCGTTCGTATCATCCGCCGTGGCTGGGGAAACCGTTTGTATAACGCCGAATCATGGCGCATTTTACATAATGCTGTACATTCAAAGCTACCGCAAATTTCGTACCATCATGAAATTTGTATCATCCCTAATCGTATCACCGACATTCTACTGTACTAATTTTACCCATTAGGGGGGGTTGTATAACAAGGTACGATGGGTGAACATTGTGCATCATGCTGTTAAAGGGGCTTCAAAAACCCTCGAGCTTCATGAAAATATGTCTTAACCAGTGGTCTCATTCTTACTGTTATTGAGCACATAAGTTGACACAGTTGTAGATGTGGGCTGTAGTAAACTAAAACAATGGACAAGGATGAAGGCCCAGTATGGCCGGAACGAAAAAATGTTGTAGCGGACAGTGAACGAAAATAGGACGATGAAATTAGCGCTTGTTTCCTTCACTACACACAAAAACAAAAAAAAAAAAAGCCAACAAAAAAGGATGCCAAGGAAGGCATAGGGGACATTATTTGTTGTCTTTAACAGCAGAATAGTATTTATAATATAAATGTGAATAAATTGAAGTGGGCAAAGAAATACCAGGCCTGTGTGTAACGTGCAGCACAGTCACAGCGAAAGCTGGAACAGCGGCCTATATAGACCGTTTTTTAAACACTCGTTGGATAACTGCTACAAGCACACTTGCAAGATACACACCATGGCATAATTTATCATAATTTTTGTGTAGCATGGAGGCATTCACGATGCCATTCTTCATCATTCTTCGGAGAAGCGTTGTACCCACCACATACTTGGAGGGATTTATGCACATTTTGCTGAATATGTTGCTGACAAAAAACACTTTATTACACATATTAATGAGGCTTGTGTGAATAGAGAATTTTAGGTTTGAAGCGAATCCAAAGCATATAGTGATTTTGGTCGATTATTTACGAAAAAAATTCAGATAGCACATATATTGCATATTATTATAAAGAAAAACAGCATATTTGTCGTAATTGAACTCAACTGCACAATATTTTTTTAAAGTGAAACAAGGCCTGTGCAAATGTGATTCTTTTTGCTTCAAAGGAAGTGGAAACGTCTTTGAATAGTAGCAGAATATGACTTTCAATAAAATGTAAGTGATAATGTATAACGTGCATTACATTTTTAAATATATTATACCAGGAGCATATAAGTTGGTAAGGGACGCTTTTAAACTTGGAAAATGGCTAATAGATGTGAGGGTAATATGTAGGCTTGTGTGAACATTAGAATGCTTCAAACATTCGAATGAATAATACAGCATTCGTATTCGCTTAGTATCAAATTTATTCATTGAAAATTTCAAATTATTCAAAACGAACGAATAGGTGCATATTATTCCACATTTATTGCTTTGTAAGGATTGCTTTGCTGCAGTAAAGGGGTGCTAAATTGTGAAAACACCTAGCCAAACGTATAAGTTCGCTTGTAAATGTGGTTTCACTGCAGTGAAGTGGTGCTAATCAGTCAAAACACATACTCAAGAGAAACTGGCACTGCAGCAAAGCTTCACATCAAGGTTTTTTTTGTATATTTTATTTTCCCTTGAATATCTTGTTACACCAATTTGTATGCTTCAAGTATAGCAAATTTTAAAACATAGCATATATTACTGGCTATCACTAGGACTGTACCGAAAGTCAAATCATGCTGACTATTCAAAATTGTTGCCACTTCCTTTGATAAAAAAAAAATGGTCCTTTGCACAGGCCTTCTCTCAATAAAAAAAAATATATCGCACAGGTTAGTTTGCTCATGACAAATGTGCCCCTTTTTCTTTATAATAGACAATATATATACTATTCAAATGTAATTCAAAATTGTTTGACCAAAATCACTATTCGCTTTGAATTTGCTCCGAACCTCAAATTCACTATTTGCACAAGCCTCGTAATACGTTCATTTAGCCTTGAAAAGGGGCTTCGCGGCAATGCAAATTTTTCCTGGCTAGGTGTTTTCAGTGTACGACACTCAACCACTGCAGTAAATCACTTTTACAAAAAATACATGTCGATCAATATACAGCTGGCTAGGTGCTTGCACAGCTCAGTACCTTTCCACTGCAGATGTACCACCTTTACAAAGGTTACATTCAGACTAATATACATTTATTTGTTTGTTTCGAATACTTAAAAACTTTCAGAAATTTAAATTTGATTTAAAGTGAATTTGAATATTGTGAATCATTTGAATATTCCAAGCATTCAAATATTTGCACTAGTCTAATATCAACGCGATTCCTTGCCCACATAAAGCCTGCCTAGGGTTATTTTGCAACGAAGTTTCCAGCATGGGCGTAGCCTAATGGGGATACTACTGGGCTGGCACGCAGGAGTGGGCTTCGGTTTTAGATTGGGATACGAACCTGAGTCCCCTGCGCGCCAGCAGCGTCACCTATCAGTTATGGTGGCGGCAGACAACTGTGGCACTGAAAACAACCCAAAAACTATGTAAATAGAGAAGATAAGTGCTTTATTCTGTATTCATTTTTTACTTATGTATTTCGTTGCATTTTGCCTATGTACAAGTGGCAGGAGCTCTGTCAAGCTGCGACGAAGCCGCTTTTTCTCTTGCCACCTTTTCTAGTTTTATCGTGTAAACAAAGGACGAAAATAAAACATGATTGATTGATTGATTGTGATCTCAAAACAGCTTTTACTGTAAAATACAACCTGCCACCAGCAGCAGCAAGGCAATCTAAAACTTTTGTATTACAACTAGATAACCTCTGGACAGTGGGACGATCGCCACTGTAGCTCTACTAAACGAGCTACAGAGGCGGTCGTCCTCTTTGTCCAAGCTATTTAGTATTTTCTATAGACATAAACCTGGAAGTGGTTGCCGTCAACTGCTCATAGCTATGACATGGAGTGTTGAACACTCGTGTTCTCATTAGCTGGCGTCGCATAGTACACAAAGGTTTTACAAGCTGGCAGCTGACCAATAAACCCTCGCATACTACCTGAAGGCATCAAGCCTGCTAAAAGACCCACACTATAAATGAATGAAGGTAAGGGAATCAATCAACGGCTCATTTGTTTTGTCACGTGCAGCCCGATGAAACCAACAGATAATGAAGCCAAGGAAGGTATAAGGGACATTTTTATGGTCTTTAACTGTATTATAATTATGATGCAGATGTAGAGGAATTAGTGCGGACTATTGTGGCCCGAAAGAGATCTCTGTGTGCTAAAAATATCTAAGCAAAGCTCACCTTAGTCGAAACTGCTCAATGTCGTAGACTAAGCAGAAGCCTCCCGGCTTGCCGCAGTGGGCCTTTCGAAGGATGCACGATGAGTCTATCACATTGCCAAACATTATTGGTGCTGGGATGTAACCTGCGAGGGAGACACAACGAATATCAACATCTACAATCAGAAATGATTCATTTCGTTGAATTGCAGCATTGCAAATTTCTGTTGATATGCTCTTCTTCCAAATGTGCTATCATGTAGTTTGCACCGACAAAGAAGGCCTTTTGAAACTGAGACGAGGAATGCATGCTTGAGCCATATGTTCACCAGCTCCAAAAACAAGGAGCCCCGTAACTGGAATTCTAGTGTGCCTCTCTCATGCTTCAATTCGAAGATGGAAGTGCCCCCCGACCAATTCAAGTTTGTGCGTGCTGTTCTAAATGAGAAAGTATGATATCAAAGCTTCAAAAGGTACCTCACACTGTGCTTGTAATATTTATTTCAGTTTGTTTCAAGATTGCCAGTTGCTATCATTTTGCTAGTGATAACGCGAACTGCTTGTAGTGAGCACCGTTTCCATGATGCTACATCTGTCGCAGCTGAAATTAGTTCCAGCATGCCATCCACTCATTATTTTAAAGGGAATGTTAATTAAATAACAGGCTAAGCTTCAAATTAAACAACAAAAAAATATTAGGGTCAAGTGCATAAATGTTTAAGGGATCGAGAGTAACTAGGCGATTGATGCCTGCCACGGTGGTTTAGTGGTTATGGCACTCGACTGCTAACTCATATCCCGGCCGCATTTTCGATGGAGGCAAAAATTTTGAGGCCCGCGTACTTAAAGGAGCGTTGCATCCCTTTTTGAGGATGGTCAGAAACTGCTGCCGATCCGTAGTAGAGGCTCCCGACAACACGTGAGCGAAATATTGTATCGCAGCATGTGGCACGCAATTCACAATAAATTATCAAAGGCAGCTGAGAATTGCTTTTTTTTCTCTCGACAAATGATGGAGAAAGCTAAAAAATCACTCGTAGAAGGCCATCTATCAGCCATTGGCTGATTTGAACATCGCGTGCTTGGTCATTACAGAAAACCCAGCGGAAGGCCACGACTTGTGCACGCAATCGCACTGAAAAGCTGCGTAATCAAAGAAAAAAAGAGCTGAAGGTCACGAGGCGTGCGTGACGTATTTGCTTTCCCCTTACTACATTTGCCAACCAATTTTTCGGACCTGGCGGAGACCGAATAGAGCCCGAAAAATTGAACAGTCTGAAAAACTTGTTTTTGCAAAAATATGAACTTTATTGCATCAGGCGGGCTTAAAAGAGTCCATGATTCTGCTTTGCTACATACTACGCTTGGAAGCAATTTGGTTTGCCCATATTTGCGCCAAGGTGACATCGTCACTGTAAATGTTCTACAAAAGCGTCACAGCGGTGGCGATCTCCGCTGCCGACAGCTGCGGGGGATAATCGTCATCATCATCCGAACTGCTCTCCAGCTGTGGCACAACCTGGCGAAGTCTTTAAATAGGGAGTTTTAGAATAACGTTTGCAGGCGGTGCGGGTATAGCGGACGCATTATGAGTTCTACATTAGCGTTTGCTCCCCCTAGGCAAAGGCCTAGGAACATTCACCTCGACGGCAAACTCAAATGCACGGAAGCTACACACAACAATTTGCGGGCCTTGCGGGCCGCGATCGCCGACTCGCGTTACGACGCATGGGAAGTAGCAGCGACTGCACCGCAAGGGCTCACGGTGCACTATTCTGAAACTCCCTAATGTCATTGTGGCAGGCACATTCACTCCACTACTGCGCAGCTCCGCCTCCTTCCTGTACGGTGCGATGACAACAGCGCTGACCACTACGGCTGACTGAAGACAAAAAAATGGTCCCGTGCTGCGTTTTCTAAAGCAGACACGAGCTCTGAAACTTGAAATACGCCGTTTTCTTTCTAATCTTTGAGGCAGCAAAGCCATTTTAAAATTAAGCCACTAAGCTTAGTCAAGCTGGCAGCAAATCCAACATGGCTGCATCTATACAGGTTTGTGGCGCGGCTCAAAACAAGCTATTTAGTCCGAAAAGTCGAATTTTAGGGGGCGAATTCATCCGAAAAATCGGTCAAAAAAATGCATTAGCCCTATGAGAGCTCTGACGGTGCACTTCTGAAGTCTGAAAAATCAAACAAGTCTGAATTTTTCGAGTTCGAAAAATCGGTCGGCGACTGTACTTAGCTTCCAGTGCTTTCGTTGGGATGAGAGAAGAGAGAATGCAATTGCAGCGTGTCACAAAACTCTGCTCATACTGAACAGATTCCAAAATATATTGTGGCAGTGAATTTGAGAGGCAACAAGCTTCTTTAGTACATTCATTATATGGGCCATGGCTACTCAAAAGTGTAGCAGGACCTCTTTAAAATTTAGATGCACGTTCAAAAACCTCAGGTGGTCAAAATTTTCAAAGCCTTCCACTATGGCGTGTCTCATAATCATATGATGGTTTTGGGACATTAAACTCTAGGTATTATTACAGGAAGTAATAAATAACTCTTTCATGGTAAACAACGCGAAGCCTAACGCAAATACTATTGTGATACATATACAGCATGAATTTGAACTCCTCATCAGAAAAAAAAAAAAAAAAAAAAAACACTCCGCCAAGTTTATAAATGCCATTCTTCAATGAGGTAAAGACAGCTGCTACGTTTATTAAGACACAGAAGTTAATTTCACGGAGCACTACGAGACCGTTCAGCTTAAATATAGATAATGTGCATGTATATACACCGTGGCATCATCAGAGACAGCAGAACATTGTTTCTTTACCTAAGTATCCAGCGAGTGTTAAAAGTTTTGTCGAACACTTACCAAATAGCCTAAATATTACAAATTGCATTCCCAATGCAAAGGACCGCTCTTCTTCTCCGACAGACCTGTAAGTATGGAGAGGAAGCTGTGTAAGTAAGGCGCCACGTTTTACACCGGGCGCCTGCACCACACTTCTTCTGCTCATGTGCACGATGCGAAACATGGGGTTTTCTAACATATGCTGCATTCTTATGTAATGGACACTACATAGATAAAACTTCCTTCCTAACGTTTGAGAGTAGAGGTGTTTGAATGGTGACCTTTCACCTTAAGTCCAATTCGCATCAAATGGTGCCACAGAGCGGCCCAACATTTCTTATACAAAAGATTTTATCGAAAATTGTAAGAATGAATGAAATATGCTCATGCCCTTGAGGCCATAGCATGGTTAGTAGCTCCTACAAAAAGACTCTAAATTGTCACGTAGGAAGACAAGCTACGCCGTTCCTTCCTAACGTTTGAGAGTAGAGGTGTTTGAATGGTGACCTTTCACCTTAAGTCCAATTCGCATCAAATGGTGCCACAGAGCGGCCCAACATTTCTTATACAAAAGATTTTAACGAAAATTGTAAGAATGAATGAAATATGCTCATGCCCTTGAGGCCATAGCATGGTTAGTAGCTCCTACAAAAAGACTCTAAATTGTCACGTAGGAAGACAAGCTGCGCCGCAGGCTCTCTCGCCGTGACATTACAGCGTTTCCTGCAGTTAAAAGCGTGCGCTCAATGGGCACGACACGTCAGTGGCAGGGATGAGAGAGAATTGAAAAAATTGCCCGCAGCTTCCCTCGGGGGAACACTGAGGAGGATGCGGACCATATAATTGGTTAACGGGGTGTTAAAGTGCGACTTACTTGGGTGGATGGCTAAATTGGTTAACGTGGTTGTGAAATGGGGTGTTAAATTGCGACTTACTTGGGTCGATGGCTAAATTGGTTAACGTGGTTGTAGGAGGGGGTGTTAAATGAGTGAACACGTACACACGTATGCGAAAGGGCGGCGCTGGTCGAAGGGATGTCGATCATTGTGTTTGTGGATTCGTCGGAATTCATTTCACCGCGACCTTGGACGTCGACGCGCCGTACAAACCAACCGACGAGCGGCAACTGAGCGAGCGAGCGCCGACCTTGAGTATATACACAGCACGACGGCGCATGCACTGTCAGCTGTTGAATGTTCTCGAAGCGCGACGCCACATGCGCGTCCACTGGAGAATCAGGAGAATTGTAGATGTCGAACGCGGTGTGTAGAGGAGGAAGGGTGCACAGATGGTGGAGGAGTGAAGCGCGCGCGGTGTGTAGAGGAGGAAGGGATGCACAGATGGTGGAAGAGTGGGCGACGGCGCGACGGCGCATGCGCGCGCGTCAGCTGTCGAATGTTCGAGAAGCGGTGCGGACGGCGCACTACAAGGCGCGAGTATAAGATGCTCCGCATCTAAAAACAATTTTGGCGATACCTAGATGAAGGGCAGCTTCAGGTTCTTTCCAATATTTCAAAAAATCTTCTTCCGTTGGGATTACTACTAGAACAGTTGTTGGGCTTCCTGGTTCATGCTGTAGAACTGTCAAGGGTGGAACCCACGTAGACTACAAAAGAAGGGGACCGAATAGAGTGCCTTAGGTTGAACAGTCTTCAAGACTAACAACAGGACATAACGGTGCCCCATCCAAGAGGCACCGTTATGTCCTGTTGTCCTTCTTCTGTATTTTTTTTTCCGTCTAAGTGGGTTGCGCTTTTAGCTATTTTTCTGGTGATCAGGGGCTCGTTGAAGTACTTTTGAACTTCTTTACTGTAAGATCCGAGGTCAGCGGGCTGGTTATTTTTTTAGGCTGGCAGTTCAATAGTTCTCGAGCCTGTTCTCTGGTATTCATTGTTCGAGCCATGAAGTGTAGAAATGACGTGGTCACCTTTAAGATGAACATTCGCTCACTTATGGACCAGGACAATGTCAGCGATAGTCGCTTCACCCTAGCCAAGTTGCGCCGTTGGCCTTTGTCGTGTTTTAAATATTCATTCGTCCGAATTACTCAAAACTTTGAATACTAGCAATTTTCAAATCGATTTAAACAATTATATTTGCACATCCCTATGAAACAGTGAATAACACTGTTGCACAAAGACTTGACAAAATACCATTAATCTAACGATTAGCTCATAATTATTAGAAGTTAAAAAATACACATTTCATGCACATTCAAACAGACATCGTGCACATGCTCGCAGTAAATACAGAAAAATTTTTCAGCAGTTAGCCAAGCTTACCGCAATATGATCATTAGCAGCGGCATCTGAGTGATGGAGACCACTAAGGTCATGGCAAACAGTAGCACCATAAACGGGATGAATGCCAAACACGGCTGCGGGCACGGCCCGCTGGTTGCTAGTGGCACCGCCGTCACTTCGGGGTTCATGGTCACATTAGGCACGATGCAGGCACACGACGTGTAGTTCAGCTGCAAGAAAGATGACGCATTCAAGGAGACATAAAAATGAAAACAGTGTGGTAATACAATATTACTTTACTGCGTTCAGGAGAAAATAAAAGTGGCGACAATATTTTGAAGAAAAACTTTTTTTGTGCCTTTCTTAGTTAAGAAAATGCTAAAAAGACACAGGAAGTTAGGTAGTTTATTACACTTCAGGTTATTCAGGTTATTGCATATAACAAGGTTGAAAATAGAAATTATACAAGCTTACAGGATACTGCAAAAGAAAATTTCCAGTTAATATAGAGTGGAATATGTAAGTAAATACAGGTATATTGAATACAAAAACCACTGTATTATGCGAGTCACTAGTTAACAAAAACAAGTAGTTTATAGCAACACAAAGCTTATAACCAAAATGGTAATGGCGAAATAAAATCACATGCAAAATACATAGGTTTCAATTCGAACATGTAAAATTGAGACAGCTGACATGGTAAAGGGTTTCAAAGTATTGTGGCTGAAAAACTGGCAATAAACTTGCCATAATTAGTTCTGATTTTCTGTAATAAACAGCTGCTGTAGAAGTGTATTTTGTGGAATCTGAGTGAGGAAACTGGTCGTTATCAATGGCTGAAGTTACTAAACCATTACCGTAAGAGCAATCCACAATGTTTCAGTATATGAGCAATGGATGTTTGTATGTTGTGTACACAACAAACAAACATCTGTTCACAACGAACATCTGTTGCACAGTTACTGAAACATAGTGGAGTGCTCTTACGGTAAAGGTTTAGCGAATTCAGTCACTGATAATGACGAGTTTCCTCGCTCTGAATCCGCAAAATTCACTTCTTTCAGCAGCTGTTTATTAAAAATTAAAACTAATTATGGAAAATTTATCATCAGTTTTATGGCAGGTAAGCATCTAGAAGCACCATTCGTTAAGTTTAATGTTTAGGCTACAGCAACGATCACTTGCCATCCTGAACAAAGCAACTTCAATTGATTAGCTAAATGGGCCTCGCAGCACTTTCCAAAGTACAGCTGACTCTCAGTGAAAGGAAATCTCTTAAATGAAACTGCTGCTTAAATGGAACAAGTGCATCTGACAACATTGGTTTTATACTTGTATTCTGCACCCTTGTTCACGTCTCAGTAAATAGAACTGTTAAATGAAACGTATGTTACTAGTCTTTTCAGGTTACACGTTATTAAAATCTACTGTAATAATGAAATTACTCCACTACAAGTTTATTGCTTTACGAATCAACTACTGCCAAAATTTTCAGATTATTTCGACAGGGAAAATACAGGAGGATGAAAGGGAGCACTTTCTCTGCTCTTCTTCCATGAAAACTTACGTGGCCAATATATAAGCACTGTGTGCGGCTCACTTGCCTGCGCCGTGACGTGGCACAGTAACTATGAAGCTCATGACGTTCAAATCGGCCAGTGGTCGTGTTTTTCAGTACGTGACGCACTTGATTTGGGTATACAGCATCATTCGTAGAGAAAAAAGCGAGCGATTTCTAGCCGATTTTAAACTTCATTTCTAATTCCCTGCCCCATGTTGCGCTATAAATGTTTGGCTCACATGTCCACAGGAGCCTCAAGTACTGACCAGCACCATTTTACGGCCATGTCACAGAGTAAGACAGAACAGGAGCGCCAACTCCGCCGCCACTCCATGCATTCGCGTCGGACAGATCGTGCAATGCACATGCAGTGGTCTAACACATTCCTCTGCTCTCCTCCTCCGCTCCTCTTCCTGCTTTTGCACATGCTTCCTCCTTTCTCGGCATATATCACAATGCATAGCGCCACCTGTACAGCTGCGCTAATGAACGCATGCGGGAACTGGTGGAAACCAGAAGCGGCGGCAGCAGAGAGCGGCGAGCACGGAGTGTGTCGTCTGCTAGAAAACAGTTAGTTCGGCTGCCTCAGTACAACAAAACGAAATGTATATATGCATACTCATAATGAAATACGAAACTAAAACGTCGCACCACTTTCTTTGCACATATTGGAAACACTGCTACATATCTTTAGACAAAGTAGACAATAAATTCTTCAGAAAAATAATGGCAGAGTAGACGTACCCTTGTTTTCCATGCTTGGACGCCTGAGTGAAAGTGTTCGCCAGACATTTTCGTGTTACACCCTTTGTTTAAAATGTCTGGAATGTGCTTATTCATGCTTGAAGAGACAAGATATCTTTGTATTTGTGTGTGAAGACGCGGTGCAAGTGGACAGAGAGCAATGAAGTGTTTTGTTCCTGGCTGCAAGTCTGGTTATGGCAAAGAGTGGGAGAAGATTCCACTCCTCGCGGCCCCATCTGATCCTCTGCTACTGAATCAGTGGCGTCAAAAAGTACCCATGAATAAGCGACCCCTGAAATCAAAGGAGAAAATATGAGCCCAACATTTCGAAAAGCACCTCATATTTGATAGGTACTTCAGCGAACACAAATGATATGTTCTACAGGACGTAAAGAAAGTGCCTCGACTTCGTAAGGGAGCAATTCCTTCCACCTTTGGGGAATGCGTGGCTCAACTCAATAATGCTGAATATACGGAGGAACCGACAGACACCGGTGCCGAAGAGCCAGAGGACATCAATTTCTCTTCAAGCTCGTACAGAGTGAGCACGCACGTCAGACGCCGGTGGAGGCGGGTGCCTTTGTTTGCCCAGATAATGAAAATTCTCAGCGTTGCCTACGAAAGGACTCCTTCAGTCGGTCACCTGGCAAGGATCTAAGAAAGACAATAGCTTGAGTGTGCCTTCTAACGAACAATGTGCAGCAGAATGCGGCGCAAGCAGCTCTACTGCCATAAGCGACAACAAAGACTCTCTGTGCCCTGATCAAAGCTCACTATTTGCAATGTTACCTCATGTATTAGGTTAAGTATATGTTATGTTTATGTACGTTGTAGTGGCATTGTATAATTCTGTGTGGTCCACGTTAAAGATATCAGGCATTTGGCCTGTTTCGAATAAAAGACGTAAAACAATACATCGGGTTATTTCTTCTCGTGATGTCGTTCCGCAAACTGCAATAGGCAAGCTCTTTAGAGGAAAAAATTGGTAGCAGACTTAAGGCATGCGCGGAGCAGATGACAAAATGGATAGGCGAGCTGACCAAGGAACGTGGCTAAGCGCGCGTCCGTGCTGTTGCTATATCAACGACGGTCGGAGCCCCCAACCTGCGGCTCTGCTCGAGGGCAGTGCTTCTCCTCCGTCATTTTCTTCCATTCATAGTGCCACCATGCAGCTAAACTGCGAAGCATGAAGCCGCGTTGCAAGATGTGGCCCTTCTAGGCGAGCGAAGTTGGTGCTTCTCTCTTATCTTACTCCGTGGAACATGTTCCAAAGGTGTTGCAGGGCTCCTTCAATGTTTTTTTGACAAAATGTACGAGTTTGGCGAAGTGCAATTGTGGAGCACTCACGTGCGATCCGTGGCCCGCGCCAGGCCGACAGCCTGCGTGGCACGGCGAGAAGTATGTGATGCCGTTACGGCCACACACGGGCTCGATGTCGTTGGGCGAGCAGCGGCAGCCCATGTTGCAGTCGGCCGTTAAATTCACCTGGAACGTCTCCAGCTCGCTGCTACTGCAAGTGTCACAAAAAGTGAAAGAGAGAAAGGGTAGGTATAAGTGAATAGGTACAACTCAACTCAGGAACTATGGGTTCCAATGTCTTGATTATATGCGAACTGCAAGTGTTACTAGAATGAAGGCATGCCTTGAACTACTGCCATTATCATCCCACCATAAAATTTACTGCACACGCCTTTGTTCCCGCACATCTTATAATCATTCATTACCTAATGATTTTATCTGTCTTCCACACAGATTTATCAGATAATTATTTCTAGTTGATAAAAAATTGTTTCTAGCATGGGATCTTAGATTTTTTTAGAAATCCATATGGGCTTTTTTTTTTTTTGCAGCTGTGTGCTTAACAAATGGGTGAATCAGCTTTTCACATTTATCTTTACAAATAAAGTTCACCTTTTAACTAAAGCTGCTCAATGCAGCACTAAAGTACGGGGTGGTGGGGGGGGGGGGAACTATAGACTAAGAGTTGTAACACTGCTTCATGGCTGCATCACACCTGACACAATGGAGAAGAAGAGGCGGGTCAGACAGCTCCACACACTAGCAACGATACTCCACGTAAAGGGACTTACTTGTTAAAGTAAGGAAGTGTGGCCCCAGCCATTCGAATGTTATCACAGCCTAAGAAGTACAACAACGTGTAGAGACCCATGCACAGCAGGTTGAAGCAGAGCACAAATTGAATGGCCCCTGGAGAAAAAAAAAAGAAAAAGGCAGGTCGGTGCAGTCAATACTGTTCACAGTTTTTCACATGTATTCTGCTTATTATTTATTATTATTTTACTAATTATAATCAAGTGTACTACAATTATAAAGAAGCAATAATAGAATTGAGAAACACACATCATGTGTTTAATTACACAAAAATGCAATGTGCAAACACTTCGTACCCATTTTCCACGCATTACGTGTCAGAACCTGAATTGCGTTATGTGGTTTCCTTTGGGGTCGCTAATACTGAAAAGTCGTAGTAAAGTTTTACCTTTTGGTCTCATCTGGAACTTTTTCAGGACGTAGCCTCCCAGGAATATTCCAACACAGGCACCAGGAATAGCAATGCCACCTGTTTCAAAGGCACAATAAAATATACCTGAGCATCAGTGCCATGCCGCATACTGTGGTCTCAGCAGACACTGCAACACACATAGTAATGTTTCGACATTTTTAGTTGGAAAAAGCACCATGTACTGAAGAGTGTTGAAAGAATGATCATAGTACACATAGGAATGACTTCTGGCATAACACGCCACTGAGAGTACTAAAGCAGCAAGGAAGAAAGATTTTAATGAAAACATTGTGAAATACATAATACAGTGAAATAACAGATTTGTAAGCATAATCACGAAACTGAAGAAATGCCACAACCCAGTTTATGATTGTGTATTGGTATAGCAAAAGGGGCGGCATGGCTGCCCTCAGCTGTGACAAGTGTAAGCTTGCAAATTTGACACTGTAACATTAAAGGGATGCTAAAGATAAGCAATGACCTGGTTTAGATTGACATAATGCACTTGGAGAACTCTCATGCTATATGTTTCACTACTATAAGTTAATTATTAGTGAAGCAAATCAAGGCAAAAGCTTCATTTTTAAATTTTGCATTGAAACCTCCGTGCATGACGTCGAAAGTTTCTAAATGTATTTTCCTATTTTAGCGACACTGGCTCAATGAAATTTTCGGGCACCTTTATGGTGAGTCTATGGCACCTGCAGATGACTGATGACAATGAACTTCATTTTTATCGATTAAAAGCTACGTAGGATCGAGTAGAAGCGTTCAAAATTTTTTACGTTGCTGTGTTTGGTGCAGGAATCACAAGGTGGCGTCACCACCCGCATTTCCTTTTCGCACGTTTTCTCACTTACCAAGCATCATCTCGCAGTAAGGATGGTGTTTTCGGGATTGTGAAATTGTACTCTACTAATACACAAAAAATCATTTTGCTCTTTAGTGTCCCTTTAATATTATTTGCAAGCAGTGCATGAGAGCCTTTTAGAGCTTGGTTGAGATGAGAGCTGCAATCCCCGAAGACACTGTCAATATAATGTGAAAGTGGAATGCTGCAAACTGAAAACGTACGTACAGGTCGCTTTTCAGCTGGTTGACTGTCTCCTAAATACTAGCTTAGGAAAGGGCTTCCCTTAATAGTGCATACTCAAGCACTGCAACTACAGTTAAAAATATGTCAGATCAAATTCACGTTTACACCATAAACGAGTAACGCAAGTAGTTTACATGGCTTCTTACATTGAGACAGTGGCCAAAGGTGATGGGGAAGCCAACAGGGTGCAAACAAACCTCGTTGTAATGGAGTCCATATGACATTAAACTATGACATTAAACTCTTTTTTATATCCTTAAGTTCATTATAAATGTGTACCTAGTACACTTTTTCATGGCCAAGACTATTTAATGAACTTCGCTATAACCAACGATTCGTTATGCCTGCACGGAGGCTATTCTGCACGTACAGTGCCTCACTCTTGACCCTGCTCCTGCCTGGGACCTTGTGTGGATTTACTGATTTGCAATAGCTTTTGCAGAGTCCCATGCCTGCTACGTGGGCAGCTTCTTAAGTGAGCTTAGTTTACCACTCGCCAACAGAGAATCGAGGGCTGTCACCTGTGAACACGTTGGCTTGTGACTTGCCGATGTTGAACTGCGTCTCCAGGTATTTGGGCAGGAAGACTACGAAGCCACTGACGATGGCCAATTCCATGCAGGAGCCAAGACAAGTCACCATGTAGATCGGGTTGCAGAGAAGGCGCCACATGGACGCTGGGATGTCTGCAGGAAGAAATGTATTTCATTACCAACCTTCGTACTTCTGGCCATTACATCCTCTGGTGCAGTCAAAGCATGCATAACTTGTGCCTCGCACCAAATGAATTCCAAAAATTTAAATTCAGTTATCAAAAAACAACATCAACGACAATAAAAAAACAATAAAACAAGAGTGTTCAAGCCAATCTTTTAGATGAAAGTTTGGCTTGGACCTTTTACTTTTTACTTCAAATGCCAACCATAAAAAAGCGTGTTCTACTGCACCACTTCATAATATTGGTGATAATATAGGTATATTTTGATGTTCCAATAAAAGCTTCACAGATATTGAAGAGAAAGCTTGAAAGGTATCGGCGCATTTTGTTTTGCATACAACAACAGTTTTTAAATTCTTGCATTCAAAAAAAGTGTAACGAAAGGACGACCAACAATGCTATAGTGTCAACACAAGCACACTTCGGTGAGCTGGTTTAGCATTGCAGGTACGTGAATGAAAAACATGAGCCAAAGGGAGCGGAAGTAAAAACTTTCATTTGGGGTTGGCTTCAGAGCCATTCCATACGACATATATGCCTAAGCATGTGACGCCTAAACACATGTACAGAATTCAAATGGCATAAAAAAAATACCATTCCTTTTTTTTCAATGCCGCGAAAAGTACAATGATGCATGTCACTCATAAACGACATGTGTCAGGGCGAATTCCATAAAAGAGACAGGAAATGAGCACTATTTCTACAGAGAAAGTTGTTGTGAGGCCACAACAACAGCCAGTTTGGAGGCATGGTTGTCTGCGGTGTCGCCAGCGTATGTAGCAGCTATTCCGTACTACGAGAAAGAGAGAGACATAGACGCCAGGCCTCCGCAGAACGCACAACAGTGTCGCAGCGAAAGCTGGATGAGCGGTCTTACAAAAACAGTTTTTAGAGGCTCTTGGTGCAACTACATCGAGCGCACCTGCAGGGCACCCACAACGCCATAAATCATGGCGACCAAGGAATCACTTTAACAAACTTCATATAAAGTGGCACGAGAGAAAAATGACACCAGAAGTGGCATAAATTGCATTGTGTAATTGGGTAATTTAAAGCTTCCCTTTCATAACAAAGGGTTCAGCCATAATTCTTTGTCATAACTAACCATAGCTTCAACATAGTGCAGATAGTGCTTTAAATATTTAAATAAGCGTTTAAATATTCCTTTTTCCCTCGCCCTGTCACCGCTTGGAACGCGCTACCAGGTGAAGCTGTTAATATTACAAATATTGATGAATTTTGTTCTCTTGTGGAGCAGTTAACAGAGTCAGTATAGTTACATTTTGCTGTTCTTGTTGTTGCGATAACGAAAAACGTGTTTTGCAGTGGTGCATTGTAATCTTTGTACATATATATAGTTTTTCATGCGTAGCACGTGGTTTTTATTATTATTTTTTCTTGTTTTTCTCGTCTTCTCGTGTATGGGAAGAGCACCAATGTAGTATTGTTGTACCCGCTATTGTAAGTGTTTTGCTGTTTTGCGTATTGTACCTCAAAATATTGTATTTCCTGAACTTTGTATCTACTTGGTTACCTGTGATGATGTATGCCCGCTTCCTGTATGGGTCTGAAGAAGGCCTACAGTATTGTTAAATAAATAATAAATAAAATAGATGTGTAGCAAGTACCTCACCTCTGCACGGTATGAAGAATAATGGCATGTGGGGCACTTCCCTACTTGACAGATTATGAAGACTTATGTTTCAGCGGTACCTTGCAAGAATATTTGTAGCAGCTGCCCCAAGAGAGTTTACAATAATAGGCTCTAGAAAGGTCACTGTTGAAGCTTCCTTGTTCCCCGCAGGCCTAGCGTTTTCTGAATTCCACCCCCATGCAATAGACATGTTTGGATATCAGATACTTAAGCGTACACATCAGACGATGAAATTCGACAATAAACCCCAACCGAAAGTTATCGCAACGCGTGTCTCGTCCTGCTCCCTCCTGTCTACATCTGTCCCGACTTTTAACACTTGCGCCAGAACGACCTGCTGTAAATATGCACTGTACCTTTAATGTCGCGGCCGTATTTCTGCTTTTGCGGAATCTCGGAAGATGACGCGCTGTGCGGGTCTGTGGCTCCGGTGGGTTTCCAGACCTCCACTTTCTGGTTCACACCAGTGACCATCTTAGTTCCTCCAGTCATGTACTCTTCGTCACGCTTCAGGCGTGCTTTCTCTCTCTGCAGGGCTTTGGGGAATGCGAAGAAAGGCACTGCAACCTGCAGCACATTTAATAAAACGGTTTCATCAGTCTTGGTACTGTGTGCTAAATAAACCAGCACAAGTACTAATCATACTAACAACTGGTGGGCTTTTACACCTCAAAACCACGATATGAATGTGAGGAACGGCATAGCTGAGGGCTCCAGAAAGGTGGACCACCTGGTGTTTCTTTAATGTGCAGCTAAATTCAAATACATTTAGCATTTTGCCTTCATCAAAAAGTTGAGTGCCATGACCACTGGATCACAGCGATGAGTAGTGCAAGAATTGAGATGGAACTAACACTAGCAGTAAAGAAAGCAATGGTCTCTCGAGCAACGAATTCCACCCATGTTCAGCAAATAATATTGAGTAAAAAATTCTTTTTCCTTCATGAGGTAAGATAAAGAATAGTATGAGTCAGCCACCAAAGGCTTTTACTTTTCTTAAAACAGCTGTAACGCAAAGGCTTTCTATCGCGATCAGAGGCAATCCGTATCGTGCTGCTACACAATCACTTTTGGTCGCAATCGGAATCCACCAGGATCGAGATGATTGTGACCAAGCTCCAGAATTTCAACTTGGCTGACATTTGCATCAAACTCAATCCGGAAAAGTGTGGACCATGTAGCAGCGACCATTGCTGATTGCAATCAAGAAATGTAATCCTTGCAGTAGTGTTGTTAGCTGGGCTAACTGGGATGAATCCGTCGTGAATAACCGCTAAAAACGACATGAAGCCCGCAGAAAGTAGTGAAGAGAACTAGAAATTAAAACAAGCAACAGAGCCCAGTGTACAAGAAATTAATGGTGTAAGTGTCCTTAGCTCCTCCAGTACCAATCCTAGTCTAATGCAATCTTGTTAGATGCTGAACACGACCAGAAAGTGACCAATCACACCAGTATTACAAGCGCATTTAAAATTTTCTATTCTGCAATGTGAAGAGTATCCCTCCATAAAAAATTTTTGAATGTAAAAAAACTAGTTTTACTAAGGGAATAGCCACGTTTCTTCCTCCCTGCATGTACTACAGTCAACACCAAAAATTATGTCAAAAGCCACAATCGGCTCACCAGCATGAGAAAGATGCCGCACAGGACAAATCCAGCCCACCAGGCGCCGATCCACCGGGGTGCACCAGGAAAGATCCCTCGTGGTACGGTGCCGCCAAGGAAGGAATTCTCGTGCTGGGACAGTAGGAATCCACCCAGCAAATAGCCCACCACCAGGCCAAAGGCCACTGTGCTGTACATGCAGCCTGCAAGGCACACACAAAAAAAAATCAGGGACAAGGCGCTTGCTTAATCAAGATGGCGGTGAAGCTAGCAAGAAAGGAAGTTGTGCTATGCCAACAAACAATGTCAACAGCTGCAGGAGGTAGATCTTATTCCCGACCATAATAACCTGTAGTGAACCTGTCCACTAGGTGCAAAAGTTGACAAAAAAAAGTACTCAGAAGGAGGGTAACACTTACTTGCACGTAGCTTCTTTGACAGGATGTGCTTCGCTTAATGTTCAGTGTAAATGATTTAATTATGTACCCAAAGAACTAGCACAAATAGGAGAAACGGTTTCAGGGACTCTTGCATGACAGTCAGCCCTTATGAACTTAGTGCACTTGAAAACCATCACAAAATGAGGGAAGAAGTGAAGGAGACACAAGAGTGAGCATATACCATTGTCAATCATTACGACGGCCCTTGTATTGAGACTTGATTCAGAGCCAATTTTCGAAGGTGCCAAGTGCTTTCCCAAAGTGGGCTGATAATGTGGACTGTGATGGTATGAATGCGTTAGTGAGCATTTTGCTGACCACTACTTAGGTGAGTTCATAAGTAGAATATGGAAAATCATTGCAGTTTTATGTCCTCAGGGACCTATGCATGCTCACTTGGTATCTATCGTCTTCATATGATGCTTCACAAAAAAAATATGAAAACCAGTGTTGCTGCTGCTCTACAGCTGTTGGGTAATGCGGTGCTACGGAAATGGTAACGCACTTAGTGATTAGTTTAGACTCTGTAGAGATATTAATGCCACCTTACGGAAGCTTCTTATTGAAGTTCTTCCAGTTAGAGGGCAACCTGACAGCTGGTAAAAAAATAGAGCAGCGACACCCATCAAATACAAAGGTGTCAGTTAACCTAAAAACCACTGATACTGCAGCTTATAAAAACTGCCAGGTAAAAAAATGCCAATAACTTGCTTCGGTATGAAAGTAATATACATTAACGAAGAAACACATAAAGTTCGGTTCGGCATTAAAACAAATTTTTCAGTAAACAAAGCTGGCCGCAGGTAAGGCATTTACAAGTTAACACCTTTTGCATACGCAATTTGCTACGTCATTTTATGTATCCATAATAGCAATGTTACAAGTGTATCGCAAGTGTATCGAAGTGTCTTAAAATACAATTGTAAAGTATCGTATCGCATGCATTTATTCTAGAAGCATCTTGCATCTGCATCTCCAATACTTCTTGTCCAAATATCTTGTATTGTATCGTGGCACAATTTCAAAAAATATTTGCCCAGCCCTGTACACGGCAGCGTGAGTACTTTTGCTCTCAAAATCTGGGCGAATCGTGTGACAGAGACTCAAGATTACACATTCTCCTGTCGTTCTGATGACATGCTGTTTGCGAAAGTACAGGATGCTAGATAAAAGAGTGGGGTAATACATAGTGAAAAAAAATGAGCACGTATGATTGAACACAAGTTGATGGTAGTGCGAGTGGGCAAAATGGCAGCCTACCGATATACATGGAAGAGCTTTCCTTCCGAACATGGTCGTCGATGTAGGTTGTTCCCAAGGTAAAAATGGGTGTCCCACCGCACCCGATGAGGATTTGGGCACACATAAATATGAAAATATACAAGGCATTCGAAGACCTGCCATCGATGCAGCTCTGTTCAGCGTCTGGTGACAGGGGTGGGTTGATGAAATGGCTGCTGCAAAAAGAAACAATGCATCCAACTTTTTGATTCCTGTTGCAACAACATAAAACGAGCAAACAAGAAAAAAATTCAAAGTGGGCGGACTAAAAAATAGTGAGAAAGGTAGTTTCCCAGAGCTGATATTTTAGAACACCGGGTTCTTTCACTGATGTAGTCATCAGTGTGCATTTCTGTCTATGTAAGGCATGAGCTAAGACAAGACGAAGATCTGTAAAGCTAAACTTCAGCTCTTTGCATTCAGCATGCTGCCTTCTATAGGCATGTCCTAAAATATAAGCTTAAAATTTTGTACCAGAACCACAATCATTTTATATTCACTCATGCACCGTCACAAAGGGTAATGTTTTTTCCCAGCCAAATGTAAATAATCATTGTATTCATTTGTTGATTTATGTTCAGTTCTTACCGTGAGACAAATGATCTTTCTTAGTGACGGTAGCCAGCTAATACCAATGAAAACTAATAAACAATAATGCGAAGGAAAGTGTAGGGGAAGTTATTAGACTGAATTGTAATGTACGTAAATGCAAAGAAAGAAAAGTGGACAAAAGGATAACTTGCCACCAGTAGGATCCGAACGTGCGGCCTTTGAATAACATGTTTGATGTTCTACCACTGAGATACAGTGGCGGTTATACCCCCTCTATTTTATAGGGTATATACGTACATTAAATGTGGTAGTGTCAGTCAGTGCCACCTGCTGCCATTGCAGCGAGTGTAGAACACTCTCTCTTGCCTGTTTGGCATCACATAGTACGTGATTTTATTACGAGATGGCAGCTGACCAATTATTCCTCGCATGCCACCTAAAGGCGTCAAGTCTCCCAGAACCAGCTAAATAATATTTAGTAACGCTACTAAAACACTTTCATGTGCCACTACAAAAATGGTTCTGCGTTGTCTACGAGGAAATTGTATGCCATGGAGAGGTTCCAGTGATGTAAATGTCATGGTGTTTTGACATACTGTAAAAACAGCTGCGATATTTGTACAATACCTATTCTATACCGTGTTTTTATGCCTTTCGCAAGACCTACAAGTGCTGCCTCACTGAAATATGAAAAAAAGCAGGGTATCTACTGCATGTTCTTACCTTGTGTGTTCGGGCACCATGGCAGCTGTGGGCATTTGGCATGTGTTTTCATCCTCAATGCGAGTGACATTGAGCCTATAAATACTTGGAGAGTTAGATTGGTCCATGAAGTACGGAAGAGAGAAGACAAAAGACCCTATTGCCATTACAATGGTTCCTGAAAGGCAAAGCCATTTCACGAATTAGTGTCTGGAAGCAGAGTGGGGAAGAAGTTCGTGCAATGTGGCAGATACATAATGAAAATGTAATTTTGTTTATATCTCTGCTTTATCTTAACCGACTCCTCAATTTTTACAATGAAGGCAGTGTTCATAATGGACGCATACCTCCAACTTGCTCCTCTGCAAAGTTTGAGCACCAGTGCACCAGTTGCTTTTAAGTTATCCCCATTTTGCATCTGCATATACTGTACATTATCTTGTATTTGCACTATAAATTGTATACCATCTATACTGTTGCGCCGCTTGTGAACAAACACATTGTGACGTACGACATGCCAAAGTGTGCAAGATGTTTACACTTTCTGAATGCTGGTTCATACGAGGTACGACAGAAGATGAAATATGTGAGATTACACAATTTTTCACATGATATTGCTCCTACTATCCCAATAACTTGGTCTAGATCCTTCTGTTCTACATAGTACAACAAGTGAAGCAAAGGTAATACAGCATCTGTCTTGATTAGCACAATGATGATTGCAGTTTTGAATGAAATAAATAAGGTAAGCGGTAACCAAATGCAGCAATGAAATAACAAAGTTTTGTAGACACAGCACAGTATATATCATCAGGAAGAGAATCTTGAACAGCACTGCCGACATTCTACAGAACCACATGCTCTATAATGCGTAATCATTATGTTTTTGAGCTACTGCACCTTGAAACTGGCAAGTTTCTTATGTGCACTTTTCAAAAGTTCATTAGTTCTCAGCAAACTGCACAGCACTACGTGTTACATGTGATAGATATTGCAGTTATAGTGAACATTTCACGGTGCTGCAGGCTTTCAGCATTGACATTAGAAACAGACAGAAAACATTCACTTATGTGCTATGGATGCCGCCAAAATAATGTTGTGATGTATTTCTTATAGCTAAATAGATAAGATCTCATAGTCCAATGTACATAATGGTTTTCTATTAGAGGCCACAGCACTAGAGGCAGTGAATGTTAGCTTACCTTTGCCAATCCAAACAGGAATGTGCCTATGGCTCCCAAGATAGCTCACAAAAATAATGGTCAGCAGATTTCCAATCTCAAATGAACTTGAAATGGCTCCTGACACTCGACTAGGGATATCAAATCTCTTCTCAATTGTTGTAATTACACTGTAAAAAAAAGAATGTACGATTAAAACAAGCTTAAATGATATCGGGCAAATGTGGCATCATGGTTAACAAGTTACAACTATAGACAAACTTACTCTATTTGCGAATAAAGTGCAAATAAAAAAGAGAACTGCTGCTACTAAAACAGAAGTTTTCTAGAGTTTTAAATGAAGAGACAGATGTTCAGGATAAAATTAAAGATGGTCCTAATGTGACCACAACAAAAAACATCAGCTCAATTAAAGAACAGCACATTTGCATCATTTCCAGCCTTGGCAATACATTCAGAAACTATAGGTATATATAGAAGGAAGTATGAAATATGGCTGAGCTTAGAATGCTGTAAGGCAAAGGCACAATCTTTCTGTAATGAGCATGTTGACATATGCTCAGTTTACCAAATGTAGTAGTTGCCTTAATTTCTGAAAAGCCAAACTAATTGCACTCTTTTCTTCATACACTAAGAGGTGGCGTTATTTGATAGTGATAGCTAAATTAAAATTGGGAAAGTGGCAATATTGTATGCCTTGTCGAAGCTTTGCCATGCCTGTAGGCATAAAGGAGACACATGCAAAGCTGCTTTCACATTAAAATGTCACTATGTGTTCTTCTGTAGCCACTCACCTATTTACATATCCAGTGGACAGTGCTTGCTGTAGGGTGACCAGCAGGCACGAGAGAAACACAAAAACTCGTATGTTGGCAAAGTACTGTAACCAGCGCGGCCGACAGCCAAGGATGCCACACTCTCGTAAGTTTGGGTCCACCTCACCTACAACAAAGGAAACAAAACCATCAGCATGATCACTGTTAAGTACTTAGGCCAAAGTGTACCTTAGTACATAGCCAAAGCTAAGTACATAAGTATTCTGTTGTCGGTAATGATACCAGTTTGAGCTCCTCATTAGATACAGAGATTGTTGTTGACTGATCCCCGTTAATAAAGCTCATGGAGGAATGCAGAATTCTGCCAGAAGTCGGTAAGTAGCTTTCGGCACCTGCATTTTCAAATATCATGATTTCGAAACACGCAAAATTTCCTAACCAGCTTTCCCCATACATCTAACTTGCTTTCACCAAGATGGGTGAATTTTCACTAGCAGCACTGTTTAAGCTATTGTGTTTTGTTATCATTCATTAATTTTGTATGCTATTAGTCAGTCCCTAACGCATCCACGCATTAATTAAGATTGTGGCACGATGTCCGTTATCTTGTTGAGGCCCGACAAACATATCTATGGAGAAGAGTGCTTGTATATTGAACTTGTCATTTACAGCTAGTTGGTTTTAATGGTGCATTAGTATTATGCATTCACTGCTGGAAATTGTTCTACAGCATTTGATGCGACAGCCTGGAGTCACGATTGGCCCATCGAAAGTTGGTTGCAGCAACTTAGACTACATTTCTTTCTGTGCCCGAGATAGGACGAGGAATTTTCACACGATACATAGGCGAGAACAACATACGCGGCAGCCCGTAGTTTCCCAAGTGCGCCTGGCCTCGTTTCGCTAAGTAGGCGCGTTTTCCACGTTTTGCTCTCTGGGCCTGTCACGCGAAGGATCATTAGACGACAAAGACAGGCCCGTTCAGCCGCAGGCTGCGCGCAAATTATCCCGCGACTAATGTCGCGCGGCGAGTGCGGTTAGTGGTACGCCACAGACGTCCTTATCTCCATTTCCCTTTCTCACTCCCACGCGCCAGGCAAAACAGGCGCGCTCACCCGTCAGGCTCGCCTTCATTGAGCTCGGCCCGCCTGGCTGCGCTATCGAGTGCCCACACGTGGAGTTACGGTATAAGATATCTTTCTCTACCCACACGTGAGTAGTTACTGTATATGCTCCCTATACAGGGACACTACCCACATGAAGGGTATCAGGGGCGTAGGCAGAATTTTTTTTTAGAAGGGGGGAGCGGGGAGGGGGGCACTACCCTGACTTGAAGTGCGGGCCGGGAAGGCAGATGTGGTCTAGTATCATTTTGTGCCCTGTATGCCATAAGAAAAAGAAAAACAACGTGGTGGGGGAGGGTGTGCCACCCCCGGGCTCTGCCAGTAAAGGGCATATATGGCTCTGCCCACATGTAAAGCATCTAGACCGAGGGGCATACGGAGTTACTGGAACGGTTTTCGTAACTTCACGTACAAAAGCTGATTCAGGCCCCATTATAAGGGGATGCTCATGGCACGGCATCCATCTATCTAGCCACCATCTATCTAGCCACAGTGAATCGTTCGGCGATCCGGCATACGAAAGTCTCATGTCACGTGAAAAGATGAAAAATTAGGTCAAAACAATGCACGCGGCCAAGCACCTTGGTTGTCGTTTACGATGACGACCACGCGCGCGACCACCAGTACGGCGACTGGCGCACTAACACCCTCTGCGGATGACGTCACAAACTGCTCGCATATGTGCTGCACGTTCCGTCATGTTGGTACTCCAACAAGGTGGTTTCAGCGATGTCAGTGCAAGTCATTTATCTATACGCTGTACCACAGGGGTCACACGTTGGGCCGATATACTGCGTGAGAAAACGATAGTTATAGCGCGAGAACAAAACGACGACACAGAGACAAGAAGCCGAGAATGGCTTGACGGAGAGTTCGCTTGCCAAGGCTGCTTAAACGCGCTGAACTTTGTGGAGCGTGCGGCCTCTACGCCATACGCTCCGTCAGGCGAGCAAGGTCGGCACGATTCGTTCGTCGCGCTCAGCGCCGAACAAAGAGCGCCCGCCGCTGTGGAGTAATTAGGGGACGCACGCTCGTCTCGTGGGAAAGGATGAGGCCCGGGATTTGGCGGGATTTAGATCACTACGGCGCACTCCGCGCGGGCGACGCTGTTTGTCCAGGGTTGTCCGTCGACGCGGCAATCCCCCTCCGAGATCGTATTCGTGTTGTACATGTGGCTTCTTCTGACAAGCGCTGGCTTCGGAGTGTACGCGTTGTCCTACAAACCTGCGACACGGGGCAGTAGTAGCACAGCCTCTGTTAGAAAGTAGAGGTAGATAGGAGAAAAGGAAACGTGTATATATCGCACGCACCTGTTACGGAGTCCCTAAGTTACGGGCTTTCCAAGCAGAGTTCGGCGACGTATCGTTTGCTCTAACACTCATAAATCGATATTACCTTTATTGATCATTGTAACCATCTCTGTAATTATCCCATCACTGATCGCAACCTGTCTTACACTTCCTCGCCCCTCTAACCTGCCAGCAACACATAAAAGTAAGCACATTCAGGGATCCCTGGCTTGTATACGACTCGCCGTTGGTGTCGCGACGGTCGGCATTTACTATTCGGTCACGCACGTCTCCGTATCACAGGCGAATCTCCATTACGTAATTACCCGGCCGCTTTACTGCTGCGAGGAAATACCCCTGCGAGCAAAGGAAAGAACCACCTTTGCCAGCAAGTCCATCGAGCATTTCGAGACAGGCGATTGTCGACGTGATTAGCGCAGCGCGGACCGCAGCTGTCTACCGCGCTTATCAGACGTACAGCAGAAACAGAATCACCGGCTATATATTCGAGGCTTGCCGTCTTTCCTTTGATGTGCCGCGACGCGAGCGGCGATAGCGCGAAAAGAATGAAAGGCGTGGCGGATCCTTATCTTAGGGCGTTGCCAAACGGCACTCTCTTCACGCAACTGCACGCCGTGTCGTGGACGTGCTTATCATGCTCGAAGTGCCCGCTCCCATGCGAGCAAACGGGACCGAAGAGAGTTGCGGAAGCGTTTACTTACGGTACAGTTGCGTGCAGGGTCATTCACACCAAGAAAGGAATAACTCTATTAATGAATGACCGAGGTGATTTGACGAATGGCTCGTTTTTTTAGATAAACACAACCAAGTTATTCTGACAGACAACTAAGCCGAGAAAAATAGGGAGATTCGAGGGGTTCGCTCCTTTACTAACAATGATACGGACCTAGAATTTTGTCGGCGGTTAGATCGCACTGGCGATACAATTAAACACGACGGGAACCTATGCGCAAAAGACGTGCACTCAGCTCATGTCCACGTACTTCAAATGTTTCGTTTATCCGCACCGAACACACTTGACTTATAAGATTAATCTGAGGAGCCACCAACAAGCAATGAAGGTCTAATCAACTGTTTTTGTTTTTCGAAGGAGGCGACAAAGCTGTAGGCCCGTGTGCTCATATTTGGGTGCACATCGAAGAACCCCAGTTAGTCGAAATTTCCGGAGCCCTCCACTACGGCGTCTCTCATAATCATATAGTGGTTTCAATCAATCAATCAATCAATCAATCAATTGTTCTTGTTCTTCCAAAACACAAGTGTGACTGCCCAATCTGATCTGCGATAAGCTTTGTATTCTTAATAAAATAAAAATGGTCATTTTCCCCCTTCTATATCAACCACTAAGCTAGCTGGTTAAGGCCACGTGAAGTGAAAAGACTATAAAATAGTAACTTCATGTTTAATTAGGTGCACTTTTCATTAGCACGCACTGCTGCTGAGTTCCCGAACAAAAATCACGGATAGCAATCCGCCCAAGATTCTTTCGCGATCCCGGTTTAAGCAAATTTATTCATCCGCCTGTATCAACCTAACCTGAACAAACAAACCAACCACCGGACTAACTAACCAACTTCACTCAATGGCTAAGGCTCAACTTTAAATGTTACCCGCGCCAACTTTTGACGAGAACACCTCCCGACACGTACACAGGCCATAATACTGGCTGAAGCTACGAATATCGCCGCTCGGCAACTCCCGTATTCTTACTGCGTTGCATGCTTATAGGCGGCAGGCGCGACCAATGGCCATAAACAACCGAGCCTGCCGGCCTGCTTCTTGAGGCGCGCGGCTCTTCCCTTGTTACCTACTCCACCAGCCGTTGAATACGAAACAGGCCACGTAAACGAGACACAAAAGGGGCCACATAAAAACAAGATGGTAATGTGTGTGTGTGCGATCCTGTATACAGCGCGTACCTGATTCGCTGACGAGAGTGGAATGACGCAGAACAGAAATCAGTGAAGAAAGAGCGACGTACTACCAACAACGCCTGGATGGTTGGTTGTTCCTCAGAGTTTTCGCGCAACCCACCACGCGGGGATCGATCGGCCGTGAAACGGATGCATTTTTCATCAGTCAATTAAGACTGGCTGCCTACAACTCGATACACCCGAGAGCTGCAGGAGGAACAGCGCAGTAGCGCACACGGATAGATAAATCAGGCAGCTAACTCTTACAGATAAAAAAAGAAAAAAAAAGAGAGAAATCGTTGGATTGTAAGTAGGAGAATAAGTAGAACTTAGTCACGAATTATTCAGCTAGCGGCGGGAAAAAAAAAAAAGGTAATCACAACTTCCTTCCCTTTTTACGTCTTCGTTTTGTTTTCTTTCCAACTTTTCTTCATTCGCTAATCTTTCATTTCTCTTACTACGAAAGCCCTTCCACACTCAGTGTGGAAAAACGTGAACTCATTGTGTGAGTGTTGTGCTATGTACATATGTATAGCCTTGTGTTTGCTACTGAATGTGCGATGTTGACTTTTGTGCAAGAGAAGAGGAGTAGCCGGCGCTACGCATTGGCACCAACCTCTCCTTACGTACATTTAATAATAATAAATAAAAAGCCCTTCACTCCGAAACGTCATCTTCATCTTTTGCATTTTGCCAGCAAAGTTAAGCTCGTTAACGCGACTGACCGGCAGCCCGCTGTTCGCTCGCACTTTAAAGTAATCCTAATCCGGGTTCCTCGAAAGCACGCTCGCAATCAGCGTGGAAGAAGCAGAGATAGGAAATATTAATAATGCCGAGCTTGCACTAACTGAAGCGTTAATTCTTCACTGCCGGGTATCGTTAGGTGCGTTATCGAAGCGGAGCGAAGGCGGTACTTATACGATTATCTCGTGCTTTCTTTTATTTCTTTTTCTTTCTCGCCATCTTTTTTTCCTCCGGTGCGAAAGACTTGCGACCGACCGTCTTATAGACACGTGATGTGGAAAAAGGTCGATCTTGGAACTCTGCGCTCGAAGATTGCATTAAAACCGGGGCGGTCTTGCGCTTTTCCCCGCGCGCAAAGTCAACTATGACTAAATGGTTTATTCAAGTACAGTAATAAAGAAAATATCGGTGAGGCATATTGAATATAAATCGGAATAGAAATTGGTGAGGCATATTGAATATAAGAACAGTGCAACTACAAAGACTCACGAAGATAACAGCGCTGTTTCTGTTATCTTCGCGAGTCTTTGTCGCACTGTTCTAACATTTTTTAAACAATGCGATTAGAATACCAAATGTGTGCTGCTTAAAATACTCCGTAACAAGCCCTCGTGGGCTATAGTAAGTGAAAGTCCTTAGCGCTTTTTTTTTTTTTGCGCGAAACGACAACACAATACAGAAGACAGGCCAAAACACCTTGTCCTGTCGCCTGTATTGTGCCATCATTTTGCGCCAGAAAAAAACAAAAACGCTGTGGGCTCTAAATGACGTTAGCGAGCGTCACTGTTAGACAGACAAAGCGGAAAGCCACAGGATGATCAGCACCTCAAGAAAGGAAAATAATAATAAAAAAAGAAAGGCTGGACGCCATGGAGAGCACTTTTTCTAAAAATTTTGGCTGGTTCCCGGATGACTGCGTTTCAGCGGCTCAATGGGTTTGTTTAACGAATAATAATAATAATAATATAAAATAATAATAATAATAATAATAATAATACATTATTGATGGGTTTTACGCACCAAAACAACGATATGATTGTCGCGAATGGTTCCGGAAACTTCGACAGCCTGGGGTTGTTTAACGCACACCCAAATCCAAGCCCGCGGGCCTCAAGAACTTTCGTCTCCGCCGAGAATGCGAAAGACTCTCAATCCCGCGACCTTCGCCTGAGCGATCAATGCCAAGAAAGAAAAAGACTAGATTGGTGGCCAGGGACCAAGGTTTTTTTTAAATTTTTTTGGCTGATCGCCCATGTCGTTCGCCTGTCCGGACGACAGTTTCAATGCTCGGACGTCTCGTTCGATTGCGCGTATAAAAGGCGTTGGCTTTCGGCTCGGTCTCACTTGAAGGCCGCCGGGAGCTGGAGGAAAGCACTTCGCGCTTAAAAAAAAAAAAAAAAAGAGAAAAGGGCGTATACACCCACCGAGGTCGGGCCTGAGCAGGCGTTCTCCGCGGTGCTCTCCCCCCGCCCTGGCGAACTCGGCGGCGCTGCTGTACGTCACCTCGGACAGCGGGTGGTGGTGGTGCACGTGGTGCAGGTGGTGGTGACCCGAAGAGCTGCCACCGGCCCCAGAAAGCTGCGATTAGAGGGGGGGGGGGGGGGAAGAAAAGGGGTTCTGTATAGATGAACCGGAAATCGCCCTTTGGGAACTGTTTGGTACAGTGCGTAAGCGTTATCGCGTTTACATTAAAGGGAGGTACACTAAGGAGAAAACAAATTTTTCATGCATTTGGATAGTAAAACTTTGCTATCCACAAAACACCGCGACACGACGCTTCGTATAAGCGAGAAGATGCGCGAACAGAAATCACGTGTGGAGACGCCACCTGGAGATTTCTGCACCAAACACCACGACGTACGTATGGCCTCCGAGATAGCGGGCGCCCGCCATCTCGGAGGCCATGACGTATGCCGTACGTTTTGAAGGCTTCTACCGTGAAGGCGTCTATCGTTCTACTCGATAAAAATAAAGTACCCTGTAATTTGCAGCTGCCATACACCTAGCATGCGAAGTTTCAGAAAATCTATTGAGCAGATGTTGCTTAACTGCTAAAAATACATTTCGAAATTTTCGACGTCACGCGCGGAGATTTCGACTTGAAAAGGGAACTTCTACCTTGATTTTCTTCCAAGGAGGTTTAAAAAAATTGCTGGAGTGCAAGCTGCCAAAATGCTTTGCCAGCAGTAGTGAAGCCAACTTTTGCTCTCGAAAGGTCTCAGAAACATCTTATTTTCTGGTGGTGCCCACTTAGACATCAAGTGGCTTTGATTTGTTAGACTAAAAGAATCGTTAAATATAAGTTAAAATATAGTTGTCTCTGAAAATTTAATCCGCGAGGACTAGTATCAGTGACTTAATCTCCAATAAAGCTTGCCTTGAATTCGAGGCTTCCTAAAGAAAACTAGTAACACAAAAACGCACTTTGAGCACTATGTGACCAGAAAAGGTTGCCACGTTAAACTCGTTGGGCGTGCGAGCAAAAACGCTCCTTCCCAATCGCCGTATGTCACACAGCTCATCGTGCCCCTAGTAAGATGACTGCCGCAGCCATCGTACGGATGGCACGGCTTCACTCGTGGGCAAGAATTTCCACTCCAGCAATGTTTAAAGTGTGAATACACTTTATGAGCGACCCCAAACCATCCACCGCCGTCGGCGGCGTCCGCAGTCTTCTCTCTATCATTAAAAGAAAGACGACTTGGCGGGCCGCAGCGCGACGCTCTACCGAATAAGCCACGGACGCGACGCTGATATCGGTGTCAGTAACGCGCCTTATACCCCCTCCCCCTTCGCTCGCTCCTCCGCTCTCCTCGCTCGCTGCAGCTGCGCGCGCACCCCTCTCTCTCGCGCGCCCGCCTTCTCTCTCAGTCTCCCGTCGAGAGCGGGTCGTGAGGGGGAGTAAAGTTAAAATCCGTTGGCATTCGCCAGTGAGTTAACGTGAACTCCCCCGTGTGATCAAATTGCGATTCCCAGGAACCATTACACCATAAAGGCACCATAGTGTGATTAATAAATATATTACTGCGAATTAATAAATACCCCTCATAGCATCACCCCGTGTATTCGCACTTAACCATGTTCACCCTCGGGGAAATGCTTGGGAGTTTTTTAAACCTCCTTGTTTTCTCGGCTAATAATGCACTTACCGTAATAATGAAACTTATGGCATAGGATCTCTCAGAGCGTAGTTTATCAATTTGAACTAAGTCGTCTTTTTTTCTTCGTGTCCTTTTAAAAGACTACGGCGACAGAAGCAACTGTGGCAAATTGCGCTCTGCGGAAGGTGGCACAAAGGTAATGAAAGTGTTAGCTTACAAACAACCGTTTGTATCACCAAGTCGCAGTGAATTTCCTCGTGGTTTCGTGCCCCAAACGGGTGATATTCACCAATTGATTGATATGTGCGGTTTAACGTCCCAAAACAACCGTATGATTATGAGAGGTGCCGTAGTAGAGGGCTCCAGAAATTTCGACCACCTGGGGTTCTTTAATGTGCACCCAAATGTGAACACGCGGGCCTACAACATTTATCTTCACCAATTAGCCTTTTCGGTAGCAAATGTAAGGTACATCGTTTAGCGAACACTACAAACGCCATTTCGCCAATGATAACAGATATTGGACTGTTTGGTTTAGTTGGTTGTCGCGGCAGCTAGCGGCCTGCCTTCTTTCTGACGACCACTGTGAGATCGAAGGAGTGAGAAACCGATATAAAGCCTTCAATTCAAGCCTAATGCGTACGTGTGTCACGCGACTATTTTTCTATCAGAAATGAGTATTATGGGCGACGCCTACAGCTAGGACAACTTTAATGCTTGTTTAAATAAACTGGGCGAACTAAAGTTTGAAGGAATGGGAAGGAGGAGAGGATGCGAGAAAAATTAAAGATGAGCCCCAGCGCACGTGACCCGAGCAGCCGGCCTTCAAAATGACTGCCGCATTGTTGGGCCGACATCCTTTGAACTTCATCTATTCCAGGAATGTCTCAAAACGCGCGGCCCACTGACCTTTTCGCAAGCGGTGCCAGGACCGCACAAGACCGACTTCGCCCCATATTTTTTTTTTCTTGATAAGTACGTCCGCAAGAAAAGACGAGCTTGAGATCCCCAATCCATTCCGAAAAGCAGGCGTGTTATTAGCGCTCGACGGATAATGGCCCACATGCCGTTTCATCGTTTTCATCGCTTTAACCAAGAAGGTTTAAAAAACTTTAAACCTCTTTGCCCCCCCCCCCCCCTTTTTTTTTCTAACATGAGACAAACAAATGCGTAGCTGGAAATGAAAAAAAAAAAAAAAAACTTGCGGGCAGGGGTTCCACGAGATATGAATTTCTTCTGTGTTAAGATAAGGCGTTTTATAGCGCAAGCTGTTTTGAGATCACAACAAGGGTACCGTATACCTGTCCGCCGCCATGGACATTGTCCGTAATTGCTCTCTCGCGAAAAAAAAATAACAATCAACCAACTGAACGGGGTTCGAACCTGGGTCCTTTTCGTGGCAGCACAGTAACCTACGCCGTTTTTTTTTCCTCTTGTCATTTCTTTGCTTGAAAACTTAGCGCACTGAAACCATATACAAACGATATGTCGGGAAGGAACCGCGTCAATATGCGTAACGTAGCGTGGTAGAAGAGTAATAATATTATCAGGCGTCACACAGTATGACTTGCATAACGAGTGGGTTATTGAATGCGTCCGACCCATTACAAAAGGTTCAATCATAATTCTTCATGTTCATCTGCCACCGGTATTGGAAAAGTGGGCACCTTGCAATAGAGAGAGAAAAACGTTTATCACGGCAGAAAAGCTGAGAGGTCGGCCATAATCCATTTTCTCGCCTGCTACTCAGCGTTAGGAGAGAGGAGGGGCTGGAATACAGGGGAGAAGGGTGTTCAATACAATAAAAAAAGTGGCGATGAAGGAAAATTTTGGATCAATTTATAGTATCTTGTCCGAGTTCTGTCTTTCGTAAAAAAAGTTGTTCGGAGCTTTCAGAATATCGCGTTCTCATGACGAGGTGGTGGTCCCAACACAGTACTTTTGTTGAGAAACTTCCTGCTTCGTACACTTCAACAAGACGGTGGCCATCGAATTTCTTTGGGCGACATACCGCGGGCAGACGCACTATATATGCTCAATTGTTTCAGGGGTGTCACAAGCCTCACAATTGGGCGTGTCTGCACGACGATACGATGCATGCAAGGATGAGTGAACGCCGCACCTAATCAGTGCAGTAAGCCCGTACTGCACCTCTAGCGGTCGGTGGTAATCTAATATGCATATATATGGATTGACTTCGTGAATATGGCGGTGACGACCGGTGGCTTGGTAAAAGCCATTGATTGATATGTGGGGTTTAACGTCCCAAAACCACTATATGATTATGAGAGACGCCGTAGTGGAGGGCTCCGGAAATTTAGACCACCTGGGGTTCTTTAACGTGCACCCAAATCTGACTTGGTAAAAGCCAATGTTGGGGCTTAGTAGCCCCAACAGTTTGCCGCCGGGTTCTAGAAATGACGCTCTCCCAGCTTTCGCTGTGATTGTGCTGCCCTTTCCACGCAAGCCTGGCGTGTTTCTTTTTTTTTTTTAATTGAACGGACTTTGTACGTCACAAAATATAGTGGAAAGCGAAACTTTGGATTAGAGGCTACGCGCTCCTGCTTTCCAGAAACAGAGTAGCTTTAGCATGCTGTAACGTCTCGTGAACCACTGTACTTCAAACAAACAAAAACAAATTACGATAGAAAAAAAAGGGAAAAGAAAAACGCCTCGTGATATTGCTCTATACAAGATAGTCAGGTCATATGCGAAACTGGAACACTGCCGAATCATTACGTTCGACTCGCCGCTAATGGCAACGTCGTCTTCGAGCGCCTCCTTCAATAATGCTAATAACGTCATCATATTTTTTTTCTTCAGCGATTTGAACCGCCAAGCGATCGGCATCTATCACAGCTAGGTGCCTACACAAGACAACGCAGAACAGGTCGAAGCCGTATGTATGAGAACGACTTTCGTCCTAATTGGCCGCTGCAATCGCGATCTCTACTGCATGGCCTGAAAATGATAAAAAAAAATATCTAAATCGAAGAGCGCCGCTGCACTGCATTATTCCGATCACTGGTGCGAAAAAGAAGAGTCGCGCAAAGCAGGCTACAACGCAGACGTCGTCAGGATCGAGACGAAGCTCCACCAATTAGCATTCGAAGATTAACACCAGTTTCTAGAGGCACGTGAGATGCGAGTGCGTTAAGATTCTTTCCGCGAAACGGCTCTCTCGTTAAGCCGAGGCGGAACGCTATCGATCCACGCTAAAGTGGACCATTAACAGAGAGAATTCGAAACGATCGGGGCTTTGTAAAGCAAAGCTGTTCCCGACTCTTATAGAGTCTCCCCCGCCCTTTCGCGGATGGAATTCTGGCAAATGAGGCGCCAATACCGTATACTCACTATTCCGGACACTTTCAAACTCAGTAGTAAGTCTTGTTCCTGGGTTTGCTTATACACACTCGGTGGAATGCAAAGCTTACCGGAATACTCGCTGCGCGTGCCTTGTTCACGCGTCCTGTAATTGCGCTGCCTTTCTTCAATCGTTTCTTCTAACACAACCAAGTTTCTAGATAAGATAGTCCGCCACGTTATCGAATTCCGTCGATTTCACCAGCGCTCTTTTCTACCGCTTCTATTCTGCGTGCCGCCATAAAGCTGCGCTGAAAACCGGTTTGCACCTTTAAGGGTGTTTTCCGCGTCTATAACTAACACCATACGATAAGGGTGTTTTGATTTGTCGAAACACATTTATCGTAGAGTGTAAGTTATAGACACGTTGGGTACGCTCAAGGGCGCAAACTGGTTTACAGTGTGTTTTCAAGTTTCCGTTAAGAAATCAGATGGTACATGATACGCAACAGCTTCAAGTTCCGTAACCCCAATCATGGACAAAATGATGTGTTCAACACCACGGCCGAACGAGACGATAGGACGGAAACCTTCAGTGACAGTGTACAATAAATGGTAAACGGTGACTCGGTTTTATAACCCAGTTCATGACTCCCGACGTTATAAGTTAATCGTAAAGCTTTGTTCAACGCCTTGTACGCACGCCTGAGGTCTATTAATAATAACTGTTGGGGTTTCGCGTCGCAAAACCACGATATGACATTGAGGGTCGCCGTGATGGACTCCGGAAATCTCGACCACCTGGGATTCTTTAATGTGCACCCTAATGTAAGTGCACGGTCCTTCAGCATCTCGTCTCCATCCGACCGATATTTCCCACTGGGCCGGACGGCATGCGGTTCCTTGGTGTCCTAAAGTTGTGAGGTGCCCTCTTTAGGAACCAGTGCGCTCGTGCCACACGCTAGCCGTCCGGCGGTTCCTAGTGGTAGCAGGCCGGGCCGAGGCGTAGCCGAGGGCCACGGCTAAACCTCGCCTCGCATCTGTCGGATCATCGTCATAGTCTTCGGCTGCCCAAGGAACAACATCGCAATCTAGATACCACAATACGAACGACGGCATAGCTGGCTCATGGCGCCAACAACCTGGCTTTTAGCAACAAAATGATTGCTACAATATTTCTAGAAAAGTGACAACAGCACACTCCGGACACGACCGCATCACCAGAGACGAGAGCCCTCGGTCCTAACCGACAATGCACCCCCTCTCCCCATGCTATTTCGAGAAAATTGTAAAGGGTTTTACACAGATCTGCATTACACTAGGATGTTGTGACTGGAATGAACTGACTGGCTGGGACACACGGATCAGCTGACAACACTGGACTTAGGCTACAAAAAGAGCAAAAAGTCACGAAGCGGAACATGGACTGACCGACTTCAATGACCGACACTTCGAATGACTGAATAAAATCATTGAATCAGAGATCGATAACGAGCTCGGGCCCACCTGGTGGTGCCTCTGCTGCCACTCGTAGAGCGGCGCCAGCGCCAGCGTGGACTCGGACTGGGCCAGGGGCGGCAGCGTGGTGCCGTGGTGCGCGTACAGGCCCATGGTGGTGTAGATGCTCAGGTCGCGGGGCCCATAGTTGCCGGCGCTCTTGGTGCGCCGGTGGCCCCGCGCCCAGTGGGGCTGCTGCTGGTGCTGCTGCTGGAGCGAGCCGTGCGGCGTGAAGTGAGAGTCGTCGCGACTCATGAAGCACGGCGCCATCTTGGCGCTCAGGTCCAGGCAGCTGGACGTCATCGCGGGGCAGTTGGTTTGTGCGGAGGTAGAGGGAAGGGGTTTTGTGGCTCGTGGCCGCTTAGGGGCTTTAGCAGCGCAGCGCCGGCACCACCACCACTCCCGGCCTTCTCGTCGTCTCGGGGCAACCGCAGACGCGACCCCGCATGGCTGCAGCTGCTACAGCCGCAACCGCCGCCGCTGCTGCCGTGGCCTTCGGATGCTGCAAGCAGTCACGGCAACTAGAGGTAGAGAAAAAAGAAAAGAAACAGAATACAGTGTGAAACGAATGTTTAGCAACACAAGGGCGATCAATATTATACGCATGTATCAACGCACATTAAGAGCTACTGCACATAAACACGTTACACGTGGTAAGGCGACCATTGAAGATGCATGCACCTCGTAAGTGGTGAGAAAGTGCGTTTTTCGAGTGACGTAGTCAAAATATTTTTTTTTCTTTCTTACTATAAAAATAGGGAGGGGAGGGGGCCGGTTGGAGGGCGCGTCACTGATTGTGAACAGGAAGCTGACAAGCGTGTTTTGTCTGTCTCGGTCTCGGTTTCAGCAATAAGAGCAAATGATGTTTTGGAACGGAGCCGAGCACCCGCTTCAATACGACCTTACGTTTCGAACTGGGTCCGATAAGGGAAGGCTTTATGCTAGATATTTCATTGACAGGCAAACCGAAATTCCACCTCCGGCCTGTTCCACCTCCAGGCTAGCTACATGGGCTCGGAGGGCAAGAATCCATATGTTTAAGACGGTTCATTGAATGTTGGACAGCCAAAAAAGAAAGTGACGAAAATTTCGGCTCCCACGAAGAAGTCGAAACTTTATAAGACGTTCGTCAATACCCTTCCTCTCCTTGCCCACCCGGTTTCTTTTTTTATTTTTCATCTCATGACAGTACCTATCATCATGAAAGTAGTCACTTTTAACGAGCACGTTTCACGTCCGAGCTCAAACCGATTCCCTAAACACACATAACACACGCTGTCGTTTGAAACGTGTAGACATGCAGTGTTGCTAGCCCCCTGCTACACCCTCCTTAAAACACAATTCAATATTACAGCTTCAGTACTTAGTGCCACTTTAAAAGGACACCAAAGGCAACTATGAGTCGCCGTTGATTGTTGAAATAACGGTCCACAAGCCTCGTAGTGTTACTTTTGTGCCAAGGAAAAATAAATTTTGAAATGAAATCACGTTTTAGTGGTCCTCATCGGGTTAGCATACTTCAATTGCCTGCTTCAAGAAGCGGAACGTCTCAGCTCATTGTTGCCGTGCACAACGTTGCCCAGCTTTACTGCGCGGTCGCCGACACTAGCATACAGAACGAAAGCAGCGGGAGCCACAGCAGCAACAACAGCCATTGATAAAATCTCTGCCATTGGCTCCGAGATGGCAGACGTGTTTTGGTTCAACTGCGCCCCGCTAGATGGCATGACCTGTCCAGTGTAACCACGCAAAAATTTAATATTGAACCACTCTCGCCATTCCCCATAATCACGACCGGCGGTTCTTTTTTCCACGAATCAAACATACACGAAGAAGCAGCATTTTATTGCGTCTCTTGATGCACGGAAGGTTCTTTATTTAGTGCAGCTAGATAGACTACTAATGATTAATTGTAGGCGGTTCGTCTGACGTCATCGGTATCATTTTGAGAATGTTCTACTGTGGCGCATGTATTCTTGTGCATTTACCCTGATTTCTCGGTCAGTAGGGCAGCTGTTGATAATATTGTCGTTTTAGATGTCATACATTGAGGTTTAACTCTGACGTAAATGATTACTTGAGTTTAGTGTCCCTTTGAAAAGTCAAACCGCGTGAGTCAGCGATTACAGACGCAGCAAAATGGGCAAAGAAGGGGGTCACAAATATGACAGCAGCGTCAACCCAAACGACTCTGACAGCGCAAGCACAGCCAACAAGAAGGGGGACACGTTTCGTTCCCGGTTTCAGCAACACGAGCATTACAGCAAATGACGCGCAATCGGGTCGTTTCGGAACGGAGCCGAGCGCCCGATTCGATGCGAGATCATGTTCAGAACTGGGTCGGATAAGGAAAGAGAAAAAAAATCTCCGATAGCTTACAAGACGTACGTGGTGTATATTTGAAGAGGCAATAAACCTTAAAGGCACGCCTTGAAGAAAGACGCAAGAAGAAAGGAAAAGGCAATAATACAAACTTGTTCAGCCACTCGCTTTTACGACCACTCGTCTTGTGTGTTCAACAATAAATAAGAGAAGGAAAAAAAAAGGAAGGAAGACCACACAGCAGCGATTGTCCCGAACTGTTGCTCGTATATATTGCGACACGGCAAAGAAAAAAGAGAAGTTTAAGAGAGAGAGAGAGAGAGAGATGTGGTTCGAAGTAGTACAGGGAGATTAACCGAAATGCAATTATCCGGTTTGCTACCCTGCAATGTCCCCGGGAAGGGGGAACGGGAGACAGAAAGGTAAGGAAGGAAGTGTAAGAATAATAACATAATTTTAGGGGTTTGACGCCCCAAAACCACTATATGATTATGACATACGCAGATGTTTCAAGAATGCACCATCTGACACATTGTGCAGATCACCGTACCACAAGCAAACGAGTATATGACACACACGTCTCAAGTAGTATTAAACGTGAAAATCACGCTTCTATACTAACCATTCAGCGAATCATATTCACAGCAATGAACTTTCCTTGCGTTAACCGACGGTTCCTGCGCTTGAAGCGTGGATGTTCAAGCGCGACTGAACCGGCGGTGCTATAATTGCTATCGTTAAAACGGTTTATGGGGACCCTGACTTCTGCGTGAACAGTCGCGACTGCAATCGTGGCGCGACTGTTGACCCAGGAGTCAGGGTCCCGCCACGTCGCTTCAGAAGTCCAGGCGGGGTTTGTCGAACGCACAGCAGCAGGGCTATTGCCAAACGCGCCGGTTGGGCTCACTCGCTATATGGAAAGATAGCTTGTGCGCTTTCTTTCGTGGCCTGTACCTCTGCCTATGTACTGTAATGATCAGAAAGCGGTGACAGGACTCGGGCGTATGCGTTATTACAGTACCTACATCACCAAATTTTGCAGGTGGCAATCTACAGCACGTTGCAAAATAGTACTGGCGCTCTGGTATCTTACTCTTCATTATAGAGCGGGGGAGGGGAGGGTGGAGAAGCGGGACGAGGAACGGGACGATGCTTTTATTTGAAATCAATTGTACTTTCTCATCTCCACCCAATCGCTCATGGTTTTTTCACCTGCGTGAGGTGACGGCAGTTACTCGGCCCGCAGCCCAGGCTCATTGGCGGTTGCCTCTGCCCGGCCCTTGATCCAGACCTAATCGTCCGGGTCAGACCTGAGCATGCAGTGCGGCTTCCCAGAGCTGGATCGTGACGTTTCTGAAACACTGCGAACTATAGCACAGGTACACGTACTCGCACGTCCCCGTATGCACGAAAGAGGTATAAGCCTGGGGAGGTTGGCACAGCTTCCACTGAGGTGTAACGACCGTCGTATAGGATCAATATATTATATAGTACAGGATTTGGGTTGGAAATGAGTGCCTCTAGAGCGGCCTCCACAGGAGCTCGTGTGATTCATTTAGCGATTCGTGCGCCGGGGGTGAGCGAGATATGGCGAGTCTATAAAGTTGAGTATTTTATGGTACACCACCATACATACGGGGACGTGTCGACCGAATTCCACGTTTCTTCACGAGTTCACCTCACGTGCTTTGTCGTGTCCGACTATATGTTAGAGACATTTAGTTCGTGCGTAGACCACTCAGTGCTAGCGCAATATCCAATTAGCGAAGCCATAAGCGTGAGCGGCCGCATAGCAGGTGTCATCTGGTCGCGTGGAGATGAACCAGGCAAGCACGAAATGGTTATTACAGAAAAACAATAAATTACGCTTCTCTTATTGGTAGATTCACGCCAGCAGCGCGATTCCGAATGCATTGCTTTTCAAAACATATTTTTTGCAAAGACACTCGGCGAAAACAGGGAAACATGTCTATAGTTACAAGTTGTACGACGCGTCACAAGACGTCAGTCAAGTTAACCGGTAACCTTGTATACTAGAATGTAAACAATACCATACACGCTAAAGCTCCTCATTACTACCCGAATGCGCCATATATATATATATATATATATATATATATATATATATATATATATATATATATATATATATATATATATATATATATATATATATATATATATATATGTATATATATATATATATATATATTAGAAACACCTGTTATAGGGTGCTGTCGTGCAATACGTGCGCGAAACCAGAATAAACGGCGGTAAAAGCTGTTGCGTTTGCCGAAACGCGAAATAAAAGAAAATGAGTCGTCCTGAATAACACTGCAGCCGTCAGTGACGTATATACGTCATTGTTCTCCAACAACAACAACCGGCTTCGCCTTCCGCGCTTGCATCACACACGCTCGTAAAGCATATATATATACACGCCCGCGGCCGTTGTGCGTACTATACATGCACGCGGTAGATCACCGCAATTTACGGCGTCGTTTGGCTACCGAGGGTTCTCTGTATCGCGTGCGTATACGCGAAAAGGCAAGATATATAGCGGCATACAGCTACGGAAACAAAGAAATAAAGATGCGGGGAAGACCAACTCTCGCTTTCGCGCACACAAAGGCCTCCCTCTTCCTGGCTCGGACGTACGTAAATAAACCCCGACCAAGAATAATACGCGATAAAGAAAAAGGGGGGATATCGCACGAGGTGTGTGTACTACCGCCGTCTATTTGCGGCGTCGGCGACCGAATGGACGCCACGAGTCCCATTGTATTTCGTGCGTGAGCGTTTCCCGGGTTACGGCGCACACGATGGGTGCGGCCAAAGGAAGCCGTGGTGTGTCCCTGGGTGGGCAGAGACACCTCGTGTTTCATTCAGGAGGCTCCAGTGGGGCACGTTCGCTCGAGCGGCCGCGCGCTGCTGAGAACTGAATCGGGACCAAAGAAAGCACGTTCTATAAATGCTCGACATGGCAGTGGCGATTGAGACGGGTAGCACGACCGATTTCGACTGGCGACTACAATGAGCGGTGTCACACGGTGCATTGTTGATTCACGATTAAGCCCTATCGGAACGAAATGTTTCTAACAGTGACTGGCTCCATTGTGCCGCTTGCGTAAAGGAGCCAATCACGATAAAGTTATTCGATGCGGACCAGGCCCGATCGCGATCAAAAGTGACAGTGCGACAGCGATATAAGAAGCGACTCACCGCGGGGACTGATCTTCGACCTGCCCCCGTCGTTACACCGATCATTCATAATTGTTAGGGATTCACTCCCCGAAATGACGCTATGATCGTGAGACAGATCGCATGGAGGGTTCCGCAAATTTCTTAGGGGTTCTTTAAAGTGCACCTGGATCAGCACACGCGTTTGTTCGGCATTTCCGCCTCCACTGAATAAGCAACAACAGCGGCCGAAATTCGCGATCCCGCGATTTTCGGGTCAGAAGTCGATTACCATAACAACTAGACCACCACCGCGTGCGTCCAACCGATCGAAATACCTTACGATAACATCAGGCGTCACTGAAGTTTCTGTCCGCAGCACCATCACCTTGTATATAGAACGAGCGGACTTTTTGTTTTCGCGCACTAAATGGGTGCCAGGATTGGCCACTGCTGTCGCGCCACTGAGAAGTCAAGACTGAAACACAGTTAACCTGTGCAGAAAAAAAGAACAGACAATGAGAAACGACATAAATTGCTGGTAAATGACTTTCGATCTCATGACTCACTCAGTGCATAGCAGACGTTTTCTGCGGATGAATACGCAATACGCTGACCATCCAAATTTGACGTTTCACAAAAAAAGACGAAACAAGTAAAAGTTAGGAGGACTCTGAAAATAACGAGCTCGCTGGATTTCGTGCCGACCGGTTGTGCCCCCGCGATCTCCGACGACAGCGCAGCTCTGGCCGACTGGCTCGCCCTACGCCATCTCTTGACGCCGACAAGAGCTCTCGCTAAGTGGTGCCCCGTCCTCGAACTCCTGCGACCGTGTCCATCGTTCCAATATTCTCCTTACTTCCCCATGTGGCTGTCCCTGCCCCTCTCTATCTCCATACCTTTCATTCCTCCCTATCCTTTTTTTTTAATCCCTCTTTACCCCCATCCCCTGCGCAGAACTATGAAGGGGCCTTCCATTGAGAGAGATGCAGTAACGGAACTGCGCTTATTTCTTCCTTTTCCCCTTTCAAAAGTCACTTATAACGAGCACTAATAACAGACTTTCCTTCTTTTTCTCCCCCCCCCCCCACGCACGCACGCAAATTGAAAGGATCGTTCCCGCAGCGATCTGCCGCGTAATCACCGGAGCAACGCCAAAGAAAACCGCACTGGCTTTCGTGTTGCTCCATTAACTTCTCAAGGTTGCCACCAGGGCAACAGTATAAAGCGGTCGGCCGTTCGACCTTGCGAAAGCAGCTATACGTTCTTTCAATACTTCACGCTAGAGCTCGCCAGTACACTCGTAGATACGAGGCTCGCCCCAGTTCGAAAAGTCATGGCAACAAAGGCATCAGTATACTAGCAAAGCTGGATTGATGGAGCATTCTTTTTCTCGTCGCACGGCTGGCACACACCATATACCCCCGTCACTACATCAATCGTACGGCGTCGTCAATACACCCAGTCGTAATCGCGCGCCGCAAAGAGTTTTCGCCTTTATTCAACCACTTTGGAAAACACAATTTCATCCAGCCAAAACACGGTCGCGCTGGAGCCATGAAACAGCGAGGCGCCGAAAAAACAAGAAAAAAAATCGACAGAGAGAGAGAGAAAAAGGAGGGAGGGAGAGGGGCGCTCGGCTTTCATCCAAACGCTGTAGTGAAAGTTGCGGCTCGAAAGTGAAGCGAAGAATCCATCTTATCAACGGCAGTCTATAACATTATCGTGTAGCGAATAATAAGATAAACAGAGTTTTTGTCACGCGCCCTATATACTACTATATAGAGGTTTTTATTTGGAAACAATTAACATCCACTGTGTGCCATTGTGTTACAACATTCCTTGCGATGCCTCAATGTCAAGAGCAACTTTAGTGGAGTTCCAAGTCATCAATACACATATCGATGGGCTACTTTCGGTGAGAAAAAACAGTTTCTTCATTTCTAGTTGGCCTAGCTTTCACGGTACCCGAGGAAATCAACTTTTTTTAAAACTTTAAGCGGGCACCAGCCGAAAAACCCAGGTGCACTGTCAAGTGGCAGCGCCATATATCGTCGGCAGAGGGCTTTTTCTTGCATATAGTCGAATTTTCGGAGCAGCTTAAGAAACACTAGGGCCTTTAGAACTATGTATCTACATATTTTCTAATAAAGGAACATACCACCCAATACTTACGCGTCAGTGCTGCACCTCTGATATGCGTAATATTTGATTTTTGATCGGCAATGTTCACAAGTGTGAACGCAGCCACCAGTTAGTTCAGTATGGCTAGGAGTTCAGTTCGTTCTTAAACTTTGGCAAGTGGCTGAATTGGAGACGGACAGACAGAAGACAGACAGCGATGCGTTGCGAGTACTTCCACTCCATGGAGCATTTTTGTTCCTTCTTAAGCTCTCATACACCATAGATTCAGCGGCCATTGCCGACTTTTAAGATGTCGAACGTGCTACGTGCGAATAATAAAAAAAAGCGGCATTTCGTATGTGGCACCAAGCCGTGCCTATAAGTGCAGTCCCACACGCATTCAACTCGCTGGCGTCTCCATTGATCGCGTCTTCAGCACCTCTTGGCAAACGCCGTTGGCTAAGCGAGGACATTGCGTAATTTTCGCCAACGACAGCGGTTCAAATGGGTGAATAGTGGTGGTACGCGAGAGCATGTTAGGCGCGTTCGGACATTTGTTTCCTTGCTATTTTTAGCTCCCGCCTCTGTTGAGGTCTTTATTCGTTAAGAATTCCGTGCGCGTAAAAAAATATGCATTCCGTTAGAAATACGCAGGCCGGTTTCAAAAGCTCAGCAGTTGCGTAAACACCCATTTCTGTTGAATAAGCATGTCGAATTTTCGTCGCTTTCAAACCCTTCTATCTCATTCATTCATTCATTCATTTTACAAAGGAAGTTCATGCTATGAATATGTATGCGATGTTTTTTTTTTTCCTCTCTCGAATTGCGAGAATAGTGCCACGTTACACGTGGCAGCTGTACACATACCGTACTTGCGTAGCAGGCTTTGAAACTTATGCATAACCGCCTACGCTGAAAAAAAAAAGAAAAAAAAATCAACAACCTTACAGCCAATTGATATGTTAGTATATGTTAGTGTTTTATGTCTGGCGTATATGGGAAGAAACATGGATCCACGGGTCCACGGTTAGTCCATTCATTCTAGCAGCCTAACCGCAAAAACAAGGAAAGCATAGCAGGGCGACGCCCTAAGCGGTCGTCGTAAATGCGCCGGAAATACGTCTTCAGCACGGTCCATGCGATTGTTAAGGAAAGAAAAAATGATGTTTGACGATTTATAGTACCATGCACACTCTACTAATGGGAGAGCAGTGACCTGTTCCTATCGGGAGATGTTTTTATTGTCACACGACAGTACGAAACGCCAAGTATGACGTCACACCAATGTGTTGAAACTTGAACGAAAGGCAAGGGCCAGCTTGAGGCTGGACTTCACTTTATAACGCGAAGCAAATTTGCATGTGAATTTTTCAACAGAAAAATATCACGCATACAGGCAGCCTTTCAAAAATAAAAAAAAAGTGCAGCTGTTTACATTTAGCGCCAGTCCTTGGTTCGGCCGCGTTCATGGGTGACCTGGAAAGGTTCACTAATTCGCACTGTACACGGTTCCCAGCTTTTCAACAGCATCAATACTGCCAGAGCTAGAGTCGACCACGACGTCCATCACTGGCGTCACACGTGACGTTTCATATAGTCAGATCACGTGACGTTCAGATATGGAAGTTCAGATTCCACCGTATCCCCATCGAAAATCACGTTTGTCTTTGACTCGCTCATTCCAATGTAAACTTTACCCTCTGCACCGATCAACAGGATCCCAAATACCATGCCGTTGTTCTACTCGGACTGTAGAGGCTCACCAAACGCTTGTCGGCGTTGTGCAACTCCAGTATAAGTTGTGCAACTCCGGTATAAGTTGTGCAACTATCCACTGGTATTATTACTGACCAGAGGAAGAACTGTTATCACTACGATTTCTCCGTACTCCTAAAAAAAAGATTTAAGCGATGAAGCACGCGCTACAGCAACAAGACGAATGAGACACGGTCAGAGTTAGAAGTTAGGTAACGCTTAACCGATCAATATGTCTCGTTTTTCAATCGCTCTTTATTGTACTTGTTTCTGGAGTATGTCGAAGTAGCAGTGCTGATAATGACGGAACCACAAACAGTGCAGCCCCCCTCCCCCCTTTTCAGTCTTCCAAATCGATCGATTCCAACATACATTGCGTACCAGTCTGGCTAGGTTACTACACAATAGACACAGTGTGCGTGTGTGTGTGTGTGTGTGTGTGTGTGTGTGTGTGTGTGTGTGTGTGTGTGTGTGTGTGTGTGTGTGTGTGTGTGTGTGTGTGTGTGTGTGTGTGTGTGTGTGTCGTGCGCACGCACGTACGCGCACAAGCTAAGTGCATCCGGAGATATGGCTCTACCGGTAGAGGGCGCGACTGTCGGGTGGCGTAAACGAAAGTGGCCGTGCCGGCAGCTGAGGTTGATTGACGATCACTTAGCGCCGAGACCAGATCTACACACAGCCTCGTCACGGGGCGGCCCCCGCTTCAAAGCCATCGCACCCGCAGCACCAGAGGTTGAATAACCCCGAGCGAGCTCAAGGCCTGGGCCTTCGAAAAAAAGAAAGAGGAGCCCTCGAAAAAAAGAAAGAGAAAGACTGCGTAAAGCTCGACAATGACCTCCTTTTGTTAGCACGAAGCGACTTCATTCTCAAACAAAGCGGTTGTCAGACACTTGTGTTGATGCGAAATAAGTGATATAAGTGGAGAGAGAGAGAGAGAGAGAGAGAGAGGCAAGGAAAAAAAAAGGACGTTAACCACACAAATCTCCGGTTTGTTTTCTTGCACTGGGGTAAAGGATAAAGCAGACTAAAATGGAGGGGGAAAAGTGAGAAACGGACAGATCGCGCGCACTATTGTGGGGCACGGTAAGTCTACAGGCCGTCGCAAAGACCTGTTGACTTTAGGTATTTAAGCGGCGCTTTCAATGCCTTCTGCGCCCTGAACAATTATACATGCACACAACCGGAAAGGAAAACTCGCAGGGTTTTCGATGCATTCACTCAAGGCGACTCAAAGGTGAAAGCCATCATGCCATGCATGTGATAACGTGCGGTGGGCCAGGGTATGGCCGTCTGCCCCAAACAAATCTTCCCTCTCACCAAACAATGGAAGGGAGGTAGTGCCGGGACAGACGTGGAGATGACGATTGTTTGATTAGTTATGTGAGACTCTGGGACAAACTGCCTCCGGGCACTGCGTCTCATTCCTATCTGACAACGGCACGAGTCATGCAAGTCGAGGGGTATCCCATCGTTCTCTATGTTTTGTATTTGCGACTCAGTGCATTGTGTGAATTTAAATAGTGTTAGATAAATAAACCACCGACGACTGCTTGTTGAAATCATCGTGTCGACTTACCATCATCGCTTGCCTGTGCGGAATTGCTCCCACACTTCTTCGCCTCCCTGGTCTTCAGATGCATCTAGCTTAAACAGCCCCGAAGTTTCGCTACAACGGAATGAACACCAAAAGAGCATCGTAACCAGCCCCGTGCGGTCTCTATCTTCCAATGGAACGTCAAGCTCAAAGGGAGCCACACGACCTTGGCTGTGAGCACGGGTCTGCCACACCACATGATTCATTGTATGATTGACTTACTTGATAGATAGATAGATAGATAGATAGATAGATAGATAGATAGATAGATAGATAGATAGATAGATAGATAGATAGATAGATAGATAGATAGATAGATAGATAGTGATTAATAGTGACATGCATTTTGCGCACGTAGAGGAAACAAAACAAAACGATACAAAGGAACCCGGAGCAGCATGTGCATGTTAAATTGGAAAATTCACCACAGCCCCCCCACCCTCGCTGAGACGGGAGAGAGAGAGCGAGAAATAATATCTCCTTGACATGCTCGAGGAGGGCGCGGAGAGACAGCCGCGAAGAGACGAGAGAGGCCCATGGCCACAAGAGTGTGTTATATAGCAAAGCGGAGATATAAAAGGGCTGGAAGAATGCGCAATGACCCAGTGCTCTCCGCCGGGTGGGGGCCAAGAGCACCGGCGAGACGCGGCACAATGGAGGAGGAGCCCTCGTTTCCCTGTCACTTCGAACGCACGCACGCCAGCCCGATCGATGCAGAGAGACGACATGCACGAAGAGGAAGACCGGCCTTGCTATAGCCCTGCCTCGCGCGCGACCACGCGTTGGTGGTGTCCGTCGCAGTGACGCTTGGCGTATTGATGATTTGATTGATTTGTGGGGTTTAACGTCCCAAAACCACCATATGATTATGAGAGACGCCGTAGTGGAGGGCTCCGGGAATTTTGACCACCTGGGGTTCTTTAACGTGCGCCCAAATCTGAGCACACGGGCCTACAGCATTTCCGCCTCCATCGGAAATGGAGCCGCCACAGCCGGGAATCGAACCCGCGACCTTCGAGTCAGCAGCCGAGTACCTTAGCCACTAGACCACCGCAGCGGGGCGCTTGGCGTATTGGTCTCCTTGGGAGCATCAGGCGTAATTTCATGGGTCACTATATGCGCAGGGAGCAGAGGTACCAATTACGGTTAAAGATGACGTTTGGGTAAAGTTGAATTGATGGTGCGCATGCTCGAAAAGACGGAGACGGATAGGCGCACTACTTAGGGCTAGTCGGTTTTTGACTCGAATAGATGTTACTATATATGTCGGAACAAAAAAATAGAGCTAAAAGCGGTCTTCCGATGTGCACCCCGCTTTATCCCGGTCCTATTTCATATTCACGACATCAGTTACAAAGGAGAGGAGGGAAGGGGGGTCCCGCCTATCCAAAATGCCCAGGCTTGGCGAGGTCCTGTACCCGCACCTCTTTCCCTTCATGGCGAACATGAGCGAACAGCGCAAACAAAAGGAGCAATGAAGGATGACCAAGCCTGGACACAATTAACATGTGTGCTGGTTTTGTGTCCAGGCTTCCTCGGACCTTTAAAGTCCACTTTTAATTCGCGCGGTCCGCTTATATTCGTCAGGAATAAACAGACAATTGCTCAGTTTTATATCCCCTTCCTTTTTTTTTTGTAACCGAAAACCTTAGCATTGAGTGGCATTCTGTTCTAGACACGCACCACAAAATTGACAGAGACTTAGGGCAAGTAAATGTCACAAGCCTAATAACAATAGCATATGTGTGTGTAACACTCTCTGTTCGCTAGCTAGTGTTCGTTATACCCAAGGAAGTTTGCGGGATGCCGAGTCGCTGGGCACTTGGAGGAGTGTACAATGCTGTCTTACACTTGAGGGAATCATTGATTGATTGATTGATTGATTCATGCATTGATTCATTAACATGTGTGGTTTAGCGTCCAAAAACCACCATATAATAATGAGAGACGCGCCCCACCGCGGTAATCTAGTGGCTAAGGTACTCGGCTGCTAACCCGCAGGTCGCGGGATCGAATTCTCCCGGCGGCGGCGGCTGCATTTCCGATAGAGGCGGAAATGTTCTAGGCCCGTGTGCTCAGAAGGCTTGAGAAACGGGCTAGTTGGTACAACGTCATAATGAAATAATTCTTCTCTGAAAAAACTGAGTTTCAGTCCGTGTGCTCAGATTTGGGAGCACGTTAAAGAACCCCAGGGGGTCGAAATTTCCGGAGCCCTCCACTACGGCGTCTCTCATAATCATATGGTGGTTTTAGGACGTTAAACCCCACATATAAAATTAATTATAAGAGACGCCGTAGTGGAGGGCTTCGGAAATTCCGACCACTTGAAGTTCTTTAACGTGCACTCAAATCTGAGCCCACCGGCCTACAGCATTTTCGCCTCCATCGAAAACACAGCCACCGCAGCTGGGATTCGATCCCGCGACCTGTGGGTCAGCAGCTGGGGGCGTTCGTTCACACGTGTGTAACAATGAAGTGTATTTAAAGAAAAATATTTAAAAAACGGACTCCCGCACCAATCACGCGATTGCTCTAAATTTGCAGTACCGCAACGAAGTTCCATAGAGTTCGTTCCTACAGTACTACCTATGTGCTCGTGCGTTATAGCTCTGCGTAACCATGAAAATGATGGTAAACATATACAGACTCCACGTGGCCTCGATTCCAGCAGGCAAAAAAAAAGAAAAAAAAAGATGGAACTGTGCACGCATTCTCTTTCGGCTATCCACGTGCTCGGTCGAGTCCGCAAATATATATATATATATATATATATATATATATATATATATATATATATATATGTGTGTGTGTGTGTGTGTGTGTGTGTTTGTGTGTGTGTGTGTGTGTGTGTGACGCTTCACAAGTGAATGTGGGGAAGGAAGATGAGGAAGACGAAGGGTCAGAATAAACGGGTGTTCTGACTGACGCCATGTCTCATCCGTTACACACACACACACACACACACACACACACACACACACACACACACACACATATATATATATATATATATATATATATATATATATATATATATATATATATATATATATATATATATATATATATACGGGCTGTTGTTGTCCCGCAACGGCACGCCTCCAGCTTAAATCCGATCGTCGTCGGGATTGAAGATTGAAGCCATTTCGGGTGCCTTGAGGATGGAGCTGACACCTGGCGTGATGGGTTTCCAGGCGAGCTGGGTATAGTGGCTGTTTTGATATGCCAGCGTGCGTGGGCGAGGCGGGGGTCGCCTCCGCGTGGACGGCGCAAAAAAAAAAAAAAAAAAAAAAACAGCCGGCGGCGCGAAAGCGTTCCGCTGGGACGACGCCGTTAAGGAGCGGCGCCTCTTTCTTCATTTTATTCCTTCTTTCTTCACTTTTTTTTTCTTCAACTCGAGTGCCTGACGAAAATTCCTCGGAATGGCGCAGAAGGAGATCTCGTAAATAGAACACTTTTTCCTGCGCGTGCGGAGTTTTACTACGTGACGTCAAATCGCCCGCGTCTATTTTCGAGCAGAATCTTCAAATCGCCCGCGTCCATTTTCGAGCAGAATCTTCCACCAGGCGTGCGAATATAAAGAGCGAGAGAGTGTAGGGTTAAAATTTGGGACTTACAACACGAAACGAGACTGTCGATGTGTATTTCTATCACCACTGTTTCTCTCTCTCTCTTTTTTTTTTATTAACCTCCTTTTCCATTATGATTCGTTTTGATTGCCAACTCGCAAGGCAAATGTACAAAGCCCGAACAAGCCGCGGCACTCGCAGCTGTAACGTATCGTGGGATAAGTCTATGCGTAAAGGAAGGCACAAGACACGGTTATGTCTGTTATCGACACAATCACAGTTAAGATACCTTCGCTAGCAGTACATACAATCTAAATGCGTATAACTTGACAGTCGTTTCTTGCAAAGACTTTGACTGATTTGATTTCCTCGAAGAACCGAAGGTACTTACAGATATGTCAACACCTCTTTACGCATGTATGTTAACGCATCGCTGGTTTTCATCACTTATTTGTTTTTTAATTACCCTCGTAAAGAAGTGCCGACTGCAGGCCTCCTCTATATAGTTGATCTCCCTGTCTTTTTCCCTTATGACATCCTCAACCTTCTTACCTATCTTTCCTTGTACACACCATTTATGCCAGCTTATATAACTGACTTCAAATTTCGTGTTTGCTTGACTCTGCCGAGCTCGCGTACGTCATTGTACAGACGTTCACAGCATCTTAGATCTGGGCACGCAAATAAATACCAAAGTCACTATCTAATCGATACCTTAAACGCCGATGGTGCCATTTAATCGAAAGCAACCGCCCGATACCGAAGATCAGTCACAAACAAATGGTATCTTATTTTGACATTTATACATCTTATATTACACTTAAACACACACACACACACACACACACACACACACACACACACACACACACACACACACACACACACACACACACACACACACACACCACACACACACACACACACACACACACACACAGAAAAAGCACACGCGTTACGTTTTTTTTTTGTTTATCACAATCGGAAAGACATGGCTGCTGTCGCGCGACATCACTCCAGCAGCCCATCACGTAAGATATCACACGGCCTCGTCCAAGCGGACAAGTCGATGTACTAGGTGATACGTGAAAGAACTTACAGGGGCACAGAGTTAACGGTGTCCTGCCGATGAGAGTTACGAAGCAAGACGAGAAACAGGCAGATACCAGAAAGAATGAGATTGTAAGGAGATGGTTTCGAAGGTCGTTCCGAGAGCCAGTAATTTCTTGAATTATGAGTAACATCCGCTGCGCTTCGTCGCAGTAAAAACGACAGTATACACAAAAGAACACCAGGGAGATACACCGGATATGATTGTAGGAGCGTCGCACGGTCAAAACGACCTTCTTTTGTCGCAAAATAATAAGACGAGATTGCGCAAACATAAATTTGCGTGCCTTAACTCACTACCACCCATCCAGCGCCGAAAAAAACTTCACTCCCACTTTCGCAGCGGATGAATTCAGACAACGTGCGTCGAAAACAAAACATACCGAAGAAAAATACACACTGCGTGCGGAGTCGTCGCCCTTGCTCGGCTTTGATCGGAATGGAGACTTCCTATTTTATGCTTCTCGTCCACGCTATGACTACCGCGACGTCACCGAGGTTAAAGAACAAACAAACAGGGGCCCTGACCGAGGAAGCAACGAAAGAAGAAAAAGAAGTATACTACAAACAGCACATTTTTCGTTGTTCACGACTGAAACGAACGGTGTTCCGTGTTTTGCTCGTTGGTTTTTCCAAACACTCTGTGCGTCGACACTCAATATTCAACATATTTCATAATCCACACTCTTTTCCTATTTCTTGTTTCTTAAGTCTTGGCTATGACGTCAAAATGATAGATAGATAGATAGATAGATAGATAGATAGATAGATAGATAGATAGATAGATCAAGCAACAATGCACCGATGTTTCCATGGCCTGCTGTGCACTGCGGCTTTCAGACTTCAATTCACGGCGCCATCGTGTTGCGTGCGCCCTCCGTCTCTCACTTCCCATCTTTTTACTTTTTATGCTTTTTTTACTACGATAACTTTCTCAACGCTTCGCTTTCCGCCCACGCAGCGCAAAGTTCGCTTCTTCTTCATTTGTTCTTACAGCGTGGGTAGCAGACACCAAAGAAAAAAAAAGAGGGAAAGAGGGATGTGCCGAGCCGATCGATAGAGTAATAACCCTTAGCGCCCACACTGGACGAAGAACCACGATGCTGCAGTGTCTGCAGGCGGCGTACAGCGGAGGAGGGGGAGGGAATCAACAAAACCTCACCAAGTCACGTGCTTGACGCGTTTCGGCGGCACTCTTGGCATATTGGCTAGAAAGGTTTCTAGCCGCTATACTTTTGGCCCTAGATCACATACGTCATCGGTCACGTGTTCGTACACGTGACTCGCCTGATGTAAACATTGTCTGGCCATGTATCAACCTAAGGCGCTTTTAGGGCGAAAAAGAAAAGTGAAGGAAAGAAACAACTCACAAGAATGGGGGCACAGGGTGAGCGCAATACGTGAATTCAATTATATAGGTTGCTATTGTTAATATTCCACAAGAAACCACGACCCCCTTTCCAAATATTTTCGTTTGTTTAGAAGCCGTATTTTCAGCATGCTCCTTTCCTTGTTAATATTACATGAATGCGCGTGAAGTCGATGCGAATTCGATCCGACCAGACGAACGTATTTCGATAGTTCGGTGAAGCCATTCACCTGATAGAGTCAGCGTGCAAGAAATATCAATGCCGGTGGGAGAAATAGCGTTCGTAGCCAAACATCGAAATTGTCGCCTAGCAGGCGAGTGGTTGAGCAACGCAGTGGATATCCTGGCTGGTACGGTGAACACTGGGCGGTGCGGCGAGAATTCGGGCGAAAGGAAATGGAAGGACGGTCGCTCGACGCATTCTCACTGTTAACGCTGGAAAAGTTCCTAGGCCACGGTTCCACGGAAATGCATGGGACAGTGGCCTGGCAACTTTTGAACGCAGGCCTGTACATGTACATAAGTTCCATTAGGAAGATGCTGCTCGAATTTATACTCGATTAATGAATATAACTGTCACTATAACCGGCGCAGTCGTTATAACCGGCACGGCACTGTCGCTATAGTCATCTGATATTTGCTCCGATGCTACGAGTACGCGACTGCTCCGACTCGTACTGGAATCGGCATACCGTCACTATTCGATTCGTGCTGAATTCGACGTCATGGCAGCGCGAACTTTTTTATTTTATTTATTTTTAATCGGTACACGCCTTCTATGTACGAGGCAGCGCGCTAGGCCAGTTTTTTCCTTTCCGCTTCCGCGATTGTTTCTTTGCAAACCTCGTCTCGGGCCGAAACTCGCCACGCAAAAATAGAACACACGCGTAGTGCGTACAGACGCTGAATCAACGCGACCCCCCGCCTGGCGACAGGAACGGGTAGACGGTAGTCGCTGTGCGGCCTGGGAAGTCACTCGCAAGCCGTTTTTGCGAATGATAAACCGTACGTGCTGCCCCCACACGAGGTAGAGAGAGGCGCTTCGCAAGGTGAGACCGGCCAGCTGCCATCTTTATTATACTGCACCACAAAGAAAGAAACAAACGAACGAAAAAAGTCACGTGGTCCCAGATGCAGTTACGCAAGACAACGCCAAAGCAAGAGTCATCGCCTGCTATGCTTTCTCTTCTCAGTAGATTGCATTGACCCCCCCCCCCCCCTTCCCCCCCTACCTCGAAATATTATTGCACCCGTAGTGGTTTTGCATTGCCTCCGGGACCAAGCGACGTCTTTGATCAAGCGACGTCGTCATGTGCTTACGTCATCATGTGGCATCACAACGTCATCATGACATCACATTACGATTTTTTTTGGCTGGAATCGGTGTTGACGCTGACGGAAACCCATCACAGTTCACGCAAGAAAAAAACAGAAAAGAAACATCGACAACAAATTTCCTTTCAAAAGTCAAAGCACTGAGGCAGTCACGGAGTGCTCTCCGGCTGAGCTTTGAGCCTGACTACTGAGCCTTGCCTTGGGCAACTATGTAAGTGAATGGCCAGATTGTAAGGCTTTCGTCGCTACTCGTTTATACGCGCCGTAAATACTGAAATAACTTTCCGCATCCATTTCTGTCCCGCAAACATGTTATTGAAACGGAATATACATCTTTTTCTCGTTTTTTTTTCCTCTAAAGGTTCAAAGGTTAAATACGTTAGAGCGTGGAATATGGCAGAGGAGCGCATCTAAACATAATCTGTTATATTTCTAGCCCGATATTTGCGTAGTAAGAATAGTGAAACTTTGAAACTTCATCCATTTTCAACCTTCACGATGCTGTGGACATTAAAGCCAGAAACACACACACACACACAAACACACACACGGAAGGAAGGAAGGAAGGGAGGAAGGAAAGAAAGAAACAAACAAAGAAAGAAGCAAGTAAAGGGAGAAAAACATAAAGGTTAACCAGAAAGACATCCGGTTGGCTACCAAAAAACAAACACACAAGGTGAATGTGCTACACAAATGCGACTCTCATGGCAAGTATGCCTAACTGCGAAACGAGCTCTTTGACGATTTCGATTTAGAACGGGGAACTTCGAGTGAGAAAGAAACTCTTTATTAGGGAAAGAGAGATATTTGCGGCGTCTATACCACTGGCACGTTATACACTCCGTATAGGAAGGGGGGGGGGGGGGGGGCTAAAAATTGCAGAAGAGACGGAAGAAAATATATAGAAAAAGAAAAGTAGTGACCAAGTAGACATGATAAAACTATTAACAATAGGTGCTGAATCAAGGCTTTTCTATGTGAGATATTTCATCATTAGAGCCTTCATACGAGGCATATTTTTGATAGGTAGTTGATTAATGACAGTACGACCCAACGCTGTTTTGAAGGTCCGCGCACAGGGTCAAATATGTTGCTCAACGTTAATTGCTCGGGGCAGATCACGTCCATTTCTCAATGAAACAGTTGTCTTCGATCATACGTTTTGTCCTACCTTCATATTAGGAATAAACATCAGGGCGCGCCCCCCTGCTGTCTCGGTATTTCGTTCTCGCAAATTAGACACCGTAACCATGAAATTGGGAGTTGCTGGGATTGTAATCTAATAAAACACGAGCGGTTTTCTACAAGCGAGGGAACACGAACTCACGCAGACCACCATGACGCAGACACATACACACACACAAAAAAAAATCACAGCATATCCACGGAGTAAATGATGATGAGTGGGGCGAAGCGTCCGTCAGCCCATGCGTGCTTCCGTCCGTCCGCGCGACCATCCGTCCGTCTGTTCATGCGTCCATCCGTCCGTCTGTGCGTCCGTCCATCTGTCCGTCCGCCTTCTAGTCTGTCTGTCCATCGGTCCATCCGTGCGTTCATCTAGTGAACACTCCAAGTACCGCTATCACGCATCCCCTGTGGAACATACCCGCTCTAGAATGGGTACGTGCTACTGGTGGCTACATACACCATCGAAGGATGGACAGACCCACACACGCCCTGAGGAGCTTTGCCCCTAAAACCTATGCGTGTGTAGAGATTCTAAAAGATGCTTGAGCTGTTAGAGAGGTTTTGTTTAGTTGCGCTGCTTGACCATTCCGAAATTTTTGTGTTCACCTGCAAGCTAGGCAATATCTCATCCCCTGTGGCAAATACCTGCTCTAGAACGGGCATGTGCCACTGGTGGCTACATACACCAACGGAGAATGGACAGAACCACATCCTAAGGAGCTTCGCCTGTAAAAAAGCGCGCGAGTCAACTTTTATCAGCAGAAAAAAAAAAAAACGAGACAACTGGCACTAGAGTGCCTCTATGCCGCGCGCATCGAGGCACCCTAACTGGCACTGACTGGACGTGATGCACCGTACAGCACCGTAGACGCGACACAAGACCATGCGCTACTCAGGCTGAGTAAACAAGGCGCGCGAATGTTCCCAAAACACGCCTGAATAGCACTTCTACGAGATAGCATGAATAATGGATATACTAACATCTTAGGAGAGAAGAGGGCGCGCAGGAAGGAGGCAATAAACAACAGGCAGCACGGCTAAGCTGCGCGTGGCGGTGATAAATAAATGGCACGGCAGTGTTGACGACGAGGCCACGCTCCATCTTTCGCCTAATGGCTCGCAATGTGAATGCGTATTAATAAAACACTAGCGAGAAGGTATGTCAGAAAGAGAAATTGAGAAACGTATAGATAGATAGATAGATAGATAGATAGATAGATAGATAGATAGATAGATAGATAGATAGATAGATAGATAGATAGATAGATAGATAGATAGATAGATAGATAGATAGATAGATAGATGTAGGTAAGTACAGGCAAGACAAGGTGAGGCAAGTCAAGGGAATAGAAGGTATACGGTACGACAAGCGAAAGGCACTGCGAAATAAGACAAAAAAAAAAGAGCAGAAATTCAGGTGGAGATGGAAGATTGAAGAAATGAAAAATATGTGATAATGCAGTGTCGCTGTAGCCGACGTTTCGACAAGTGGGACGGTCTTCTTCGAGGCTGCCAGTTTGAGCCTTGAAGAAGGCAATACCACTTGTGAAAGCATTTTCTCCAGCGGGAGCTCATGTCCGCAAATTTTTCATGCCCGCTGAACAAGACGCAGTATGGAAGCTACTGGTTGCAGAAGGAAGAAAGAAAGTCCAGCTAGGCAAAAAGGATCCAAGTCAATGAGAAAGAGAGTGGGAGTCACGAATAGTGGACAAAACGTATGCGCTCAATAAGGCGAGGCAATGCGTCCCGTGGGACGGTGCCTCCGAAGCACACGTACACACACCGTAATAAATACACTGTCCACCTACGCCTCCGTGCCACGGATAATGCGTGCGCGAGATGCGAGAGTTATACGGGGTGAGATGGAGGGTGGGTGGGGCAGTGGAGCCTCGATGCGTGGGATCGCCGCCGCTGCTATAGAAGCCTTCGGGAGTGAATGATATATATATATATATATATATATATATATATATATATATATATATATATATATATATATATATATATATATATATATATATATATATATATATATATATATATATACACACAATCAAGAAAGCGCGGCCAACGGACGAGCGCCTTTATTTCCTGATACATTTTCGTTGCCTTCTCGAGATGCGCCTCTACGCACCGTTGTTATTCCGTCCCGTTCCTTATCATTATTTATACATTTTACCCGAGAAAGTCGGCGAGCGGCGCAGAAAGTCGCTACGCGGAGAAACGTAGTTTGGCGCGTGTAGCTTTATGAAAGCACAATGAGATTCCCGCGGCCTCTTCCGCGCGACATTATTTATTTATTATCTTATTTCCTCGACACAGAAGTAAGCCTTGCGAACGTTAAAAATTAAATCCCGGCGTTCTTCTTGCCGAAACCACGATATATGAATCCGAGTCACGCTGTAGTGGGGGGAGAGCCTGGATTAGATTTGGCCCCCTGATGTTGTTTAACGTGCGCCCAAATCTAAGCACTCTGGGTTTTCTTATTTACGCCGGGAGTCGAACCCACCCATCGCCTTAGATACGCTACCACGGAAGGTGTCAAGAGTGCATGTCAATATATGATGGGCATGTAACAAAGCACGCGGCACCTTTAAGGGATGTTTTACAACAAGTTTAAAGCTCAGAAAATTCTGATCGGAGATATTATTTTGACATATAGAGAAAATTATTGCATGGCCCGGCCACCTACTACAACGCTGACACTATATAGCGTGACGTCTGGCTGCAGCACGAATAGGGCGAGCTGTCATGTCATCAGGCACCAAAACGCATAATACGGCCGCTTGTGCATCACCAAAAAGCGCAGCGACCGCAGCAATGTCGTGATATCATACGCAAGCAGGTAACAAAAAGCTCATACCGCGTTATGTCCTCAGGGCACACCCGTTACCAAAGCCGAGCCCCCCCCCTCCTCTCTCCCCCGACTGAGAGCGGTGTTCTACCGAGAAAAAATATAAAAAACAGGTGTTTTGCATTATCATCCACAAGTGTCCCCTAAGGCGAAAAACATTCCTAGCTACGGGTCTGCGTCATGATCGATAGGAAGTGTAACCCGTTCTTAAAAGCATGTGGTAATCATTTTTTTTCTGTCCATCCTCAACCTTAGAAGTTCATTGTTTACGCTCGCGAGGCTTCATTTTACGAAAGAAGAAAGACTCTGAGAACCTTCGTGTAAGTACGCTAAAAAAACATATTTTGTTATGCAAATCACTTTACTGTAAACGATGCGCGCCGCGACACTCGAAATATAGCCGTAACCCTTCGTTTACGCGTCATTTCGATAATGGAATGTTCTCGCTGTATATGTGCGTACGGTTGTATATATACAACCATAAAGAAAGTTCACTCTCTCTATGGCATATAAGCAAGCGGGTCTTCAATCACGGAAGTACGCCGCAAAAAAAAAAAAAAAAAAAGAGCGACCTTGTCCGCCTTCATTTATTATGCAAGCAAGCTTTCCGTTCGCACTCACTCCCCGAAAGTTTTTGAAACGACCGCTCGAAAACGTGGAGGTCGAATGACTCCGAAACAACGGCACAGGAAAGGCCAAACCACATTGACCCCGGTCGGCGAAAAACCGGGAGATCCTGTTTTCCCATACATTTCAGGTCCCTGTATATGGGAACCCGTCTGCCGTTCCTTGTTGCTTCTTAACTCCAAAAAACAACAACAAAGTCGAGCACCGCTGGCATGCGTATAGCTTGATGCATCAGCTTCACCCGCGACCTCTGGACTCCGCAAAAACACGGCCGCGGCGTTTCAAAATTCAAATCCGCCATGCGTCGCGAAAGACCATTTGCGGCGGGGGGCCTACGACCCGACGTATGCAGGGTTTAGTATTAAAGCCCCCCACCCGCGTAGGAGGCCTGCGTAGGATACACACCGTGCCGGTACTTACGAACAAAATATGAGATCGGTGACTGAGGATATAAGCAAGAAAGGGGTACGCTATACTCACAAAGAACAGTATGCACGCATAAAAAAAGAAGTTACCGAAGAACGGACGAGAATACGACGGCGAAGAGAAGCACTTTGATCCCACGTCCTTTCTTGGCACATGCGCACGGCGCGGAGCACATAGGATAACGAAGGACGTCGCCAGCCCATCACCGAGCCATCGCCGCACCGACGCGCGCGTATAGCTTCAGCCTATATTACGCGCGTTTATAATACGCGCTCGTCAAATACGCGCGCTTTTCTCATCTCCGCATGCAGGGCACATCCTTCCGTGCAGCGGGCGATGTGTCGTTATTATAACACAGCCATCTCGCTGATTGAAGAGCGCCACACACGGGCGACGTGTAAAGGACGAATCATTCTCTCTCCCTCTCCAACAAAGCTTGCATTCTCTTTCGCAACCGCCTTCTCTCCCTTTGCGACAGCGGAACGGCCTCCCGCGCCCCACTGAGCAATTGGCTATGCACCAGTGACGTTATGAGCACAGCTCGACAACGCCTATATAGATCTGTGCGCACGGTGCCGACGATGCTGCAGTGCAGTGCTGTAGCTTTTCAAGGCCGCGCTTGGTGCACGAAAAGCGGCGCGGCGTATTAGCGCGGAGAAGTGAAATGCGCTGCTATCAGCGCTGACCCGCCCCACGTATAGAAATGAGAAAATGAGAATAATGTGACGAAATCTCACACACAAAACAATATTCATTCATCCATCTATTTATTCATTGAGACTACAACACCGCATTTTTAGTCTCTTGAAATCATTGCACGCAGCGTCGCATTGTTCGCTTTTGTTTATTTTTTATTTCTTAAACCTTGTTCTCTGTTATGCATCTTTAGTATCGTTATTGCGATACTTGTTCTTATCTTGTTCCCCTACCACTTTCGCTTGCTTTTTTTTCTCGCTGTTCATTTTGCTCAGAAATCGGTCGTCGCACGTCATATACCTGATACAGCATGGGGGTGGACGCGTATAAAAACACAATACAGTGGATTATGCTCTCTTGCTATAGCTGTCCGAAGATTTTAGTGCTGTACTATTACGACTAGATTATTGCAACTATGGCCAGAATCACCAATTTCTAGATCTATACTTACTCTATTTTACTCTCACACACACAAAACAACTCACTCACTCACAAATCGAAGGAGTCGCACACCATTGCATTCAAAGACACTCCTAAGACCAGCGGAGATTTCAAAATCTATATACATTAACACACTACTACGGATCGCGCAGCCTTGTGGCAATGACGCCGGAGCTTACAAGCAGTCCGCCGCTGTGCACTACAATATGCAACAATCCGGCGGGAATCGTTGGGGGATTTCGTAACCTAAAGCGCCAAGCATATATCACACGCGCGAACGGGGTATATAGTACCATTGCAACCATGTCGAGAGCAATGATTCGTGCGGGTTTCTACGCAACTCGACTTGTGCCATGCACGTCCGGCGTGTAAACGCGCGCATTTATACGACGCGGTATCGCAACAGCAGTCTTGCGCAACAAACTACTGCGGCTTCCGCGCTGCTGTGCTTCTTTTTAAAAGGGCGGCGGCAGCGATCGTTCCAAAACTACACGAGCGAGCATGGTAATAATGAATGCAACTAGCCGGAGAGTGTGCGTTCTCGCGTTCTGCAGAGAGCAGACATTATTGTGTCACGCTATACGCCGCTTCCACGCGAGATAAAAACGGGGTCAACCGTATACGTGTTGTAGCCACGATCATTTCTTTCCCTCCTCCGCGCGCACAGAGTGCCTGCGTGCGACGTCTAAGATACACGGTGTCGCCTTGCAAGAGCGCCTGTGTGTCCTCAGACAGTCACAGAAAAGCTGACGACATGCTAACAGCAAGCGAATGACTACAGTGAAAACCTATATTGAAATGTAGTAAGCGGCGCATTTTATACGGACACTATAGACTAACATTTCAGGAGCACTTTTTGGGTTCACCTGTAAAACAATATGCTA